>CM028381.1:122858393-122908181 GCA_013146195.2 Codonopsis lanceolata | reverse complement strand
CTTCATCATTACCATTTATCATGAGAGAAAAGATCAAAAATTACATATTGTAAATCAATTACCAATAGTATTTCTTCAAATGATCCGCATGCCATGGATGCTTTAACTCATCACCACCTCACTTCGCTGACATGTAGGTGCCTTCCTTAATAATTCTCGAAACTTGAAAGGGCCTTCCGGTTTGGTGACAACTTTCCCGTTCACTCGATGACCGGTGGCCTCAATCTTACGAAGGACCCAATCCCGACAAATGATCGACCACGAACTCTCTTATCGTGGTGAGCCTTTGCTTTCGTTATATAGTTGGCCATCCTCATTTTGGCTTCCAACAGTCTTTCTTCAACAAGTCTAAATCCATTTGTTAATTATGATTAGAAAGCGGCATTGTAGTTTAAGACCTATGGTGGGCAGTACATCTCACAGACCATAGCATCAGACCCATAGCTAAAAAAAATGCGGTTTCCCGGTTGGACCCCTTCTTGTTGTTCTTACGCCCATGAAGGCGGCTCGTCCACCCATCTCGGCTTTTCCTCCAAATTCCTCTTTAAAACGTGCAAAATTTGTTTATTCGCAGCTTCCGCGACCATTGCCTTGTGGATATGCCACGGATGATTGCCAATGTTTCACCCTCATTTGCTCGCACGCCTTAGTAAACTTTTCAGCGGGTCCCATGATCGGACACAATTGCTCGCCCAGCGGGCTCAAAGCATGGAAGCACCATATGTGCTCGTGCACAAAATCGATGGCGTTAACCTCACTTATGGTCGCCAATGGTTTTGCCTCCACCCGACTTCGTAAAGTAATCCACGCGACTCACGCATACTTGAATTTCGAGCGAGCAACGGGAAAAGGACCAATCAAGTCTATTCCCCCACATATCGAATAGCCATGGGCGATACTGACGAAGTGCGCTTTCGGTAGATGGCAATCGTGGAATATCTGCATAACGTTGACACTTGGCCAGCAGCGGCGAACATATATCTCGGCATCCGCGCCTTGAAGTTATCGATAAAATAAGGCCTGCTTTGCTAACACTTTCTCGGCTAACGATCGTTGGCGGGGTGACCTCCACACTTCCACGCCTTCATGCGCCCGCCCAGATTCCCTCGAGTCATCTGCGGGCGAACACACCTCAACAAAGGTCGTGTATATGATCTTCGATCTGAGGATGTTGTCTAAGATAATGTAACGACATGACCAGCTTACGGGCGGTTCTAGCTTCCTTTTTGTCGTCGAGGCAACACCCCATGCTTTCGATGTGCGCTCGAAGATCATCTATCAACATCTTGCGGTGGCTCATGTCCATGACCACTTCCTTCTCGATACTTGAGGAATTTCCGGATGCTCGATCATGACTCCGGGATGCAAAAGGCGAATTTCATCCTCGGCCATCTTCGATAAATAATGCTTCGCATATTGTCTTCAGAGCAATTGACTAACTCCCGATAATCGAAATCTTTTAAAATTTCTCTCACCATTGCACAATAGCGAACCAAGATCGGATGATGTACCCGTAATCGCCCTTGACTTGGTTCACCACCAACTGATGCATGATATACCACCATTGCCGGGACACCAATGTCTTGCGAGAGCTCAGGCCAAGCAATTAAAGCCTCATATTCGGCTGGTTGTTTGAAGGCGGGAATTTGAACCGTAATGCTTTTTCAAACTCGTCTTGCTCGGGTGGTACTAACACCAAACCCGGCACCGCTCCCAAATCGACTAAGCGAACCATCCACGTGAAGTTCCCGGCAATATTCCGGCGGCTTTGGACTTGCATTACTAAATCACATTGTTACTTTACTCTCAAGCTCGGCGAGGATCCTTAAAACTTGTCTCGGCCACAAAATCTGCAATAGCTTGCGCTTTAATTGCTCGCCGCGGGCGTACATACTCGATATCAAACGATTCGGTTAACTTTCGATTGACCAAGTGAGTAACCGACCGAGATGTACGGCTTGTGCAAAATCTTTCGCAAAGGCGAATCGTGTATACAACAATTGAATGAAGCGGAAAAATAAGCTCGGAGTTTCCGGCGGCAACAACAGCTTGAGTAAGCCAATTTCTGCATTAAAATACCACCTTCCCTCTACGTCGGTAAGGGCTTTGGATACATAATAAAACGGGCTTTTGTACATTGCCTTCTTCCACCCCTAATCAAAAGCTGCGACTCTGCTTGCTTTCGGTAGGCCGCCGGATACTATACAATTTTTCTCCATAGGCCAGGGCTGCCAACAACAAAAGCGGACTTCCCAAATATTTTACCAATTCTTCAAAGAGCTTTCGGCATTCGAGGAGTCCATTCAAACCCTTTATTACCATGACACCTTGAAGAAAGGCAAGCATCGCTCGGCCGAGGCCTCGAGATGAACCTTCTAATGCGATCACCCACCATTCAACCTGCGCATCCTTAACACGTGAGGAAGCTTCATAGTCACCAATGCCTCTATCTTTTCAGGAGATTGGCCTCAATTCCCCTTTCGGTCACCATGAACCCAAGAAACTTGCACCTTTTACCCCAAACACGCATTTGCTCGGATTCAGTTGACTTCATGTTGTTCCTCACGAGATTAGCAAAAGTTTCCCCAAGTCTCTGTATGCTCGCGCCCCTTAGTCTTAACCACCATATCATCAATATAGGCCTCCACATTTTTCGAGTTGCGAGCTAAACACCTTGTTGACCATCCTTTGATCACGTGGCCCGGCATTCTTCAATCGAAAGGCATCATCTTATAACAATACTGACCCCCTGGCGCTTTGCTCGGAAAAGCTGTTAGAGCCCGGAACCGGCCATCTTAACTTGATGATACCCGAGGGTAAGCATCTATAAAACTAAGAACTCGAACCACGCTGCAATAGCGTCGACCAACTTGTCGATTCTCGGCGAAGGATAACAATCTTTCGGGCAAGCCTTGTTCAAATCAGTGAAGTGGACACACATCGCCACTTGCCATTTGATTTCTTTACCATAACCATTAGCTGAACGGGTTGGATAATGGATCTCCTCGATAATATCGGCCTTGAGCAATTTCTCGACTTCCTCCTTGATTGCTGATCCTTTTCTACCGAATAAACGTGGTCGTGGTCATTTGTTGGATTGGTCGGTGGCGAATCAACATTCAATTGATGCAAGGCCACATCCTCGCTCACCCTTGCATGTCCTCACGGTCGCCAAGCAAATATATCGGTACGTCACATAGCTGCTTGATTAGGTTTGCTCTGCCTTTGTCAAAGCCACGCCAATCTTGATCTTACGCTTATAGTCGGGATTATTGCTCGAGTGTAACCACCAGCGTATCTTAATCTTCGGGACATCGGTGCCCTCAAATGTTTATGACTTACTTGGTGCCATCGAACGCGTTGCCCGCTCATCGATATTGCTCGCATAATTAAAGCATTTATCATGACCAAAAGCGGAGACTTTACCTGATAGTTAAATTATGATATGTTTGCTCGCTTGCTTGGAGGATTCCCACGGCCGACACGTGGCTCTGGCTTGGGCCTAATCTTAGCCGTACTCAAAATTAATACTTATTAAAAAAAAATTAATGTTTTTAGTAAAAGAAATTGTGCAACTTGAGGCACAAATTTCTTTACGCGTCATTTATTTGTCCAAATCAAGTTTTGGATGAATAAGATATCAAAGCTTAAAGTATGATGTTAAAAGTGAGTCATTAGAAGTAATATCTAACCTTGAGGAGTTTTATCCCACATTGGTTAGAAGTAATATTAGTTGTAAATTTTTTTTAAATATAAGTCTTCTACTATTGACAATAGAAGAATTTATATATACTAATATTAATACCCCTTATCATATTGATTATTGCTATGTATTATTATTAGCTAATGGCTAGAAAATTAAAAGTATATATATATCTTCTATTGCTAATAATAGTAAGTCGTTTATATAATCTAAAATAATTAAAAATCAATATCATTTTTTAACCAGTGTGAGATTTACATCTTCTATTGGTAATAATTGTAGAAGTCTTTTATCAAAAAAACTTTGAAAACCAACATCACTTTATAACAAATGTATGATACATCTTTTCAATTAGTAATTAATAATAGTATTTTTAATACAGACATCAATTTCTAACCAATGTTTAATATATCTCTTCTATTGGTAATAATAGTAGAATATTTTGTAACCATGTGAGATATATATCTCTTGTAAAAGTGAAAGTTTTTAATCTAAAGACTTTAAAATAATTTAAACAATGTGTTATACATCTCTTTTATTGGTAATAATATAAAATAATTTAAACTCAACATCATTTTCTAGCCAATGTGAGATATATATATATATATATAGTTGGTGAGGAGCACTATAGTTGTGCCACCTCACCACCTTTGAATAAATCTTAATTTTAAGGCATCCATGTGGAAGGTGACTTTGAAAATCAACATCACTTTTCAACCAATGTTTGATACATTTCTTCTATTGGTACTTAATAATAGAATTTTTAAAATCAATATCAATTTCTAACCAATGTGGGATACATCTCTTCTATTGTTGAAAAATTAGTGTTTTTAGTCAAATAAATTGTGCAACTTGAGGCACGAATTTCTTTACGTGTCATTTGTTTATTGACGAAGGTAATTGCGCAAATGTGTTCTACTCGATGAGGGCATCAAAATGATATATTTATTTGTCCAAATTGAGTTTTGGATGAATAAGATATCAAGAGTTAAAGTATAATACTTATTAAAAAATTAATGTTTTTCGTGAAAGAAATTGTGCAACTTAAGGCACAAATTTCTTTACTTGTCATTTGTTTGTTGATAAATGTAATTGTGCAAATGTGTTCTACTCGGTAAAAACATCGAAATTATATATTTATTTGTCCAAATCATGTTTTGGATGAATAAGATATCAAAGCTTAAAGTATGATGTTAAAAGTGAGTCATTAAAAGTAATATCTAACCTTGAAGAGTTTTATCTCACATTGGTTAGATGTAATGTTAGTTGTAAAAGTTTTTAAATATAAGTCTTCTACTATTAACAATAGAAGAAGTTATATATACTAATACTAATACTCCTTATCATATTGAATTTTATTATGTATTATTATTAGCTAATGGCTAGAAACCAAAAGTATATATATCTTCTATTGCTAATAATAGTAAGTCTTTTATATAATCTAAAATAATTAAAAATCAATATCATTTTTTAACCAATAATTGTAGAAGTCTTTTATCAAAAAAAACTTTGAAAACCAACATCACTTTATAACAAATGTATGCTACATCTTTTCAATTAGTAATTAATAATAGTATCAATTTCTAACCAATGTTTAATACATATATTCTATTGGTAATAATAGTAGAATATTTTGTAACCATGTGAGATATATATATCTCTTGTAAAAGAGAAAATTTTAGTCTAAAAACTTTAAAATCTAACATTTTCTTTTTAAACAATGTGTTATACATATCTTTTATTGGTAATAATATAAAATAATTTAAACTAAACATCATTTTCTAGCCAATGTGAGATATATATCTTCTATTGGTAATAATGGTAAAAATATTTTATCATATATATATATATATATATATATATATATATATATATATATAAAGTTGGTGAGGAGCACTATGGTTGTGTCACCTCACCACCTTTGAATAAATCTTCATTCTAAAGCATCCATGTGGAAGCTTTAAAAACTTTTGGTTTTCTAGTGACTTTGAAAATCAACATCACATTCCAACCAATGTATGATACATTTCTTCTATTGGTACTTAATAATAGAAGTTTTGAAACCAACATCAATTTCTAACCAATATGGGATACATCTCTTCAATTGTTGAAAAATTTGTGTTTTTAGTGAAAGAAATTATGCAACTTGATGCACGAATTTCTTTACGTGTCATTTGTTTGTTGAC
This sequence comes from Codonopsis lanceolata, assembly GCA_013146195.2. Lineage (NCBI taxonomy): Eukaryota > Viridiplantae > Streptophyta > Magnoliopsida > Asterales > Campanulaceae > Codonopsis > Codonopsis lanceolata. Next base: position 122,902,292 of record CM028381.1, on the reverse strand, counting down.
TAAGGTAATTGCGCAAATGCGTTTTACCCAGTAAGAGAATCAAAATGATATATTTATTTGTCCAAATCGAGTTTTGAATAATAAGATATCAAGACTTAAAGTATAATATTTGTTCAAAAAATTAGTGTTTTTAGTGAGAGAAATTGTGTAACTTGAGGCACGAATTTATTTATGTGTCATTTGTTTGTTGTCGAAGGTAATTGCGCAAATGTGTTCTACTCGGTGAGAGCATCGAAATGATATATTTATTTGTCAAAATCGAGTTTTGGATAAATAAAATATCAAGAGTTAAAGTATAATACTTATTAAAAAATTAGTGTTTTTAGTGAAAGAAATTGTGCAACTTGAGGCACAAATTTCTTTACGTGTCATTTGTTTGTTGACAAAAGTAATTGTGCGAATGTGTTATACTCGGCAAGAACATCGAAATGATATATTTATTTGTCCAAATCAAGTTTTGGATGAATAAGATATCAAAGGTTAAAGTATGGTGTTAAAAGTGAGTCATTAGAAGTAATATCTCACCTTGAAGAGTTTTATCCCACATTAGTTAGAAGTAATGTTAGTTGTAAAAGTTTTTAAATATAAGTCTTCTACTATTGACAATAGAAAAAGTTATATCTATTGTTATATATAGTTATATGATAATACCCCTTATCATATTGAATATTAATAGGTATTATTAATAGGTAATGGTTGGAAGATTAAAAGTCTTACATGGATGCCTAAGAATCAATATTTATCTAAAGTGGATGAGGTGACACAACCATAGTGCTCCTCACCAACTTTAAATAAATAAATAAATAAATATATATATATATATATATATATATATATATATATATATATATATATGTTGATCATTTCACGAAATACACATTGCTTTACCCCCTAAAACACATATCCGATGTACTTGCGATTTTCACCCGTTTCAAGGCCCTAGTTGAGAATCATTTCAAATGCAAAATAACTACACTTTATTATATAATGGGAGAGGGGGAAATATGAAGCTCTTAAAAATTTCTTGGCATTAAATGGCTTTGCTCATCTTACATCCCCCCCTCACACGCCTGAACACAACGGGTACTCCGAACAGCGATACCGCCATATCATTGAAACTGGGTTATCTCTTTAACCCACGCCTACATGCCTCTCACCCATTGGCCTTATATATGCTCTATCCACTGTTGTTTATCTTATCAGCCGTCTCCCCACCCCGACTCTCAACCTTCTCTCCCTGTATCACAAACTCTTTGCAAAACCTCCTAACTACCTCAAACTTTACAGCTTTGGGTGTGTATGTTACCCATGGTTGCGACCGTATGCTCCTCACAAACTTGCACCCCGATCAACCCCATGTGCCTTAATTTTTATAAGTGGACTCTTTAAGTGAAACATCTCAAAATGAAATGAACTTTTTGCCCGGAACTGAGGAAGTAGTATATATTTAGAATTATTACCACAAAAGGAAACAACTTAGTTAAAATATAAAGCAAAGATAGTAAAGATGAAAATTCAATATGGCAATTTAAAAGTTTCTTGTCCAAAAAGAAGGAAAATGTTGAACCTTTAAACCATTTAGGTTATGGTTCACAAATATATTAAAGGTTCAAAAGAAGGGCAATTCATTATTCACCAGACACCAGGCCTCCCCCACTCCACTTCCGCCGGCTCATTGGAAGTCAGCCGATGTCTATTATCTTCACCAAACATGAAGCAAAAGCAAAACCCATTACTGAAATTTGGATTGTAGAATGATTTCAAATACAAATGCCAACACAAAATTAGGGTTAAAAGGATTGGAATATATTCTCTTTGGCACTATTGGAAGGAAGACGATTGGGTTGCCTTGCACGCCATCGGACCCAAAGATTACTACTTTTTGGGTCTCAGCCTCCGTTTCACCCAAAAAGTCTCAATTTAAAAAGTTTAATTATTAGATGATATATTAATATCATTAAAGTTAGTTATAATTACAAAAATAGTTAAGTACAAATAATGTACTTACAACACAATGGACGGTAAAGATAAAATATTATAAAAATTGTAAGCATATTTTTTAAAAGTAAACTCTTAGAGTGAAAACATCACAAAATAATATAATGAGCTATTTATCTGAAGCGGAGGAAGTATTACTTAATCCATCTCTTTGACGGAATAAGCTCATGGACCTTCAATTAGGGGGAATTTTAGCCACAATATGGTCAACGCGAAATTATAGGGTTTCGACGGGGGGTTATTGGGTTTTGGTCGTTATATAACCAACACGATAGGACAAGATGACTAAAATAGGAGTATACATTTTTTGAATTTAATTTCAAAATTTACTAGGGGTTGTTGACTGTAACTCACTTCTTTGAAACTATTTTCATGATTATTATATAGTTTTATCGTTTGAACATTTGTAAATTATTTAACTATTTCTATTAATAAATTTTTAAAATATGTATTAAAAATAAAAAATATATGTTTTATATTTTTCTATCGAGCTTAACGTGCTTAACGGGTCTAAAAAAATAAATAGTACTCCCTTCATCCTAAAATTAGTGTCTTGTTTTCATTTTTTGTCCGTCTCAAAATTATTGTCTTTTTTGAAAGTTTTCTTCTTATGACATCAATTTTACCACTTTACCCTTACTTTTTCTTCTTATGACATCAATTTTACCACTTTACCCTTACTTTTTCTTCTTACTTTAATTTTGACCACATATTTATGGGTTTTAAAGGAAATCACACACTATTCAAATATTAATAATACAGTCAAATGTATTTTCTTAAATTGTGTGTCAAGTTAACTCAAACGATAATTTTGGTTCTTGCTTATTATCGTGTCATGTCGTACTTTTCGTATTTTTATCGTATCGTGTTCGAGTTTTAATATTAGAGACAATTCGCTTATCGTGGCGTGTTCGTGCTTATCGTGTTGTGTCGTGATGTTTGTATTATTATTACAAGTTATGGTACGTGTTAATGTTGTTTGATCAAATATGGAAAGATCTCAACACCGTAAGATCAATTATATTCAACATGGATATTCTAAATCATCACCAACTTATTCATCTAACGGCTCTAACACTAAATCTATCATCGACTTAATCACTTAACAAGTCTAACTATAAAATTCGTAATATTCCCTCTGTTTTCAAATAATCGTTTTATTTGACTCGGTACATAATTTAAGAAAAAAATAATTAACGGTATTATAAATATTGGTGTAATATATGATTTCTTTTAATGTCCTTGAACATATGATCATAATTAAAATAAGTAAAAAAATGTAAAAATAAAGTGATAAAAATATTTTTCCTAAAAAAACTTTCTTAAAAAGAATAATTATTTTAAAACAAACAAATAAAAGAATGATAATTATTTAAAAAATAGGAGTAAGTAATACAAATAGCTCGGCTCCTAATATCATTTGTCTTATATAGAGCTGTCAAAACAGGCAAAAGCCCGCGGGCAAGCCCGCCCCGCCACCTATTAGGGGTGGGTTGGGGTGGGGTTTTCAATAGCCGTTAGGATGTGGGCTTTTCGGGCTTTGCCCGTGCGGGTTGCAGGCTTTTGCGGCGAGGCGAGCCCCGAGCAGCCCGCATTTTATGAACTCTGTAATGGAATCTGGACTTTGTATTGTTATATTATAAGTATTAAGTAATTGGCCCAGGCCCACTCAGTAAGTGTAAGCCAATTTTCACTTTTATGGTATTTTTACATTTCCTGTAAATAAAAAGTGCAAATGCTAGAAATGATCATCAAGCTTAGGCTATCACAGGACTCTGCTACATGTTAAATTCATCAGCCCTTTCATCTTTGGTCTATGGGACAAGCACTCGACCATCCTTCCTTAATGGCTCATATAACTCACATTTAGCCACATCAGTTGTCTTTGTTTGGTGGAAAGATCATTCGAGAAATTGTTCCAGCAGGCTCTTTGTTTGGTGCAAAGAGCAGTCGAGAAATTGTCCCAGCAGGCTTTTGATCAAATTTGTTCAAGCTCTTGGGAGCTAGGACAAGTAGAACTCGCATGAAGCTAATTTGCTCATCTGAGTTTTATAATGTTTCTTTTGTTCCCATTTTTGTTCATATAAGAAATCTTGCATGCAACATTTCGGGTAACATTTTTGGTTTGTATCTTTTTGTAGACTTTGCATGTCCTTGTTGGTTATTACTGGTTTAGATTATTTGTTAATAACTCTCAAACAAATTTATACAAGTTTATGTAAGAGTTTTAGATATATTAAAGTCATTTCCACATGGGTTATAAGTATTTTAAGTATTTTGAATTTAATGGTTAATTGGTTATATAATTTTGTTATTTAGTATTTTGAATTTAATGGATTATGCATATGTAGTTTATAAGTTTACTAATTTTGTTATTTACTTATGTAGTATTTTAAGTATTTTGGATATATTAATGAATATGTAATTTTGTTATTTGAAATATTATGAATTTAATGGTTTATTTGTTGAAAATTTAAATCTATCAATTATCATGATTCTTGAATTTAAATAATTGAAAATAAATAAATAAAAATTTAAATAAACTTATTTTTTTTACCTAATTGGTGTATATTGGTAAATAAACTCAAAAGCCCGCGGGCTTGCCCGCGATCCTACGCGGGACGATTTGGGCTAGAGGTTTTCATGACCGCTATGTTCGCAGGTTTTCCTGTCCCGCCTCATTTCACAGCGGCCTTTTCGGGCCCGCGAACAAACCCACCCCACAGACCCGTTTTGACAGCTCTAGTCTTATACGAGACCCGCAGTTCTAGTTCGTTACCCCCGTGAGAACTCAAATCAAAAGCAGGTTAATGCTGCCAGACAAACTCTAATTCCATTTGAAACGGGCCAACGTAAGACCGACACAATCGTCCTTTTGTCTTTCTAACTTTAATGATCGACGCTTGAAGCCAAAACGGAAAAAGCTCCAACAAAAGAAGAGTTACAAGAAAAATAACAAAAATTCCCTCCAATTCGTTCATTTTATTTAGAAAACATTAACAAAAAGTCCCACTAAAAAATTAACATATCCAAAAAGTCCTAAAAATATTTTTTATACTCAAAATTATAGTTTTAATATGTAAAAATCCAAAATTTCACGTATCTACAAACATTATTATATTAAAAGCTTTATTTTAATAACTTTTTTTTTTCATTTATGACAATAATGATGAGAATTATATTGCATTTTGTTATTATTATTAATATTACTATTATAACAATAATAATATTATTATTATAGTAATAATATTATCTGCATTAACATTATTAGTATTAAATATCAAAAATCCATTTAAGAAATTTATTTCCCAATGATCCAAAAAGTTAAAAAGTTAATCCTTACACTTAAATAAAATAGTGGTAGTAATATTATTAGTAGTAGTGATATTAATAATAATATTATTATTATTAATTAATGATAATAATAATAATCATCATCATACTAATAGAAATTTTTTTATGTTATTGTTATAATTAATAGTAAGCTATTTGTTGGTGTTGGTGTTATTTTTTTATTAATATTATTATTATTGTATCTAAAATATTCAATCATTATTATTTATTCATTTATTTATTTATTTTTACTTTTTTATAAATATTGTGAATGTTAAATAATGTCTATTTAGTGTTTGCTGAAATTACTTAATGGTGTTTGTTAAATTTATTTTCACAATGTTGTGATTTTTTTTGTTTATCACGTTTCTGCACTTTGTGTAGCTCTTCTCCTGCGAGCGAGGGGTGCATTTTGTCCATAATGACGGATTTAAAAATTGTGGCGACCCGACCCGGATTCCGGAACGGAATCCCAAGGTCACGTCGCTGGGACAAGGCAAGAAGAGGACAAGCACTTACCTAAAAAGTGCGAGTCGGACAGTCGAGCTATCAAAAGCTCGAAACACAAATATAAGGCCGTACTAAAAAAAATACGGGTTTACAAAATTCAGTATGCGGAAGCGACAAGGAAGAGTAGTTCCGAGCTATGAAGTTCGAAACCAAGGCCAAGGATACCAAGAGAGACATAAATCTCACGAAGGAAAGGAAAAGAAACTTCGCGTGCAACATTGCGGCATTTGGACAAACCATCGGCACTCCAGGCCGGCGTTTCAGCAAGGGACCAACCTGATATAACACATATCCCCGGCTAAAGCATACCGGGTTTAACCAACAATGATAACAACTGGAATAAAGAAAAGCCTAAAAGCTCTTGCGTGCACGGGAGACAATGAATATAAAAACCAAGGCTATGAGCAACGACACAACACGTCGGCCCAAAGAAAACCAAATCAAAACCCAAGTATTCTACCCGACTGTAAAGTCTAAATAACCTTACAACACAACGAGCTCACAAGAATAGTAAATTATGATATACAAGACAAGGGTGCTAGAAGAGAAAGGAGTCCACAAGCTACTACTCGGAAATATCGACTGTTACAATCACGAACACACGTACTAAGCTCGGCGTCGATCAAGCGTGATACCGCTACGGTCACGTACTATGCGTCCTCAATACGACTTCTGAACTGCAACTAGAAAACAAAGTACGGGATGAGTCATAATGACCCAGTACGTTACTACTAAACAATATGACATAATTTGAATATTGCTATAAGAGGAAATGATAACGTGTTACTACGAAGACCAGTAAGTCGGGTTATGCTTGTATGAAAACCGGTCCTTTACCAGACTACCGAGATGAATCAGGGTGAATCCCTGTTCACAAAACAGTCAAACAAGTCAGGAAGCAAGGCACAAGAATAATCATGATTATGTATGTATATCTATTCGTAGGACATCCCAAGTCTCTCATAGAATAATTAAATAGAAGTATGCATATTTATAAATATACATATACCAAGTCCCTCATAGGATTATCAAGTGTGGTATGTAAATTCATTTATGTACCAAACAATTCATTCATGGAAGTTTATCATGTAAGGATATGCATATCTACAATTATATACATACGAAGACAATCAGGGTAAATCAAGTAGGAGTATGTATATCTAAATATATATACATATGCAGGCAATCAGGGGGAAATCAAGTAGGAGTATGTATATCTACGTATATACGTATCATACAATTCACAGGCCTATCACGAAAGTCAAGCGATCAAGAACAAGTACATATAGGCATTTAGTTTACATATTCATGATAGCACTTTGTTTTCACAAATGCTAGAAGAAATCCACATATAAGAGGATAGGATATAAATGCGGTGCCGCCATGTAGCTCTGCAAGATAAAGCCAGAGCGTCTTTGTCGTATATGCGAGATGGTACATCGACCAGGATAGTATTATTCCAAGCGCCTAATGGTTACACAAGGTACTCTTCTCCATAGTGATCAGAATGGAGGGTTTGCGACGATTACTGTTCGGCAACCCATCACTATCACGAATCTCATGATTCGTAGCGGTAAAGCAATTGTCAACCGGGGAGAGACAAGACAAGACAAGACAAGACAAGACAGAGGCAGACGACAGGGACAAGACAGACAAAGACAAGACAGTATTGCATTTGGACTTATTGGGAAAAACAAGTAATATTTACTTATTTAAGAAATCAAGCAAGGACGAGCACAAGAATAGCGGTCTCATTCAAGTCAGGTGGGCATGTTATTATTTTACAGCTAGTAATCAAGCATGAGCATGAATTAAATTAAGAATCTCGAAACTAGTATTCTAGTTAAACGGATTTCAAGCGTTGTAGGGGTTTATCGTGGAGTCGGTATTGTTAAATGACTCACTAGCATTCGCCGAGTCATTTCTATAATTCAGTCAAATAGAGTTTGAACACTATATGTGTTCCAAGACTCCTTTCTAGGTTCTTGTTTAAGGCATGGTTAAGTCCTCGTTCCATTTAGGAACCTTAGTTCAAATTTACTAAGTCAAGTGTAAAAGGCGGAAACCTAAGTTGATTATTGTCCAACTAAGCTTAGATCAAATTCAAGTTCGAAATTCCATTTGTTACTAGAATCATAAATCAAAGCACGTTGATACTAAATAGGAAGATAATTATGAAGATAAGACACACAATATGCTTAAAGGTCATAATCTCAAGTAGACATAGGTTCATGCATCATTCACAAACCAATCTTATCAAGCTCGGTTCTATAGAATCATAAGATATATAACATTATAAAATCCTCGGGTTCCCTTAAGAACTAAAGATCAAGCATGCATTTCTTGAAGAACAGACCGAAGACTACTCAAGATTCATCAATTAACCATGTTATGGTATTTCATAAGTCCATCACCACACACATGACTTGGATGGCTCAGTCATCTTTACGACAACTCAAGATGCTCATCATGAGGGTACTCGGACATACACGGTTCAAAAATCCTTCCTAAGGAAGAATTGTCACGAAGCAATCCGATTTTCCAAGGATGTTAACAAGGTTCCCAAGTAAAGTCACATATTACATTCCTACGCATCTTGGGACTTCATTAAAAGTCCACTAGTATTATTGGTCCTAGTTCATAATTGAACCCATTCGAAACATCTTTCAATCGAGTTACACATTCTCGACTCACACATAAACCACCCAAGGATTAGCGATAATCTCGCACTTAATCATCATTCAAAAGACTCAATTAGAGTCCTAAGCCAAGAATCAATCTTATTAACAATTTGGTCTCACCCGGGCAAATTCTCAAAATTTCGCAATTGAGATTCAATGAACACAAGGAGATATAGGAATTTATCTAAGGTTCAAATAACAAATTTTTATAATTAATTGACTTCACTTGGGTCAAACTACAAAGTTCCAAATTTCTAGTTCGAGGCATAATTTCAGATTTACAATTTATCCTGTTTCTAACCCAACAAAAATAAGTCTTAAATCGTAACAATTCCAATATACTCAATAAACCCACTCGGTTTCAACCCTAACCAAAATCTATTGATATCCATGGAAACATATCATTTTGACATGTAACAACAACAAATCACAAGGAACAAGTTTCTAACAATCTATCATCAAGATACTTGTAGAGAGAGAAACTAGGGCTTAAGTAACGTACCTCAATCGAGCCACAAACGTCTAGGAAGTGGCAAACAAACCGAGGGAAAGACTCACTCGGCGAGGGCTTGCGATGGCGGTCACGCCGACAATCCGATGGCCGGAACTCCAGGAATCGATGAATCTCCCATGGAAGCTCCTCCTCCCTCTCTCTCTAAAACTCACGGTTGATGGAAGAAAATGAGGGAGGAAGAGGAAGAGATTGGATTATAAAGGGTTAGGGATGACCATCCAGCCCTTCCTAGCTGTGAACAAGGCAAAGGGGAGGGGTTAAAATGGGGGTAGTATAGGTTTTTCACACCAAAAATCAAAACAGGGAAAGAAATCCCGTAATTGCACATCGGCCAGGAGGCGGGCGCCTCACCCAAGCCCTCTTGACCGCCTCAAGCTGCGAGGCTTCTCCCAAGTTCGAACCACTTTGCAATTACTCCCGGCATCGAGGCGGGCGCCTCGCAGGTGCCATGCTGCCTCGGCCAGGAACTTCTAAAACTTGGTCTAAACTTGTCCTAAATGATCCCAAACTTATGGGCAATCATTCCAAGGTCTAACCCTACTCAAAACGAAGTGGGAAAGCACTGAACAACACCGAAACCTAAACAGGATAGAACAAGGCTCAACTCACGCGACGAATGATCAATGAATCAAACTACCAACAAACACCAATCAAACAAAGATGACTTGGGCATGAAAAAGACTTGTTTAAACATGGCTAAGATCTGAATATAAAGCCAAGAATTCATCGAACACTTCGCAGTGCGACGAAATAGAGGCAATCTGAGCAACGGAATCGCTAAGGCCAAAATCAACACGGTCGAGCCGAATCCGGCGATTCAACAAACAAGCATAAAACTTGTGTACCAAGGCCTTATGAGACTCAAATAACTCTCAAGACAAGTGGAGGAATGATTAGGAGTAAAATCAAGGTCTCACGAAAGAACTACGGCGAGGAAACACTAAAGCGAGTCAAGTAACGAATGGGCGTCGGTATGCGACTTGTAACTTTAACTAGTTAAGGTCTATGGAACATATGGAACTAATGTATTGGCTCCTATAAAGCTTACCTATATTAATCAAGGTTCTTACCTCAAGTCAAGTAAGCGAGGTTACGGTTACACGACACGCAAAGCTATAAGGTCAATCACACGAAGGTTCGGGGTCTTACAAAAATACTCATAATTAAGTAAATATTCAAGTATAATTTTTAATATACAGTCTGAAATCTTAATCATGATGAAAACATTTTAAAAATATTTTAGTGTCATAAAATATTGTTCATAAATATTATAGTCGGGATTACGAGATTTTTATCTCCCGAACTGTCGGGATCCTGATTTTTCGAGATCTCGATTCGTCGGGTCCTGATACTTATTGGGAACGGGATCGGGAAGAAAATTGAAATCTCAAATTGTATCGGGACGGGATCGAGATGAGTGGTATTGGAACAGGTCCCGTCCCGATTCCACCCCTATTAATTAATAAGGATGAATAACATAGAAAAGAAATTAACATATATATAAAAACATTCTTTGCAAGTAAAGAAAATATGAAGAGATATGAGGAATATATATATATATATATCGTGTATAGGAGAAAACAAACATAAACATTGAAATATCAAAGATGTGCGAATAAAAATAAAAATATAATCTGTTAGTTTATCAGGAAAACTATTATAAAACTTAATGTGCCAGTCACATGCTCATTTAACCAAAAACATAACCAAAATTTATCTGGAAGGACTAAATCTGATTGCAAGTTCAGTTAAATGTTGATATATGGAATGTTTTTGGATAAAGGGACTAAACCTGTAAACAGACATAACTGCAGGGACTATTTTTAGAGTTTGCCTTTTTTATATTGAGTCGCGCTATATATATCATCATTTCCTTCAAGTTGATCCCTTTAAAAGTATACCCTCCCCCAAATTTAAAAATATTTCAAAACTCTTTCTGTTTCCCCCCCCCCCTTGAATACCAATTTTGCCCTTTGAATTTTGTAACCTATATGTTACACAAACCTCCTTTCAAACCCACCATATCTACACAACCCACCCTTCTCTACCCCCACCCTCATCAAAACCATATAACCCATCCCTCTCTCACGCACACAGCCCACACACCCAGCAATTTTTTTTTTTTTACAGTTTTAGGGTTGAGATATGAATTAGGATTAGTTGTTTTGTTGATTGTGAATAACTTTAGGACCAAAGTTTTTAAAAAATAATGTTATTTTTTATCAATTTTGAAAAAAAAATATGGACTGAAAATCGAAACTAACGTACATCATTTGGCCCTGGACTGCCGAAAATTGGAGATATGTTCGGCCTCCCACATCTGAACAGATCTCCAATTTTTGGCAGTACAGGGCCTAACGATGTGAATTTGTTCCAACTGGCGAATAAATTGCAAATATTCGACTCTAGTCCACCGAACAATTCGTACATATTCGATTGAAGCCAACCGAACAACTGCAATTTAATCGGTGACCCAGGTCCGAACATTCCACGATGCAAACCTTTTTTTAGAAGAAAAAAATAATAATTTTTGAACATTCCACGACACAAGCAATATTGAATTTTTTTACCCAAGTCCATTTTTTTTTTAACATTTCACGTCATATTGGCTTTTTTTTCTCATTCATGCATGCTTTCTTCAAGCCCAATGTTAGGTTCTTTTTTAAGGTTGAAGGTTTTTGGAGAGGGAAGAGGTTTTGAAAACAAAAGAAGGGGAATATGAAGGAGAAGAAGATAAGTTGAGAATAAGAAGATATATTTGTTGGAAGAAGAAGAAGGGTTTGAAGAAGAATAAGTTGGGAAGAAGGTGTTTTGGGAAGAAGAAGAAGAAGATGATGATGATGATGATGATGATGATGAATGAGTTGTAAAGAAGATGTTATATTTGTTTTGAGTTGGTGGTTTAGTTAGGGTTTTTCTTGTTTTAGATAAAGAGGATGGATCTACTTATCATATGTAAGGATATAATAGTCTTAGCGATTGAGGGCATTTTTGTCATTAAAAAAAGGAGGGAAATGGGGGTCATCTTAGAGAAAGAAGGGGTTTATATAGCGCAACTCTTTTATATTTGTAACATTTGCCTTACCTAAAAGACAGTGTTCTAAAAATCGGCCTAGGGGGCGCCTAGGCGCTAGGCGCCACCCCAACGCCTAGAAATTTGACAAATCGGCGAAAAAATCGGCTAGGCGGCCAACCGCTGATTTTTCCTATTTTTTTAGTTTTTTAAAAAATTTTGGCCCTAAATAATGTCATTTTGGGTTTTTAAAATAATAATAATAATAAATATCAATTTAAAATTATTAAATTACTTTTGTAAATTTGTAATTGTCAACGGACCTATGGATAATTGAACTGTTGACTATTTTTGTAATATTTTGAACCGTAGATGATATTAAATTTCTAGTTTTACCTTTAAAATTTAACATCATAATGTAATTATTGCTTTTAAATTATTAGGTAATATTTAGTATTAGTATAATTAAAAAATATTTGTTTAATAATTAGGTTATAATAAAAAATATATTAAAAATCAGATATTATGTCTTATTTCTCGACCCCGCCTAGGCGCTCTAGGCGCTAGGCGATGGTCTGGCGCCTAGCACCCGCCTAACGATTTTTAGAACCTTGCTAAAAAATACAAATGTGGATAAAAAATGAACCTAGGATTTATATCTTTTTATAGAAAAAAAAAATTCAATGCAACCATCTCAGGCACAAGGAAGGTCTGGTGCTAAGCCTTTCCTCTAATTCTATTTCATTTTCCTTCTCTCCAATAAGGATTGTGGATATGACGGATATGACGTGTCAACTAATTTCTTTCACAATCTTGATAAGAATATCAATTTTTCACATTCTAATCGAGAATGTGAATACATCTTAGTTATCATTTTTCTTTTAAAAAACTTTTCATATATTGGTTGTTCTCTTTTCTTTTATATTTTAATTTTTTATCAAATTTTATTTTTATGGTGGAATGTACACCACATAAGATTAAATCAATCGTTGCATTGGAGGTCTCTTTGAATTGAATGTAAATGAAGATAGATAACTTGTCACGTGTGATTGACGATGTTAATCACCCACATCCATATAATATCAAATCCACGGTTGTAGTAGTGATGCTCTGAAAGCTCAATACTTTATTTCTTTTTGAGATGGAAACTTTTAAATTTGAAATTTTGAATTAGTTCAATACTTTATTGCCCTTTGTTTATTGTTTGACTTAAATAACAATTTGGTCACCTTACTTTCCAATTTTTTTAGTTAAGCTCACTCTATTTTTTTTCTTCTCAATTTAGTGACTATACTTAGTCAATCAAGTCAATAAGGTCACTGATGATCATTTCCATCAGTTAGATAGACGAAAATATTTGAAATGACCAAAATACTCATATTAATGTTAAAGGTTTCCAGTTTTAAATATTAATAATTAAGGGATCAAACTAAAAAATCTAATTACCAATATTTAGTTTATATTATAACTCATCTTAAATCTTATTTCTTTAATTTATATTTTCATTAATTTAATTTATATTTTTATTTATTCAAGCATAACTCAATATTTAACCCAACCTCATCTCTCTTGTCTCTTCCATTCTTTGGTCTTCCACCATAACTCCGTCGACTCTCCGTCCTCCTCCACCTCCACCACCGATCTAAACCCTAACCACCACAATGGCTCGCATAGTAAAGGAGAAAAGAAAACCAAATAATCATAAGATAGTATCTAGCATTACCATAAGAGCCATGGAATTTTCCCTTGGACGCCCTCTTCGGATTCGAGAAACAAATGGAACCTTAACACCAGAACATCCAAGAGAATCCTGTTGTGTGACAAGTGGTCTACTTACTGACCGGACATTTTGAACAGGCCTGACACGAGCTCGTTGAAATAACTTTCCGTGTCAAGAGTTTAAGATTGGATCGATTAATTTTCCACTATATTCTTTAAATCTCTGAAGTCTAATTCGGAAACTTCTTCGATATAGCGCTTTGTGGGCTTTCGAATTATTTTAGCTACTCTTTGTTTTCCATGAAGATCATCACCACGAGCTCCCCATCACTAAACGCTTCCATTATATTCTCTAAATCTCAAGAGTCTGATTCGGAAACTTCTTCGATATAGGGCTTTGTGGGCTTCCAAACTCTTTTAGCTACTCTTTGTTCTCCATGAAGATCTTTCTTATCAACAGGTTTTCCATGAAGATCGTCACCACGAGCTCGCTGTCACTGAACGCTGCCGTCGCAAACTTTTCATCGTCGTTCCAATTTCTGTCGCACATCGCATGTGGGTCCTTGGTTCTTGGTAAAAGTATAGAGATAATTGGTAGACCAAGAACAAATGGAGGGAGATCTGGGTTTCACATCTAGGATTGAGTTGTAGATTGTTGCCTTTGAAATTTGAATAAACCGAGGCATTGTCCTCATTGTTGTTCTTTTTGGGGTCGACAAAATTATAATAAACTGAGGCATTATCCTCATTGTTACGTTGTTATTCAGAATCTGGGGGAGAAGGTAGTTAAAAAATTTCCCAGTTCCAAACAGAAGAAGAGGCTTAAGATGGGGTGCTGGAATAAGTAGCTTTTGAGTTATATGTGAAGTTTTGATTATTGGGGTTGTGCAGGGCCGGCCTTGGGGGTGGCAAAAGGGGCTACCGCCATGGGCCCCCAATTTTTAGAGCCTCAAATATTTGGGTACTACCTTATATTTAGTATATATATTATAGTATCAAAAAAATTTACAATTGATTGGTTTCACTTGGTGGTTAAGAAGCATATGATTTAAGATAGAGGTCATAGGTTCAAATCCTAGAATGTTATTTATTTTAGTTTGTTACTTTTTTAGTCTATGAATTACATATAAGTTATAACGTGTTGAGTAATTTAGTGTAGAATAGCTGACCTAATGGTTAACATACTTGGTAGATTATGAGAGATTTTGAGTTCAATTCTTGTTATAAACTTTTAACTTTTCTTTTTCCCAATACTTTAAATGATTTTGTTTTTATAAAGGGCCCCCCCCCCCTTTTTTTTTGCCATGGGCCTCTCAAAACTCAGGGCCGGCCCTGGGGTTGTGGGATGTGGGGATAGAAGCTTGGCTTGATTCGAAGAGAATGTGGGGGAGTTTCATGGTGGGTTCAGGACGGTGGAGTTGTTGGCGGCGGTGACGACCGGAAGAAGAGAGGATGGTGTCGAAGAGGATATGTGGGAGTTTGGAGCTGGCCATGGTCAGGGAAGGGGAAGGATCGATGTGGGGAGGAGGTCGGGGTTGGTGGATTGGTGCGTGGGGGTGGGGGGGGAGGAGCACATCTCAAGGTTGAAGTGTGGGTGAGTAATGAATGAGACTAGTATGTGATAAATGTAGGGGTATTTTTGGATTTTTTAAAAAGATTGTAAGTTTTTAATCTAAAAACCTGGATGGAGTGATGAACGTTAAACAAATATCAAGTACAGTGATTAAAGCGACAAAAAAAATTATGAATTTAACGAAAAAAGATAGAAAGTGGGGTGACCAAATTGCTATTTAAGTGTGGGTGTAGTAATGAACGTGACTAGCATGTGATATATGTAGGGGTATTTTTGGATTTTTTTAAAAGATTGTAAGTTTTTCATCCAAAAACCTAGATGGAGTGATGAACGTTAAACAAATATCAAGTACCGTGATTAAAGTGAGAAAAAAATTTATGAATTTAACGAAAAAAAAATAGAAAGTGGGGTGACCAAATTACTATTTAAGTCTTGTAGTTTCGCTAAACTATCTCCTTTTTGTGATGTATATTGGACATAATTATTCTTTAAATTACCTTTTTGTTAGGACCATGTATTTAAGATTTTATGTTCAAAGCTTGAAATGTGTTAAATTTTAAGGGGTGTTGCCACTCTGTCCCTCTTTTTTTACGAGTGTTATATTTATAGCTAATGTCAAAGTCATGACACATTGACGGATGATGAAAGTGAAAGAAAAAAAATAAGTTGAGTGGTTGAAGTCAATCTCGAGCATAAGCAGTATGGTGCAAAATTATGTTTGACTGCTAATTTTATGGGTTAAGATCAGTTTTGATACCCCAACTTTACCTGTTTTTTTAATTTTCATACTCATCGTACCTAGGCAATCAAATTAAAGCCAAACGTTTCCAAAATCGATCAATTTCAATCCCAATCGTTAACTGGCCGTTAAGGACTAACGACTGACTTGCTATCATAGGTTGGAAACTGACAACTGGCTTGACAACCGATTAAATACTGATTCCTATCAAACTTTATCACCATAATCACCCATCTACGCCCACCATGTCCGGCCAAGCCCCTCCAAAGTCGTACTAGATCTCACCCTCTCCGTCCTCCTGCCTAGTTCCGATCTCTCCTTCGATCAAAACCCCCTTTCTCCATCTCACAGTAGCAATGAGCTCGACTTCATCGGGTGTCGCCATCTCCGTTCGTCTCAAAAAAACGCAGATCCAAACGTCATCTATATTTCTTCTCCGTCTCCGGCGCATCGCCATCATAGCCGCCTGCCTCCTTCAATCTCACCCGAATTCATCTCCAGCTCCGCGACCAAGTCGTGGGTCTTGTTTATGTTCTGAGCCCTAGCCACTGTCATCTTCAATCGCCTAGTCATCATAATCTGGTAATGCCCAGAATCATGCCCAAGCCTCCCACTTTGAATCCAAATAAAACCCATTAACCTACCACAAATTAAATGAACAAAACTACTTTCACAGCATACAACACCATAAACACTCGCGGCGAACATCAATGCAATGCAACAAATCGAAATAACACTTCTAGAAAATTGTTTTTACTTGATTGCCGAAAGCAATCGCCAAAACTAAAAAACCATCGCCTTAGACTATATGCGATGGTCAAAACAATTATCGGTTTCATCGCATAAAGTCTTGTCGCTGAAACTTTAAGTGATGGTAAAAGTTGTTGCATTATCTCATAGATTTTAGGTGATGGCATAAACAATCACCTAACATAAAAATAATATTTATTTTTTTAATTCATAAAAATACAAAGCTATCGCAAAATATATGAAAAGATGATTGTTAAACCATCACCTTAGTACTAAATAAGTGATTGCTAAAACAATCGTCTTCACAAAAGACAATGACTTATTCAATCACTTTAGAGGACGTTAGACGATTGGTATTTCCATTAGGTTATCTTGGAATACGCGATTGTTTTAACCATCTCTCTAGTGAGCCATAAGTGATTGCTTTGTCCATCACATTATTTAGGAATACGTGATTGCTTTAACCATGATTTTATCTGAGGTTACACAATTGCATTGATCACCACTTTATCTTTGTATGCGCGATTGCTTTTATAATCGCTTTATTGTGGCATACGTGATTGTTTTTCCCATTGCTTTATCTCCGAATATGTAATTGCTTTGGTCATCGCTTTATATTGAAATACGTGATTGCATTAACCATCACTTTATTGCTATATGTGACATCACATCATTCCTTATACATGATTGTTATTGTCATCGCATTAGCTACTATTAAGCGATGGCTTCTACAATCTAATACCCTATAAAATGTGATAGCATTCACCATCACTTTAACACAATTGATTTTTCCCTTCCTAGCTCGATATCAATCATTTTCATAAATTTGTACAACATTTATTACCAAAAACATACAAAATATTTCAAATCAAACGACTCATAATATTTCATATTAAAGAATTATGTCATATAACATCATCTAACAAAATATGTTATTTAATAAGTCAACATCAAAGTACTTGTAACTACCCTTAATAATCTAAAAAAAAGTTTGCTTAAATCCAACTTTACGCATCAAGTAATACATGATTTAATCAAGAGAAAATAACTCAGAAAAATCAATCATCATTAGACTCGGATTCATCATCGTTATCACCATTATCTTCAGTGTCAAAATCATCATAACCACGAGAAGACGAAGGACCATCTGGACCTTCCGGAACACCTGAAACAGCATCAGCTCAAGCACCATCATTTGTAGGAGGCATAGGAGGGGGACGAACAGTGAAATGAGGAGGAGTTGGTATGCCAAACTTTTCAAAAATGCTTTGCATATATTGAGACATCTCTAAAATATAACTACCTTGCATAGAAATATAACTACCCTGCTCCGAAATATAACTACTCTGACTATTCACAATTTTGTACAATTTCGCTTTGTCTTTCTCCAACCTCTCGAGTTTCTTCGAATGCTCTTGAGATGCAATTGTGTGTGTCATAATCTTTTGCGACACCTGTTTTACTCCACCTTTCGCCAGGTCGTCCAATGAGCAACACATGTAATTAATATATGTATGCTCAAGAGAAACAAAAACATGGTATGGTATCAACATAAACAATAAACAACATGAACTACACGAAAAGTAACATAAACAATAGAAAAGGCCAGAAAGAATTGATTGATCCAATGTCTAATTAGAAAAGGCCACAAAGCAATACGATGCTCATGGATAGAATCGACAAATTACAAGGATATCAACTACTCATACTTGGCAAAATGAATGAAAATGAGTCAAACAATAACGCTCTCCATTCCACTCAAAGAGTCCTTTCCTATCACAAATGTTTCACTCAATAATAGACCCTCCATTCCCCTCAAATAATACACCCTTAATGGTCATTGTAGTTAGAATTTACAATTTGTAAGTTTGAACATAACTCAGGACTCAAAGTCGATTGTGAACAATTAAATAATCAAAGAAGTTTCTCAGAGCATTAGCTCGACAACAAATATCATACTCAAAATCCTATCACCTTTTATGCTCTTTAAAATGAAATCAGATGTGGGCATTGTCATGAGAGTTGTTTGATCATACCATCAACCATTTGGAAGGGGAGCTTTGTGATTGCCAGTAAAACTGTTCAGAACACAAATCCATCGAATACAAACCTAAGCTACATGGAGTCATGGACTAGGGTAGGAATACTGGGTGTGGGTAGTTATCAAAATGTTGCTTTCATCTTGATAACTACTGATTTCATCTTGTCTCAAAACGCAATCGCCCCATGACATGGGAATATCAATATCTTTCTGAATTTTAGTGAGTATTACGTACAATATGGCCCCAAATTTGATTAAGTAGAGAAGAGCACTAAAATCAATGGATACAAAGATAGAAATGTTCTACAGTCACGGCGAAGAAAGAAGCAAAAAGAGGAGCGATTTGACGTAAAATAATAAATCTCCTAAGCAAGATATGAAGCATAGTATTTGTAAATGACGATATTGGTTGAAAGTTTGGCTTCACTGGTAAGATTAGTCCAAATTCTCAAACAACAAGGTTGCCTCACCATGCTACTTGTAGTTTATTTGAAATGGGTAAAACCCTGAACTTGGTAACTGAACTTTTCATGCTGTCCCCATTTAGTTACTTTTCTCCTAACCCAAGAAACATAATCAAGATAAAATTTCTCAATGTGATCAGTTTCTTAACAAACCATCCAGAGAGAGGGAGAGAGTTTAGGGACTGAACTCTTCGCTAGTTGTTATGGCAGAGAAGTAATGCCAGACAAGTTGGTAAGTGTTGTAAAGTTTATTTTTTTATTTCCCAGGTGGCTAAATTGTTTTGGAAATTTGCTTAAATGCCACTTGCTTCTATGAATCCCATAATCTATTGTTTCCTCATTGTGGGGTGCAAAGTTTCTTTGGAACATGTTTGCGGTGGTTGGGGAGGCTGGGTCAGTTCGAGATCAATTTCTTCCATTATTCGGATTCAGGTTAGAGGTAGTGGGAAGGGAAGCAATACTAGTTTGTCGTGGCACTACGGGGTGTTTGCAATTCTGTGGTGTAGTTGGACTGAGAGAAACTCCATTTAGGAATCAAGAATTGCCTCTTTCTACTAAATTTATGTTCCTCTAGGAAGGAGGAACAAAATGCTGATGTGGTTATTTTTTTTGCTGACATGACATGACTTTCCGTCATTGATTTAGATGGTTCCTTAGAAGGTGACCACATTTAGAAATTTTAAAGAGCGAAGTCACTTGACTGAGAAAGAATAAAAAACATAAGTGATCGAATTGGAAAACATGGATATTGACTATGACATGCCAACGGGTGACGGTGGCCAATGGGTGACTATGCCTAGTCGACGTGCATAATGCCTCAAGGGTGTGTGTGGGTTCCCGGGACTGCACCTGCGCCCTGCGCGCCCTTGGTTAGGGGTGCGCGTACGTGCGGATGCGGGACATCCACTGCTCTCATTCCATCTTCCCTTGTTTAGGGGAAAACGAAATTAAAAGTGCGAGGTTTGGCAGGGTTTTGAGACTTTATGAGAGGAGGGGATCGCACACTGCGTTAAAATTACGCAGAGTTTTCCTGGGCTTCAAGCCTTCATCGAAGAAATCTGTCCCAAAGCGTAGCCGGGGACCTCTATTTATAGTTGGATTTGTGCTTCATCGGCTTGTACCGTGCGCTTGACATTTTGTACAATGCGTTAACTGATCGAACACTATTCAGGACCTTGGCACGGCCAAACAGCAAGTTGGGCGTGGCGCCAAGGCCACGTGGCGTGGCGCTAAGAGGCAAAACTTCCTCATTTTTCAACACTTTCCCCCCTGTAGTTCACTATTCATGCATCCTACTTTCTCCTTTTGCATTTTCAACCCTATAACTTGACATTTTGTTAAGTTTAAACAGTTCTTGATATCATATGCCGGAGTTACATATCAGGGGTATGAAATTGGGGTGTCTACAGTGTGGCATGAAGCTTAGGCATGACAAGGATAGACGATGCATGACGACTGACCATGCTATGTCGTGCCTTGCCTACGGGTGACAATGGCAGACGGGTGACTATCCCAAGCCGATATGCATGATGACTAAAGTGTGCGACATAGATGCCATAAAGCTTAGGCATGACTAGGATAACGTCGTGCACCACGCTCAACCATTCCATGCCATTCTGTGCCGATGGATGACTATGTCACCAAACGGGAGACTCAGCCAAGCCGACATGCACGACAACTCAACAGAAGGCAAGTGTGCATAATTCGAACTTGGCACCTGCACGCTTTATCATTCCATTCTACCCCAAGAATGGAATGATAAAGATCAGAAGAATTTGTTTTGCTTTGTGGCCTTTTCCCACTAAAGTGCTGCCGATTATGCTTCTCTGACTTGTGCTCATTTTCGTACTTTTAAGGAACAATTATATCTTTAGCTGGTTTGACGCAGCCAAACATTGCCAAAATGGTTGAGGGTGCGCTTTTTTCTCCAATCTCATACTTGGATCATATCACTGCCCCATTTGTTCTTAGAATAGTTCATATGCATCTTGATGAGGTATCTTTGGTATCTTGATTAATTAATTTGTGGAAGTGGATCACAAAGATATGTATTTATTAATTCTCTCTTGACAGATGTTAGTGGCAATGGGCATACATCAACTTAACTTTAAGAGGTTTCACATTCTTTACATATCCTGCTTTAGTTATTTTGAAGCTTGACTAGTTTCAATTGTATTGATTATGGGGTTCTGTTTTCTGTATACAGTAAAATTCTCACTGACATCATAGATATGGTTTGTGATGGACATGTGGACTGCAACGACTTGCTATCATCCATAACAAGTTCTTTTCTATGCTTTTTTTTTCATGCGCAGGCAACATATATAGACCAATGCCAACATTGGAAGTCTAGCTCTCATAGTTTACAGGTTGTTCCTTTTTTGCTGGCTAACGTTTTGTATCTGGATAAAGATTATGTTTATTCTGGGAGATAATGGTTGGTCATAGACCAAAACTTGAAACAACTGATAATAGTTTGTTTTAGTCATGAAGTCAACCTTGGAAGCATATAGTTGCATCCAAATATGAGGATGAATTAAACCAGATTCTGGGTAACGATTGAAAGGAATCAGCGGGGTCCAACGACGTGCTTTTGAGTTTGCAACGAGCCACAAGCAGTGGATCATGCTCAGATGTTAAAGAAGTTAACCCCCAGAAAGTGGGAGAGGAAATACATAGAAGTTCCTCTATGTATGTGCATAATACCCTGTTGACGGATGTGGAATCTGCTTCTCCTAATGAACTGAGACATCAAGCCGTGGATGAGAAAAAGAAATACAAAATTTTGAAAGCAAAAGGTAAGCCTGAAAAAGCATTGAGAGCCTTTAAAAAGGGTAAAGAGCTTGAGAGACAGGCCGGAGCCTTAGAACTAGAATTAAGAAAAAATCGTAGAAAAGCTATGTCTTCCATCACAATGAATGAGATCCAGAAACCCAAAGACGAAGCAAAAGAATCTGGCAGGAAAAGTAACTCTCCTGAAATCAGTAAGAAAAAGGATGACCTATCTAGCGAACTCGGAGAACTTAGATGGTTTAAGCTTGATCTTCATGATGCAGATAAGAAGCCAGTAAATATGACTTTGGAAGGTGAACTGTCTACTCTTCTTAGAGAAGTCTCTCAGAAGAGCAATAATACAGAAAAGGTGACTCGTGGCATTGACAAGTCTGAGGTGATTGCCCTTAAGAAGAGAGCTCTTGCTTTGAAGCGTGAAGGGAAACTCGAGTAAGCTAAGGAAGAACTGAAGAGAGCTAAAATTTTGGAAAAGCAGATTGACGAACAAGAGTTCATGATTGACACTTAAGATTCAGATGACTAGCTTTCTTCTTTGATTCGTAGCATGGATAATGATAAACAAGATGATTCATTGATCATAAATGATCATATATGGAACAAATTCATTCCATTATTTGGAGTTCAGTGGACAATTCCACAAGGGGTAGATACCCTTTATCTGTTTAGCATCTTACAGACAAAGAATGAAACACTTTGAGGGGAAGATTTGCTATAATTGAAATGAGATTTATGTTATTAAGAAAGTGACACTTTACGAGTTCATGAAGTATTCGCTGTATTTCTGGTGCTTGCTCATTTTTTCTACTTATTTTGCTATTTTTCTGCTCATGCTTTCCTTCAAGAAAATGTATGTTTCATTCCTTCACCTTTTTCTCCTGGTTTTGTATATTTCAAGTTCAAATGGATCACAACCCCAGCCTATTGGTACAACCTTGTTACTCGTCACTCGTGACAACAAAATTATGTTTCTTCACCAGAAGTATTCATGGCAAGTGCACACAAGAACCTACTAAGGGATAAAGAACAGGCAAAATGTACATTGAGATAGATGACTGGGGAATTTGGATAGTTAATAATCAACTTTAAAGATTTGACATGATGAAAACTTACAGAAATGTCATTTCGGGTACGTCTTCTTGTCTGCTCGAGTTTCCTCAATAAAGGTTAAATTCAAGCCAGGAAGTCACACCTCTGCCTCAACTTTGTCCTTGTAGTTGTATGTTGGAGCAACTGAAGAGATTAATGCAATGAACCAAATATTTTAAAAAATTCTCATGTTACTTTGAGCGGGTCAATGGCAAAAATGAAAAAGATTACTTTCTCTGACCAGATCAAGCAATCTTTCACCATTATTGAATTTAAGTTCAATGACAAGTACTACTTCCCTGGGCAGTGCACCAATATCCTTTAGGACCTTTACAAGCAACCTGTAGGTACATAATTGACAAGTGAATCTTCATTTCACTTCATCTTGCCTTATTTTGGACAAAAGTATGTGTGACATATATAGTATTATAGTATAAATAAACTGCAACTATAAATATGTCAAGATATTAAGTAAGTATTATTCACAAAACGGAAGTTGCTCGTTCTAGGTGAGGACATCATAGACAAGGCAAATTATCACTTACATAAGTGCCTTTGTCAGTTACGATTGTATACTTTGAACTGCTCATAATGATGTCAGAAACGAAATTCCTCAAAACTCATCCACTATTGAAACAACGATACGTCAACGGGTAAAATTTCTAGGATCTATTTCTTGGATCAAGATTGAAATATTGACATTTGGAACTAGAACAAATAAAAAGTCTGGAAATAAGCATAGAACAAATAAGAACAGCCAAAGAACAAATTAACTAGTAAAACTAAAGTTGGGTTGAGAACAAGAAGTTCACAACAACTTCTTTGCCATATTTTTAGGTTCAGTAGCAATTACGATTACAAAATATGATGGAGGAACTCTTGTTGCAAATCCATATTGAACACTGCTTTGTATTCATATTTTAGTTTTGAATAGGTATGGATCAATGCCCTTTATTACCTACATGAGAGAAAGAGAAAGAGACTTGAGTGAGTCACTAGAAATCTGCAAGCGCAAGCCTTCGGCCTTCCGTTCCAAGAGAAAGAGACTTGCTGCTGCCTTCTGCCTTCAACTTCACCAACAGCCTTCCGTTCCAATTTTTATGTCCGTCCAAATTAACCTAGGTTTGGGGAAAAATTTTACCTAAATTTATTTCTAGTTTTTCTAAGATATATTCTTTTACCAAATTAATAAATAAAATTTCTTTCCAATATCTTTAAATATTTAAATTAACTAAAACAGACAAACGACTAATATAAGAGATCATTATTATTATTTAAATTTTCAATATTGATCGAATAATATTCTCTCAATTCAAAAATTAAGGTATAAAAATATCATTTTATTACTAATGAGCTATTAAAGTGTATTTTTTTTAAAAAAAAAAGTTTGACTTTCAAACAGAGACTCTTTATCCAGAACGGATGTAATATCATTTAATACTAAATCATGTTGCTAATAGAAGTTTTTCTTCCGGGCGGCTCGTGAAGGGGCCGTGTGAGCCGTGTTCGGCCCGAACTTGAAAAGCCCGAAAAGTTCGACCCGACTTGGCCCAATCATACGATTGACAAAGTTAAACTTAATTAAAAAATTAAAAATTAAAACATAAAACCTAAAAAGCAAAAACTAAATTTAAAAAAAAAACCTATCAGACATTCTTTCAGATTACTTTTTTTTTTTTTGCTTTTGGTTGGATGAATTTATGACATAGTATGATCTATTATCAAATCATTGTTCTCTTTTTTGTTCAAACTCATATTCTAAATCGATGGAAGTGACACTTACAAAGAGGAAATGAAGTTGATCTTCCAAGTTCTAATCTAGTTTAGTATGGTTGTGATTAGTAATTTATCGAAAATGATCTATTCAATTGGGTATCTTTATCTGATATTAGCTAATAAAAATTAACATCAATTTAAGAAATAAAATTTAAATACTAGATTGTGTCGGACGAATAAAAAAATGAACATTAATTTGCTACTTAGCAAATTTTTAATCTAAATGGGTTTTTATAATTATTTTATTCTAACTACTATTTATATTTAGATGTTTAACTAATTAGCAGTAATTACAGATATAAAGATCTTATGGTGGGTGGTAATCTATGATTCTAGGTTTCACTTGTATCTCCTTTATGTTCAATTCATAATAATTATCATTCAATTTCGTGGGTTCATTCACTAAAGAAAGATATAGTCTGTTGAACAATTGGTTCAGCCTCCATCCCCGCAAAATTCATCCATTCTATATCCTAAGCACAGGAACTGTTAATCTAGCTGTCACCTAGATCATGTATGAACCTGGTCCTAACTTATCACTCTCGTGCATCGATAGGTCCAATTTATTGTGATGGTGAGCCAGTGTACGACATATGCACATTGGTCATGCAGTTATCCGCACCTCTAGGCCTTTATTATTTGCGATTACATTCATTTGTTCAAAGCAAAATAATATAGGGATTGATAAACACCACAATCAACAAGAATTGAATGAACATATAAGAGAATCAAAACATAAATTTGATACAAGTTACCTCCCACCTCCTAGATTATGGATGATTTAGTTCATCATAGACAATGAACAGCACATGGAGATGATCGGATACATGATTTGATCTTCAATACTTGTAATTACACAATCTAACTATGTTATACACTCTAAAAACTATCTAAAATCTACCTAAGAATGCTTCCAGCCGTCTCTCCCATTTGGCTCTCGGCATCCAACTTCAATATAATAGTTGTATACAATCGAATCAGTTGTGAAAATCGAATCACGAAAAAGCGCATTCGACCACCTTGCGGTCGCAGGTGTTGGATACCGTCGCAAGGTCCCGGTCCGGCCTTTGGTTTCTTGACTTCATACCTTGCGCCAAGGTCTCAGATTGCGTTTCTTCTTCATTTTTCCTCTTTGGCCCTTCTTGGAATTTGCACATAAAACCCTGGAGTTTTGCATATTTTCACTAAAAATCCTGAAACTTACAAAACTCACCGAAAACATATATCAGTAGCCAAAAGCCTCGTGAAATAGCATAATTTAAGTCATAGAAGTATATAAAATCGACGTATAAAATACATCGATCAGCAGCTCATTCTAATGCTTCTCGAGAGTTTAGTTTGGTCTCTCAACTTCCGAGGGATGTCCGTCATGCGCTCCAACAAGATGCTTTGGGGTTGTTTAATTATCGAAATTTGTAATTTGGTTATTTTCTTCCTATATGTAGCTTCTTGTTGATTGTTTTTATCTTCGAGGTTAGGCTCCTTCTTTCCCGCATTTCGGGTCTGTTGGTTGTCCCCCTCCCATTTGTATCTCATCTTTTATTTATATATTGCGTAGGTGCCGCCCTGCTTCCCAAAAAAAAAAAAACAAAATCAAAATTCTGTCCGCGTAGCCGGCATAGCAAGAGGGAAAATTACTAAGTCTGGGTATACAAAGGGGCCATGCTCGCCTAGCGAGCAAGACCACTTGGTCTTTTCCTCGATCTCTATCTAAGGGCTTATTCTAATCTTAAGGATCCTACCCAGAAACGTATGAAGATGAAGAAGACGAACCTAGAAAAGGGAAGAGAAAACCATAAAAAGAGGGCAAAAAACTTACTGTCAGGCCTGGATTGGAGTGTTTTTCTGTGAACAATCGGTGTAGGGACTGAACCAATGGAGGACTTGGAACGTCGGAAGCAAACGAATGGTTGGAGTCAGAAGGCAAGATCACCGGAATTTGGGAATCGCTTCAAAGCAGAAGCAGCAAGAACACTAGAAAACTCAAAAATTCCTCTCTCTAGAATTTAGAAATCGTAAAAGGTTTAAGGGGAGAGGGGGACAGCCTTTTATAGGCCAGGGTTTTTGGTTTTGGGAAAGCAGAGGCCAACACGGCGCTTGGAAGGACAGATGGTGTCACCCTCTGCACGCGTGCATTAGATGCAATGCTTCGGAAACCGCGCCCCCATCAAGTCACGCTGCATCTTGACGGCTCACACGCCCTTAAGCCAATGCGCCCTATTGCACCCACTGCGGCAAACTTCCTCAGTACGCTCCAGCTGTATTCCATTGAGATTCCAGAATCTTCTACAAGCCTACCTTCCCAATCCTTCATGATTTTCTCATAAATTCACAAGTGTTGGAGCCCGGCACAAGAGCAATTTCATCGAGCATAAGCGCTCCCCGTTCTGAACATGAATACTCGCCAAACAAAGAGCTAGGGGCCACTGATGTACCCGTCCCAAACCCAGTCACGAGCAAAGCACGAGCTACCATCACGTGTCAGTCCTCGGATCAACCAACGTGGGACCTACCAACCTAGCAGGCAGAGCTAGCGAGATATCAAACAATAGGTAACATAACTCCCGCCTAAATCTGACCGGAAACAGGCCTTACCTGCCCGACCAGGGGCCATGCCCGAGGACCACACTTATATCAGGCAAAGAATCAGACTCATCCCGTCTAAACCTGGTCGAGCATTGGCCTTGCCTGCCCGACCAGGGGCCACATCCGGGATCTACACATATCTCTAATCAGTCTATATCATGTAGCCGAGTAGAGCCTTGCTCACTCGGGCACATATCGAGCAGGGAGCCATGGAAACTTGCTCTCCATGACAAGTAAAAGGTTTCCTAATCCGAGCAGGACACTTACCATATCTGCTCCTACATTCACGCGGTCAGCCACCTATCACGCCTAAAATCTAGGGATTCTCTCCTAATCCTACAAGATAACTAAGGCAGTGAATCTTAGACGGATTCAATGACATTGGGGAGCCTATAAATACCCATCCATAAACCATAAATAAGGTGCACACTCTTTCTTGAGCCTAGAACCTCTATCAAATTCACTTTTGACTCTTTCACACGATACTTACTCTCACGTCGGAGTGGTTTCACGAGACCAAGTCTTGCACTCCCACTAAGGTGTTTTTGTGGTCTTAATCAGGTTTAAGGAAGCAGATCAAGCCCAGATATCATACTCATCACACGGACGGCCCAAGCTGCATTTTTGCCACATCAATAATATAACTACTTTGAAAGGGAAAACATGTAGTGTAGACTTTAAGAGCTAGCATCTATCATGCGACTAATAAGATGACTTGTAAATCGCATGCAACTAAAATCAATAAAGTTTGCATCGAAAATCTGATGAGAATCCCATTTTAACTCCCCCTAATCATAACAAAAATGGAACAATATACCCCAAATTACAAAAATATTTTAAAACCACTAACCCCAAATTCTAAATCTGAAAAACCTTGAGGTAGTAAAATTACAACTAGTCCTAAAGATCACCCATATTTCTAGTAGATCTCAACCTAGCACCATAGATTTGTGCTTCCTCACATCTCCTAATAAAGTTGAACTGAATTTATTAAAAAAAATTGAAAAAAAATATTATAAACAAATTCTTGCTTATCTGAAATTCTTAACAAAAAATTTGGACAAAATTTTATTTCAAGTACCTTACTACATTAAACCAAACAAACCGAATATAATTTAAAGTAGACCAAAATAACATAAATATGTCACTATGTACGAATACATCAGAGCAACTATCCTCTGGATACAAAACAAACCCAAAGAGTACACTGACAACCCAAAAGTTCACAAATCTCCAAAATGTCTTACACCTTATACTATACAAATAGACAGAAATACAATGTACCAATTAAGCTGACTCATGCATTACTATACAACTTCTAACTGCAAAACATGAACCAGACACCAAGCTTCCCTCTAACTATCACCTGGAAGGAAGAAAAAAAGAAAGGGTTAACACAAATTGCCCAATAAGGAACCTATCAACATTAAAAGATGTGACAGTGTATCGAAACTATATCGAAGTGACTTTATCAATTTGATAACAATAGCTATTTCAAACCAATAGTTGCGAAACATAGCCAAACAATCATATCTCTCTATCGAAGAATGGATGAACAATAACGATAAACAATGATATCAAATCAAATTCCATAACACTTGAGCCGGCCAAATGCCCATACCTGCAAAACAAATGACTCAAATATCAAAGTGTCACTGCAGATACCACTTTGACCAAGAGTCGCAATAACAATACCAACAACCGGTGATGGAGCAGTCAACTTGTGACGCTATCAAATCGTAACATAGTAACAACTCAAAGTGTATATGGTGGAGTAGCAAAACAAATAAGAATGATCGATTTCAACTGACGTGAACAAAGATACGATAACAAACTCAAATCCAACTTGGTAAGAACGATATAAATTATCAAAGATTTCGAATAACAAGAATCTAATGGTAACTAGGTTGACAAGAACCCTTACCTCAAGTCTGAGACAATCCAAACACTCATCTAGCTAGCTTGCTTCCATCTAAGCATATTAACACGATGAAACGATCTAAGAACCAACTTCAAATATCATATTTTTAATAATGAGCATTAACCATAATCACTACAATTACAATATGCGATTATCAATCATAATTAAAAGTACACGTACAAACTGATTCTGAAACTAAGTCCATTCAATGGTACTCTGAAAAATATAGGCTTTTGAATCACTTAATTTCGATTTAAAATGAGTAAGTTATGACCATTCCAAGTTTGTAACATTTTGTTAAAATTCACATGACCAAACCAAGAATTAATAACTATAAGGTAAGCTTTCTATTAAAAACTAAACTATAGGGACTAAATTGCAATTTCCAAAATTATTCTTTTTCAACCTCAAACCTAGCTACTGTAATACTCAATTTTACTATATAAATTATTTATGTCATCTTTTTTCCTTTACCTTCAATCTCCATTTATATTATTAAACAACTTATCAAATCAAAATCATTATCCTAATTACAAATGGCAAAGACTTGTGTAGGACGGTCTTACGAATCCTAAATCCGTAAAACGGAGCCCCATTTAGAAATTCGCGGGTCATAATAAATAAATGATATGTTACAAGAAACAATAAAAATGGATCAGCCGGGATGGTTCCTAGCGAAATACTTTAGGTTTCAAAATTAGCGCACTGCTCTTCGGTTTGAAACCCCTCAGCGGTGTTTTTAAGTTTTATTGGCGAGATGTGTCATTTTGCTTCGGTGCCCATGCACTTTCAAAGTTTGCCATCGAAATTCAGTTTTATTAGCGAGATGTGTCATTTTGCTCCGATGCCCCTGCACTTTCAAGGTTGCTGTCGAAATTCTTATGTTTCCCACCTCTTACAATTTAATCCTTTGTCAGCTCCGTTAGCCATCCGTTAGCATCAATTGCCTTAGGATACTTGGCGGACCCTAATGGACTTTAACGAAATGTTAAATGACACATTTAAAGCCAAACGTAACATATTGAAAAGACAAAAGTGACACATTTTATGGTTGAAAGTGACACTATAAAGGGAAATTTATTATAATTCTCATTAAAATACAAAATGATACTCTTAATACTAAAAAGTAGAGCTGTCAAAATTGAGCCCGGTCCATAAGCCAGGGCTAACCCACCCGACTGTTCAAGGGTCTGGGACTCAATTTAGAAGGTCCAGAAAAAGTCGGACCTCTTTGGCCCGGCCCACTAGGCTCGTGGGCCGTGTTTGACCCAACCTTAAAAGCCCGAAAAACAGCCCGACTCGATCATAAAGTTAAGCACTTAAACTTAATTACAAAATTAAAAACTAAAACATAAATCTAAAAAGAAAAAAACTATCAGACATTCATTTAGACTACTTTTTTTTCTTTTTTTTTCTTTTGGTTAGATAAATTTATGACACAGTATGATTTATTTCCAAATCATTGTTTTCTTTTTTGTTGAAACTCATATTCTAAATTGATGGAAGTAACACTTACAAAGAGGAAATTGAGTTGATCTTCAAAGTTCCAATCTAGTTTAGTATGGTTGTGGTTAGTAATTTTATCGAAACTGATCTCTTTAATTGAGTATCTCTATCTGATATTAGCTAATAAAAAGCCTCAATAATATATACTTGATAAAATAAAATAAAATTTAAATGTTAGATTGTGTCGGGCGAATCAAAAAATGAACATTTGCTAGTTAGTATGATTTTACAAACTAGAACCCGAAAAACTTTGTCTATCATCATAAAACACATATTAAAAAATTGAGGACAGTATGATCTTCAATTTGGTTATAACTTTTTTGAAAAAAATACCCTTCAAGTAGCACATGTATTTTTTTTGGTTTGTAATATTATAGTTTTTCTAGTTTATATTTCGTTTAATTGTTGAAGTTACTACCTTTGTTTATATTTACTTTGGTTGCACTTTTGATTTGTAATTGTGTAAGTTAGACTAGTAAGTTTGTGTGTTTTGAACTTTTGATGTGTTATATAACTTTTATTAGCTAATTTGTGAGTTTTTTTAATAAAAAAATAGTTATTTTTTTGGCCAAGAGGCTCAAAGTACGGATGGGCTGGGCTTGAGTTTTATGAGACCCACCACTATTTCGGCCCAGTCCGCTGTTAAGCGAAGCCCAGTGGGCTGGGCCGGGCCTAGCCGTTTGACATCTCTACTAAAAGTGACACTCTTAATACTAAAACGTGACACTCTTAATACTAAAAAGTGACATTTTTAATACTAAAAAGTGACACATTTAATACTAAAAAGTGACACATTTAATACTAAAAAGTGACACATTTAATACTAAAAAGTGACACATTTAATACTAAAAAGTGTCACTTTAAAACTAACGTTGACTGTCAAAAGTAACACATTTACTACTAAAACGTGACATTTTCAATGTTAAAAAGTGACAATTTTAATGTCAATAGCGACGATTTTTATTTATAAGACAAAATGACACTTGTACGGTCAAAAGTAACATATTTAATGCTAAAAAGTGACACTTTTAATGTTATAAAGTAACATTTTAATGTCAAACGTAATGATTTTTATTTATAAAATAATGAGACACTTTTGAAAGTAACACATTTACAACTAAAAGGGATACATTTAACCCCAAAAAGTAACACTTTTTTAGGAAAAAAATATAATTTTCATTAAAAATGCAAAGTGACACTTCTAATGCTAAAAGTGACACATTTTATACTAGAAAATGACATTGTTAATAGTAAAAAGTGACATTGTGCATATATAAACATGAGGGGTGGCGTTGTAATTTTCAAAAACTAAGGGGTTGCATTGATATTTCTGAATTTTGCCCCCATATAATCTGAATAGATCTATCCTACGAATAAGAATCCATAAGATCGTCTTACAGGAAAATTCGCCTTTGGGGTGCGGGCAGGAAAATTCCTCGGGTTTATGGTTAACCAGCGCGGCATAGAAGCAAACCCGGAAAAGATCCAGGCCCTGCTCGACATGGAACAACCCTACTGCATCAAGCACATACAACGGCTGAACGGAAGAATAATTGCCCTTGGCCGCTTCATCTCCCGGTCAGCGGAGAAATGCCTCCCGTTCTTCAAAATCTTGCGCGGCAACAAGGGATTCAAGTGGAATGCTGACTGCACCAGAGCCCTTGAGCAGCTCAGGGAATACTTGGGCAAACCACCCCTCCTCAGCAGTCCTTTGCCCGGGGAACCTCTGTATATATACCTAGCGGCCACTGTGCCGCGGGCTGCTTTGGTTAGGGAAGAATTAGACATTCAAAAACCTATGTACTATGTATCTAAAGCCCTCAGTCCTGTTGAGGGTCGTTATTTTAATGCAGAAAAATTAGCTTATTCGTTTGTCGTAGCTGCCCGAAAATTAAGGGCTTATTTTTCTGCACATGTAATCATAGTATACACAAACGCACCACTGCGCAAGATTCTTCACAAGCCAGACTCATCGGGCAGATTACTCAACTGGGCGATAGAGCTCACCGAATTCCACATAGACTACCTGCCTAGGCGAGCAATCAAGGCCCAGACATTAGCCGACTTTCTGGTCGAAACAAGCTTCACCCAGCAAGAAGAGCCTGAAAACCAGCGGACAAACGAATCCGAGCAAGAGCAGCTGCCACAACCCCGACATGCCTACTGTTGGGATTTATATGTTGATGGAGGCGGCGAGGCAAGGTCGAGCGAGGCGGCATCCTTCTCATAGCTCCCAGTCAATTCGAGCTAGCATTGCGATTCAAGTTCCCCGCCTCTAACAATGTGGCCGAGTACGAAGCAATAATCGCCGGTCTCGAACTAGCAGCGGACATGGGAATTGACACAATCACAGTGTACTCGGATTCACAACTAGTTGTAAACCAAGTCCGGGGGAATACATGGTGCATCATCCTTCACTAGTCAAATACTGCGAGCTTGTCAAGGGAATTTTGAAAATTTTCAAGTTCTGGGAAATAATCAGAATTGACCGAGCACAACATGCGGCTATCTATCTATCTAAGATCGCTGAAGAAAACTTATCACTATTGAATCCTTCAGTAATGGTCGAGCACCTAGATACTCCGGCTATCGATAGACCAATGGTAATGGATATCGAGCCAGCGGCCAGGAGTTGGATTGACGATTACAAAGACTACATCGAGCAAGGGATCCTACCCGCAGACAAGGTCAAGGCCACCACGATCAAGCCAAGTAGGGGAATTCTATACAAGCGATCTAAGGTCAGACCAATGCTCCGTTGCGTGCCCCCAGAATTAACTGAAGGTGTCCTGTATGAAGTACATGAGGGGGAATGCGGCGGACATCCGCACCCGCCTCAGCGTAAAGGGTATTCGCGCAGATACTCTTGGATAACCCCTCGAAGGGATGCAGAGAAATACGTTCGTGAATGTGACAAGTGCCAAAGATACGCGGACATACCGAGGCTTCCCTCCACCATGCAAACCCCAGTCGTTGCGGCCTGGCCCTTCGACATGTGGGGGATCGACCTGATCGGACCGTTTCCACTCGCACAAGGCAAGTACAAATATGCAGTTGTTACCATTGATTACTTCACGAAATGGATAGAAGCAAAGCCTCTGGCCAAGATCACAGAAGCAAATGTCATCAAGTTCGTCCATGATCAAGTATGGTGTAGGTTTGGCCTTCCGCGGGCAATTGTATTTGACCACGGCACACAGTTCTCGGACAAGTTTACAGCAGAGTGTGAACGCTTAGGCGTCAAGCATTGGCAATCTTCTGTAGCCTACCCTCAAGGGAACGGACAGGCCGAAGCCGGAAACAAACAACTCCTGCACGCACTCAAGAGAAATTTGGAAGGGCGAGCAGGAAAATGGGCCGATGAATTGCCATCAGCTTTATGGGCAGTCAGAACTACTGTGCGCGGTCCAACAGGGGAAACCCCATTCGCTCTCACTTATGGGTCGAGGCAATGATTCCAGTTGAAATGGCTTTGCCCAGCTATCGAGTCTCTCACTACAGCGAACAAAACAACGAGCTTGCGCGGGCAATAGACCTTGACCTCCTAGAAGAAAGAAGACTGGATGCCCGACTTAGAATGGTCAACTACAAGCAGCGGGCAAAAGCTCACCATGACAAAAAGGTCCGGGGCCGAGCCTTCATGGTTGGTGATTGGGTGCTCAGAAAGATTGAGGTGACCGGCCAGCGAGCAGAATGGGGAAAGCTATCGCCCAACTGGGAAGGACCTTTCCAGGTTACTGGCATTATAAGAGAGGGCACTTACACACTCCGGACTCGAGAAGGAAAAGACCTAAAGCACCCATGGCATGCTAATCATCTGAAAAAATACTATCCGTAGAGCTGATCTTCCTCACATAGACGGGCAAGACCCTCAGCCCTGTTGAGGGTCACAAATTTTAAGCAATAAAGGCAAGATTTCTCTATAATGTTTACACTCAGATTTTATTAGCATCAATTGTCTACATTATACAACATTCAGAATACCCAAGTACTAGTGAACTTAATTTCTCCGTGGGTGAGATGCGGCCCTGCCCGGTTCACGTACTTAGGATGCCCGCCACGCGGTAGGGGCCTTGCCCATCGGATAGCGGCTAAGCTACCTCGGGTTCCTCTAGTGACCGAGCAACACTGCTTAGTCGTATATCCTCACACCCAGGTGATATACTTCAGCCGATTCGGGTTACCCACACCGAACAATGGCCATGCCCGGTTGATAGTCGCCGAGTTGGGCCATGCCCGCTAGGCAATCATCGAAGCTTCGCCCGCGATAGGGCCTTGCTCGAAGCCTTGGCTCATGCCAAGCACTCAAACGAGACTACAACAACTGCCAAGCACTGAGACTGGAGAAAGCAGGAAAAAGACAGACCAATCTCCTATTCGTAAGCCATTAACCTAAGATATACGCAATGTTCACTTTATGGTTTCTGTGGCTAATCTTTTTGCACGATTATTTTATCAATTTTCCCGATATATTTCTGGGGGGACTACCCCGCATACGATTGTGTTGGTACTAATTAAAATGCAGGAAAAACACAAGCAAATATTATCGGGCAGAAAAACAAAATAAACACAGGCATCGAGCAAAAATGACGATAAAAAAGAAGTTAATTACAAGCCGTTGTCCACAAAAACCATTACAGTTACCAGAGAAGACAAGTACGGGTACAAAAGACTCTTCGGCCAAACAAGATAAAGTTTTTCAAATTACATGGGGAGTTGTTTGAATAGCAACAGCGGCTTCCTCAATAACGAGTGCAGAACTCCACACAAGGCGGCCGCCTCGGCCGCCCCCTCCTCTCGGCCTTAGGGCATCGATCGACCGCAAAGCGTTGATCGCCAGAGGGGTAGGGGGACTCCATGCCTCCAAACCATCGTCAGCGTCATCACGAGCCATAGCCTCCAGTTCGGCCTTGGTATAAGGTACTAGATGATGTAGCTGCCGGGCTTCCTGACTGTATGGATCGAGCAGAGCCCACTCAGCCATTGTTCCCATATCAACCGCCCGGTACCTGCGAGCATCCGCAGGATGTGATGAGTACCCACGGCATAGTATGGAAGTATGGCCCGGCGCACTTGTGAAGCGTAGACAGGGGAAGCCTCAAAATCCTTTACGGCCTGAACTTTGGCCGCCGCCAGCTGATCAGAGAAGGAATCTATGGCCGCTACGTCCTTGGCCACCTGCTCCCTCAGTGCCTTCACCTCAGCTTGAAGCTCGTCTCGCTGCTCGATCAAGGCTCTCTCAGCGGCCTGGGATTTCTTTTGTTGGGCCACGAGGGCCGTCTTTTCTTCAGCCAGGGCCTTATTATCGGCCTCAAGCCTCTTCGTTGCAGCTGCAGCCTCTTTCAAAGATCGGTCAAGAGCGGCCACCTGCTCGCCCTTATTTTTCACAAGTCCAGACAGCTCCAACCCCTCGGCCTCTGTTTTCTTCCGAGCATCCCTCTCCTCGGTATATCGGTTGTAAAGGTTGGTGCAAGTGGAGGCAATCTGAAAAACAAACACAAAACAAGATCAGTACGAAATAAGCAAGGACAAACTGCAAGAAAGAATAACTACGCACATACCTCGCTCAAATTTAAGCCAACATGTCCGAGCAGGACGTGCCCGGGAGTTTCCCGGTCGTGAGTCACCTCCTCCTGCAGTAGCCTCTTCATGAT
The DNA here is from genome assembly GCA_013146195.2 of Codonopsis lanceolata. NCBI lineage: Eukaryota > Viridiplantae > Streptophyta > Magnoliopsida > Asterales > Campanulaceae > Codonopsis > Codonopsis lanceolata. Next base: position 122,865,635 of record CM028381.1, on the reverse strand, counting down.
GCCCTTACCCACCAAGCCCCGGGGCTACCGAGGCGAGAGATAGGTCAATGTGCCGATGTTCGGGACCTCTGAAAGCCCGCTAACCACGGCTCGAGGCGTAGTTGGCATCTCATATCGGCACCCCCACGACTTCAAAGATTCAGGCGGTGTGTTCAGAGTCCGTGCCGTTGTCGGACAAGTCTATCGGTGGTGGGAGAGGGCCTTTTCCTCTTCCCGCCGCCAGCGGCGGCATCGTCAGCGGGGGCGGGTACTTCAACGGCGGGCAGAGGAGGGGGAGGAGGGAGTGTCTCAATCGGCTTCTTCGTCGTATGAGTTTTCTTGGCCGTAGGACCAAAAGGAATAAGCGGTATGTCTTGAGGTGGCTTGCTCGCTAGAGCGGCCACCCTTCTACTTTCTTCGGCCTCGAGCCGTTGCAGTTGTCGTAAGGTCATCATCACTGCAAAAATAAGGCAATGGAATCAGCACGACAATTATAAATAAAACAGCTAGTGAAATGGCATAGTATGGGTAAAAACCAGGATCAAGGGTGTAATCAGGCGTGCAATTACGCCTGAGCCTTCGGCATTCTGGGCAGTCCGCCCGGAAATTTTGCCCGTGACAATCGCCCCAGTACATGTGGGCCTCTTCATCATCAAACGAGCACAAGGGCTCAACCCCGGGAACAGTTGCCCGGAGCACCCCGGCCAAGCGGAGATTCTTAGGGTTACAGCAGAGCTCCTTCCAATCAAACAAGAACTCTTAGCTAATCCTCCTCTCGCCTTTCATCACACAACCACCTGTGGCATCCCTGATAGCGATCAGGCGCTGTCCCCGCTTGAAAGCTGCCACGTGGAAGTTTGGGGACGTGAATGCTAGCCTGGCTCATCGGCATTATCGGCCAACCTCTCCTTGATTCAACTAAAAGGCCTCTATGGTCCTAAGAGTCGACCTTGCCCGGGACCTCCGATAGAATCCTGAGGAAACTCGAGTTGGACCGTGCGTTAACTCGGCCGAAAGCATCAACCGTGAGTATGAACAAACGCCGAAACAACTTGATTGTGGGCTCTATTCGCAAAAGCCGACATGCCACCATGTACGCCATCAATGCCCGCACTGTGTTTAGCATCAAGTCGCTAGGCATCGGGCAAAAGGTTCTCAGAAACTCGAGAAAGAATGGGTCGGGGGCAGTCTTAATCCTACGCGGAAAAAATCTGCATAAAACAGCAACTTCCCGTCTTGCTCACGGGGATATTCACCGTCCACCAATACGGCCTTCTCTACACGATAGTCCCCTGCGTCTATGCCCATGGAAGTAAACCACGCGGTCAACTTGGCCGGGGTATCTAATGATGCCCGATAGGCGCTGCATAACGCCTCATCGACCTCGACATCCAAGCGAGACCAGGCCGAAGTGGTAGCTTCATTTTCGGGCGATCAATTCATTTGTCTCGTCTCCAGCGCAATCGGGATATTGTCAGAATCTTCCTCACCAGAGTTACATGCCTCATTAACGGGCAAGGTCTCCCCCGTGAGCGGCATTTCATAGCTCGCTCGTCAGTATATTTCCACCGCTCGGCCAGCTGGCGTGGCCCCCGCCATGATGTCTAAACGACCCTGTTCCACTTCTCCCTCGGACAAACTCGAGGCGGACAAAGCGATTACGGGCACATGGGCCTCTGGATCCATGGGCACGAGGGGTCGCGAACAACAACCTCACCTCACCGCCACCGTCTCCCTCCTCGAACACAGCGTCGACGGACGGAGACTTCTCACTGCTTAAGGGTCGTTTTGCCCGCCATAACTGAACTCTTCACGATCATTCTCCGAAAACTCTCCGTCGGACATCTACAGAGATCGAGGAAAAAACACGGTCAGACCCTGCCCGTTACAGTCACTAAGAAAAGGGAAAAAAGCCCTAGCTCTAGGTAAATCCAAGAGGCCCTGCCCGCCTAGCAAACATGGCACAATGGAGGACTCTCCTCGATCTCAACCTAGGGGACTTCCTAAAAACCTATCAAGTCTACCCGGAGAATTCAGAAAAGGGGGGAACGAAGGTTTTTTCCGAAACAGAAGAAATGAACACAAAATGCAGAAAACTGAAGAAATAGACATATACGAACACAAAAAAAAAGAAACTTACCGTTAGGTTTCTGAAAGGAGGATTGCTTCGTGAAATAAGAATACTCAAGCGGCAACGACACCGGCGATCGAACGATCGGGAAACCTAACAAGAGCTGCCGAGCTTCTCTCTCTACTCTCCTTTTCTCTCTAAAAGATCTCCAGTAGCGTAAAGGTTCAAATGGATGAAGCGGCTGGGTTAAATAGGCGTAAATCGGGAGATCGCTGAAGCCGAAAAGGGCAAATGCCTTGCCGTCGCTCCTGCCACACGGGCTGAACCGAAAGGGCAAATGCCGCCTGTCAGTCCACACGCGCGCATTTAATGCGCCGTCCTTGGAAAAACGCTCCCGTCTTTTCGGTCACTTCCTGGACAGTTCACGCGCGCCCCGTCCTGTTCCCTGACAGCTCCACTCAGCGATGAGGCTTCCTTGATACGCCTCATCTAGCAGTTATACAGAATTCTAGAACCGTCCCCAATGAAGCTCAGCCCGATCATTTACATTGCAGAAATTCACAAGTGTTCAAGCCCGAATTACGAGCAATCTCATATCATTGTGTGCGCTTCCCGCCTCGAGCATGAATACTCACCGGGCAGAAAGCTAGGGGCCACTGATATGCCCGGCCCAAACCTGGTCACGGGCAAAGCACGAGCTACCATCACGTGCCGATCACGAGCATGATCCTTAAAGGGCCCATAGGCCCAAGAAGTATAAGAACATCTAACAGGCGAGCATAACATTCCCGATCCAACCTTTGATCGGACACGTGCCCAACTTTGTCCGACCGAGGGCCTTGCCGGAACTATAACCTACCCAATACATCTCCTATCGTACAGGCGAGCAGGGCCTTGCCCGCTCAACCCAAATCGAGCAGAAGACACCAGTGGCTTGCCCGCCAAGACACGGCCAAAGGTGACCCTATGCAGGCAGGACACTTGCCTTATCCATTCCTAACAACTCGCGGCCAGCTGCATATCGCCATGAAATCTAGAGTTTCACTCCTTGTTAAACAAGATGACTAAGGAAACCAAATCCTACCCGGATTCCACCACGCGAGGGTCAATAAATACTCCTCCATCAGACATCACAAAGGTACATGCTCTCTTACATTCTGCCTCTTCCTTGAGTTCGGGTATTCTGTTCTCATACACAATACTTACTCTCACGCCCGGAGAGGGTTTCGCGAGGCCCCGCCTTACACTTCCACTCGGGTTTTCTTTGCTCTCGGCCGAGGTTCAAGGAAGCGATTACAAGCCCGATATCCTACCCACGTAACGCACCAAGGCGAGGATTTTGCCACATCACAATAATGTGTATATGCTTGAAAAATGTGGCATTTGTACTATGTTTGCTAATTGGGTGTTTTGTTGGGGTTACTATGATTTGGTGACCTTGAGAACATACTCTTGAACATTAGTTATGAACATAGGAGGTAATGTGGCCAATGACTTCTATGCTCTAAATTATTGAAAGTGTAGAAAAGACTCAATGGAGTCAACCCTTGATTAATATGACTTTAATGAACTACATCCTTAAGTCCTACGGAATTTGGGGTAGTTTCAATGGACGTTAAGCCTCCGACCATTTTAGAAGTGTATGAAGGACACTTGAATATTAGAGTCTTAATATTATTCTCTAATGTGTTTATGTGATAGTTATGAATAAATGCATGACTAGGAAATTGTAGAGTATGTACCTACTTGGTTGGTTGAGTGCATTCTTTAGTATTCATCCATTATTTGAGCATGTGAATATATATTATTTATGCTTGAGTTTGAGTCTAGCTGGGGTCATCTTGTAGTGTCTGTGGCGGGATGATGTATCGTCTTCGCGAATTATGAGATTCGTGATCGCGATGGATCGTCGAGTGTCGGGTTGCACGCCTCCATCGATGGCCACGGTGGGGATGTAGTTGATCATAGTTGTAGTATTTAAACATGCCTTTGATAACTATAGAACTCGAGCGAGGAATGTCTCGGGGACGTCAATGCCACAAATTGGGTATTGAGGACACATTTGGTTTGCACGTGTTTTTGCAGGAGCAACACGGTTGAAATGGTAAATGGGTATCATATCTTCTTTATGTGATTTATTTCACGAGTACTTATATGTGAACAATGTGCTACGTGAATATGATATGATATGATGGTTGAGATGATTTAATGAATTGTTATACTTTATTGATAACATAATTCATGTGATAGTTGAGCATGAATGCCTTGACATGATTATTGATGAAATGTTATACTATGTCGATAACATGATTTATTATTGCTTAAGCATGATGCCATGACTTACTCTATTTTGTTTGATTGTTTCCTTAGATCCGAGTCACCCTAATGGATCGAAGTAATTCGTGAGTCACGTTAGTGGAGCTTTTGCGAGCTTGCTACCTAGTTATGTTTAGTTACCTTTTCTTTTGCCAAGGACGATTGGGAAAGTAAAGTTATGGAAACTTTATGAAGGGTAGCAAGACTTGTTATGTATTTGGTATTTGTACTTATGTTATTAGTACTTAATCTTTTGGGAGCCGACTTGTGTTAGTCGTGCCTTGTATATATTTATGATGATCATATTTCATATTATGTTAATCTTGATGGTGGGTTATTATATTGTTCTACGGCATGCTATTAGCCGTTGAGTGTATTAGACTAGAGTTGTAGACTTTGTTTAATTTTGGGTTCGGATGTAACGTCCCCGATGACTTGGTTTATTATTACTATATTATTGCATGACGGTGGTTTTAATTTGCGTGTCTAATGTTATGCCACGTGCTTTGAGTTTTTGGACCGAGTGATTTATTATCTCTTAGGTTGTATTTAGTTTGAGCTTGTTAGCTTGGGCGCCATTGTATTTATGTTTTGCTTCCGCATTTGTTGAGTTGTTGGTGTATCGTTGTTATAGCCATACCCATTACTTGTTTGTTATGCTTTTTGGCGGCACGACCTTGGGATCTCATCTTGGGGTCCGGGTCGGATCGTCACATGTATAAAATAGGACTGTGTTGGTCGATGACGTGTAGGTGGTGGTTTGGGATTCATGTTAGGATGATGGCAGTTAGTATGTTTTGGTATTTGTAAGGAGAGGAGTGGTGCTGGAAAGACACCAAATTAAATAATTAAAAGTATATATACCTATATATATATATATATATATATTAGTGTGGGAGTATTATTTTTGTTATTGGATAAATAAACACCAATGATAATTTGAGTCATGATATATTATCGGTAGTTATGATTTAATATTAATGTTAGAAATTCTTTATTTAGACAATTTTAGTTTGTGATATTGTTACATTGTGATTATAGAATTAGGCAAGCAAGCTTAGACGATTGTATGCGTGTTGCGGATTATTTTTCTAAGCATTTCGAGGTATGAGATTATACCTCTTTTAGGTCTCCAATCTTTTATGTACCGTTTGTTAGGTTTCCATTACTTCCTTGATATTGATGTTTCTTGAAACGTACGCTGACTTTAAATCGCATTTGAATTCGAACTCCGTCACTTACACTTCGTTCGAAATCATGATTTGATTCTCTGCTAATTCTCACATAATTATTGAATTTCATGTGAGATGCATTTGATATGAAAAGTATGATTTTTGGTGATGCATGATTTTGTAAAAGTATTTGATTACTTGAAATTCTACCATGATCACTAAGTTGAGTTTATGACACTATGAATTATGATGCTTGTGAACGCCACTTGGCTCGTGTCTTGGTTATTTGGATATATCAATGATCTATGAGTTATGATCTGTAAATTTGATCTATGAACTATGATTTATGAATTGCTTATGTGATCATGGAAATTCTGTAAGTAATCCGTTGTCATCAGCTGGTATGAGACGGTTGATGACAATTGGTTACTCGAGTCGACTTGTTGCATTGTTATCTTTCACTTGGAATCCTTAGTATATATCTGTGAGTAGTCTATTGTCTTCAACTGGTAAAGGACGGTTGATGGCAGTGGGCTACTCGAGTCAATCATTGAGTACTTATCTTTCTTTGGATTTTCGATCTTCTATTTGACATTTGAAAACTGCTTCCGCTTATCAATTTTGAACAATGGATTTGAACACTTGATTCATCTCTGATCTATTTCTGGTCAACTCCTCCTTAGTAATCGGAGGGGTTGTATATGATCTTACTGAGCATTGTTCTCTCACCCCTTCATACTCTTGTTTCTCAGGTAATGAGTAAGATTTATTAGATGATTTTGGCTTGGGTAGACCAAGATGACGGTTCTGAGAATTTTAGATCTAGTCATTTCTTATTGAATCACTTGATAGTACTTTGAATAAATTATTGACTCATGCTAAATATCAGATTGATTTTGTATTGAATTACTTTGGGTTTATTTTTTACTTTGGTCAAGGATATTTAAGATTTATTTATTATGAGATTGGGAATATTTATGATTTAAGTTATGATTGTTAGTGACGTGGTCGAATTGTGGGACCGCGGTGTCGGTACCAATTTGGGCGCATGATTGGTATCGAGCTTAGGCTTTAGATCCCGATGGTCTTAGGATTTAGAAACCGTTAGATTTAGAAATTTATGATTGTCTTAAGATCATGAGTTTGTTCATTGAGAATGGTGGTAATTTTAAGTTTCTACTAATGTTCAAGAGACTTTACTATCACGTTGCTTCATTGGGATTTTCGTTAGATATTATGCGATGACAAGATTGATAAAGACGACTAGAGATATGTAGGCCATGATGCGCTCTTTCGTTTGGGTAACTCCTTGAGGTATTTGCATACTTATGTCAGAGTAATTAGAAAAGTCTTGGTTGATCTTTAGAAATATGAGGTATTTATTTTTTCTTTCTTGGTAAGCATAATAGAATTTCTATTTTAGTGGTTGTCATTGATTAACAAATGTTGTGTTGGATTATAAGATGCTAGTATAATAAGCATGCGTCATGAACTTATGTCGCGATATTGGAATTCAATAAATTTAGTGTATTCAATGTAATTTATGAGTCTAGTTTGAATTTCTATTAGTGGGTGTGTTCATTTAAATAATTTGTTTATTATTGGTTTTTATGGAAACCTTAGGATGCCATATTAGATAATATTAGAGAATGAGACATTAATGGACATAATGGGTCTAGAAGTGGAGAAATCGAGTAAGCCTTT
>CM028381.1:122509669-122858293 GCA_013146195.2 Codonopsis lanceolata | reverse complement strand
ACAACGCAGGTTCACGCTAGTCTCGTCTCTTTCGGTAACTCAAACCTCGTCATGATTGCTTATTTCCTCGAGATTAAATCTACGTAACATTCTGTTCAAATCCTTGTATCCCGAAGGGATTTGTTCACTAACAAAGATCACCACGCAAGCGAACCACCTCACTTAATATCCATAAGGTTTCCATTAAATGAACCTTATTAATCGAGGTCAAATTCATTGATAGTTATTGTGCATCATATATGGAGCGAGAGGAATCGCAAACTACTTTCGAGAACCCAAACCCTATCAAACTATATTTGATAAGATTAGTTCTGCGAGAATATCTTTTGATGAATGAGATAACGAAAAGTCATCATCCATCCATTTGAGTAAAGAACGAGGGGATAGCCTAATATTTCATTAGCACAAATAGAAATAAAGCAAAAGATGAAAAAGATACTCCAAGAATATAAACCACTTATAAAAAAATAAAAAAAGAATTAAAACAAGTTATCTTGATCTTACTCAATTAAAGTTTTAGATGTCTCGTCTCCCACGCGATCGCTCCCCTCTACACAAGAAACCCCTTTTGCTCATCCTATTCTTCCTCAAAGGGTCACGTAATTGCCTTGCAAAATTCTTTAGTATATAACCACGGTACAAAATGAGAAACATCTACTGTCTGTCACAGTATCATCTTATTAAGTAAAAGCTATCACATATTTTTGGACCCTTCATACCCCAACAATTTAAATATTGAAGGTTCTCATTCTTGATTCCTGTGTCTGGGTAACACAGACTAGGAGTACCTAAATAAATACCCAATAATATGACTGTACCTTAATACAAAGCTTATAAAGTCTCCTATTATTCCTTACTTATCAAAAAAAAGTCTCCTATTATTCCCAAGGCACCAAATTAATCCTTGATCTATTTGCAAAAACTTGAGGCCCAATCTATTTGAGCGCCATGTATGTGAATGCTTCATGTTCTTCCTCTAATGCTCGACTATCTTTGTAATATGATTTGATCGCGTAACATATATTAGTTCCTATGATTGGACGGATCATCATGTCTACGTAGTGAATCGTGGTTTGAAGTTTTAACCTTTTATGATGTTGCATATTTTCGGGTGTTTGTTTGTAGGATTCGGCTTCCCTCTCCTCCCTTTTGGGTGTTTTTAGGTGGAATGCAACAGTTAATCTATCTTCATGTCTTTGTTTCCTCCTCTGTTGTGGCTTCTGCATATTACGTGTTTGATTCAATTATATGTTTATCCTCTCCACCTATTTTACTAGAGGAGAATAATTTATTCACTATGCATTTCAAGATTGTAGAAAATTAGGAGCACTTATAATGCATCTCATTGCTACGGATAGGCTAGATTCAATCTATCCTACGAATCTTGGGGTTAGCGGCATCTTAATTTGCTTCTTGATGCGCCTCTTTATGCTTTCTTTGGGTTGCGGTTGCTTTATATTGCTTGGAGATCAAATTCATCAAAAGAATCTGTTATAATATAAAGACTGCATGCTTTCGATATGTTCCAACACTATTCATATTAATATAAAGACTGCATGCTTTCGAAATGTTTTTTTTTTCATTTTTTATATTCCTAATAAGTAATAATACACGTCTGGAACAAATGATTACCTAATCTTCATTTCACAATGGTGTCACATTGTTTGGGTTTATGGGAGTAATGTTATGTAAAAGTAAGTTAGAGAAATTCTTGAAAGTTCAAAATAGATCCAAGACTCAAACTTCACACGATCTGCTTGTATAGCTCTATGCCGTAATTTTAGTGCGGCACCTTTTGCATTACGCATCCGATTTAATGCCATGCTTCCACTTGCATCAACCACAAATATAACTGCGGTATCATAAAAGCGGCGAAAAGGAGAACACATTACCCAACAGGTTTATAAACACCTTCGATACTATGCACCGTTAACTCCCTCTTTCCTCAATGAAATGGACTATACAACAAAATTAGCAATTTCAGTTGAATAGAATGAAACTCAATCATATCATCATTTTAGTTATAGTGTTGTAGGTAGCAAACATGTCAAGAGACTCTCTGATCTAAAGGTTGGTTCAATCCTAAAAGAGTTTAATTTAGAAAACTTAGATAATGAGTTAAGATAATGCATTACAATCATACCAAGGCTCCTACTTTCCTGAGCATCCTTTTAGCTCTCATATCAGTTTTCTCTACAAAAACTTTCCTAGTCTTACGTATATCTTTCGCCCTTTCGACCGATATGGTGCGACTTCTAAGAGTAGCATCAACGACCAATCTTTTCACTGGACCTACTTAAGCCGGTGGAAGTTGGTTAAAGAAGATCAATGCAAGATCAAACTTAAACACTAAAGTGGCTAACGGATGACGGTCACAAAACTATCAAATCCATAGCTACAAGCTTCACTGTAAAATTCTATCCTCAATCTAATTATTAGATGCCAGTCACAAAATCTTTAGCAAAACATGACCTTAGAAAGAGAAGATCTGTCTGAAATATTGTTTCTCATTGACTTTTTTCCAGGTTTTACTAACCTTTGGAAGCATTGGCTTAATATAGCGACCTCTGTCCTTCGCAAAAGATTACATTCTTTGCCCTCCCTGCTTTTCCTTTGTGTCTCTGTGCTTGTTGTGCAAAGAAGATAAGTTTCTCATCCACCAGACCACCTTCTGCATCAAAGATGAACTCTTCCAGTAATTGGTCCTGTTGCTGTTCGTTCTCTTCATCATTTTCATCCTGCTTAAAAAATGAAACTTCCATCATGGCACAAAAATGATAGATGGACCATACTCAATAAATATTTTGGCATTGAAGATCCATGACTACTATGGATCATTTATTTGTGTTTTGGTGCATTTGGACAGAATGTAATTCAATTCTGAGGGATGTGGTACTTTGTTGACTTTGTTATAGTATAGGATGTGGCTGATGCATATTTAATGAAACAATTGAAATAATAATATTATTGATATATTTCTCATCTCTGTGACTCTTCCTTCTTTCTCTGTCATAGTAAGATGATCTAATTTCCTTTCAGGTTGGTAGTTCCACCGCAGGACGATGGTGTCAAATTTCCTTGGGTTGCTACTGGGATTAGGAATGCAATTCAAGGGAAATTTGTTGTGGGCGATGATGGCCCCACATGGAAAAAAATGTCTGAGGAGATGAAAGATTATTATTTTAGGGAATGAAATGTAAAAATCTTTATATTCAATCCAGTTAATCACTTGGAGGCTCTCAACATTCTCTACACTTTCATGTAATCCGACACTTTGACAATGACTTTTGAATGAAATGCTTAAACTTGAGTTTTTTTAAATGTTTAATTTTAGATTTCATTTTTTTTTTGTAAAATATGAATTATGAAAATGTTCAATCAGCTACGATATATATATATACATATATACATACATATATACATATAGATATATACATATATACACACACACACACACATATATATATATATATATATATATATATATATATATATATATATATATATATATATATATATATATATATATATATATATATATATATATAACGATATCTTCAAGGTTTGCAAAAATGTATGAAAAAGTCATTGCAAGAATGTAACAAAAAATGCAACGAAAAAGTCTGTTACAAGAATGCAACAAAAAATGCAACGAAAAAGTATGTTACAAGAATGCAATAAAAAATGCAACGAAAAAAATCTGTTGCACGAATGCAACGGAAAAAGTTTGTTGCAAGAATGCAACAGAAAAAATTAGTTGCTATTTGCAACAGACGTCAACTGCCCTTGGAAACACATTTGCAACCGAAAAGTTTAAAATTGCAACGCTCGGTTTTCGTTGCAATATCATGCAACAGAATACATACGGTTGCATTAAATTTGCAACGAGTGTTTTCCAAACCGAATTTGCAACAAACTTTTTCCGTTTCAATCGTCTAATTGCAACGGATTTTCAGTTTTTGCAACGGAATTTTTCGTTTCAATTGCTTTGTTTTCTTGTAGTGTCCTACCCATTTATCTCATAAAAATCACTAATGTCCCCGTTGAGCTCATTTAAAGAATGACGTGTGCCTAGAGCACACAATGACCCCCATTCGACTTCATTTTTTATACCCGTATTATCTTATCTCATGAACCTATACACTTTTGCTGTCGCCCTTCAAGAGAGCATGATTTGGAATGAATTATTTTATTTTTGTATTCTTGTTGGGAAGTGTGTGCTTCATGAAGGTTTTGTTCTTATTAATGTTGATGTTGGGGATTTGATAATTGTTGTAGAATGGTGGTGAGAAAAAAATGAAATGAAAAAGAAAAGAGCCCCCTTGGAAAGCAATGAAAAGAGAAAAATATCAAAAGAAAAGAAAAAAAATAAAGGGTGGCCACAAAAGAAAAAAAGAAAGTAATGCCATTGTTCTTCAATTTTCTCAAGGAGGTATAAGGGTGGTACTTAATTGTTTGTGGTAGATGAGACACTTTTTCAACCCAAAGTTTAACGTTTAAGGGGTTGTTGAAGTGAAATTATGGTATTTGAAGAGTTATGCTTTCATGAATCTAGTCATCTTGTGAAAACTTCAAATTCTTTGCTCTCTTGACTTGCTATCCTATCCTTCATTTGTAGCCCAAACCTTGACCAAACATTACAAGCTTGAAAAGTCATATTGATATTGTCATGCCGTGTGTTCTTGCCTTGCCTTGTGACAAAATTTTAGTTAATGACTCTCCCGGTTTGACTTACATTTGGTATCTCGGTTGACCGTTCAATCTAAGCTAGAGCATTGCTACTTTTGGGTAAAAAAATGTTTTATGGTATGAATGATTGTTTGAGGATTGTTTGTTAGCATATGAATCAATTCATACCTCTATTATGCATGTTTATAATCTTTGGGTTGATCTTTTAAATGGTAATGCTTGTGGGATCTTAATTGAGCGCCGCCTTCATTTCATATTGTTCTCGAGCATTTTCATAATTCATTTTCTTTGCTCAGGACGATCAAAGTTTAAGTTTGGGGGTGTGATGAGCGCAAGATTTCCACTAATTTTCCTGGGAATTTTCTTCTATTTTGTGCTATTTTTGAGTTAATTATGCTTTGGAAATATTATTATTTATGTATTTGTACTTAATGTAGGTTTACATGCATAATCGAACAATTTATATGGTGTTTAGCACGAAGTTCGAGATAATTCCGGGCTTAAAAGTTGTTTTGGGAATTATTTGGACAAAGTCCGTTAAGTCCGTTAAGGAATTCAAGGCAAATCAGGCTTAACAGAGGCTAACGGAGACTGACAGCTCTAACTGAGGACTAATTTGTGAAGCCTGGGAAGGGAAGGATCTTCGACAGCCTTCTTCAGAACGCTAGGGGCACTGGAGTAAACTTTAAAGCAGCAGGGGAGGCTTATGATGGAGCCTCTCCTGCTGGAGTAAATTCTGAAAAGGCTTCTGTGCGTTGTCGTCGTTCTGATGGAGCCACGTGTCGCACTTCAGCAGCTCCAACCAAGGCCTGACCCGCGTGCATGCATCTTGGATCCGGGTGACCCGTGTCTTGTCTGGCCCACCTGCCTCCCATTCCAGGCCATTTCCTCTCTCATCCCTCACCTGTTTCCCCTAGGCCAGCCCGCGTCCCTTGAACCTGGGTCTGCCCTGTCCCTGCCGTGACCCAGCCAGCCTTTCCCTTCCCTTTTTGCCCCCAACTTTCCTTTGTGCTGCCTAAAATCCCCCTGGAAGCCCTCCTCTCTTTGATGTTTTCCCATTTAAATCTGGCAGCCTTCATTTTAAAAAACCAAGCCCCCATTTACGGGCATTAGGCCTAAATGGGGCACCAACCCCATTTTTCACCATTTTCACATCAAAATCCTTGAAGCTTGATCACCTTTGAAGGTTTGGAACATCATTTCAAGAGCCAAAGACGCATTTGCAAAAGATTTCAACCCCGGATTCGAGCAACATTTGGTTTAATTCTTTCAACTCATATTTTATGATATTTGTTGTATTTTCTTGGGTTGATTAAATTTGTAAATGTTGAATTGGTTTGTGCTTAATTTATTTATGGAAATGCAATTATTTTTCTATGTCAATGTAGTGATTTTATTTAATTTATCTCTTTATTTAGTACACATTTATGTTGGTTATTATTTTGTGAACGTAATGCTTTTAATTATTTGGCCAATGATTAAATGATTTTAGAAATATTTAGGATCTGCGAGAGCTACCTTTATATTTCGGACCAATCAATTTAATAGTTGGTGTTCTGTGACACACACCGATAGCCATAATAAAACTAGGTTTGACACGCGATCGAACCACCTTAGCAATTCGCGAGGTCGGGGAAGTTAGGGTTGACTATAAGATGCGAGAGCCCGTAGTTAACCAATTTTATTTGTCTCGACTACCAACATGAATTGTAGAAAAATATAGAGAGTTTCTTTTTGCGAAGTATTACTCATGCGCTTGGTTATTATTGTGTGCTTTTCATGCTTTTAATGGCGTAGCGAATCATAAGATGATCACTAGAATGATAGGATAGGAATCGAAAGCCCTTCCTATTATTCCGAAAATCACAATAGTAGTTTGTGTGGCGTGAGACCGAAAGGAGATCGTGCGTAGATAGTCTTTGGATGCTTGTTTACACATGCAGTTATTTTCTCCCCTTATATTATGTGTTGCGATGATATGAGCCAGTAGCAAGGTTGAGGGATAGCTAGATTTGCTATACATAGCGAAAGCTCGTAGTGAATAAAAAATAGCGCGTCCGACTACCAAGACTTGAGTTAAAGAAAAACAGAAAGATGATTAAATTAAATACCCGCTAGACTAGAAATAATGCACTCCTATCTTTTTATCTTGATTTGTTGTTGTCAAACCACCTCCGCAGTAGTATAGATTTAATTGCTTTTTAGATTGTTTATATTTATAGATTTTAATTCGTTTTCTTTTCGCTCAAATATAGTTAATTAGCCTAATTTTGGTACTTAGTTGGAGTGAGAATTACGCACATTCCTTGTGGGATCGATAACTCGTGCTTAGATACACTTTATTACTTGATACGACCGGGTAATCTTGCCCGAGTTGTATTTTTGCGCATATCATATTTAATTTTTTTTGTATTTTGTAAAAATTACACCAAAATTGCATTAACTTATTGTACCGCACACTCTTCATTTAGCATTTGGCTCCATTTCATTTATTTAGCTTAATATTTGTTGCTCCATTTCATTTGATTTAAAAAATATTTAGCTAGAAATTAAAAGTTGGCAAACCAAAAAAGTAAACAAAATCTACACAAGTTTAATATGCATTTTTTAATAATAAAAATTCATGACCACATTTTATGACATTTTTAACAAAAAATATGCATTTTTTTTTAATATTTGATGATCAATTTCATTTCATTAACTTTTAGTAGCCCATTAGTAATAAAATGACATTTTTATGTCTCAATTTTTAAAAGTGGACTATTTAAGTAAAACATCCCAAAATGAAATAGTGAATTTTTTACCCGGAACGGAGAGAGTATATTGGTCTGATAGTCGTGGGTGTTTGTTAGTATAGTTGGAATGAATGGTTATTCACAACTTGCTGTCTTTTTTAATCTTTGCATCTGTTATTTTTTTTTTCTACTATAATTTCTCTAATTTATTTGGAAGAACAAAAATATTTTATAGCCAGCATATGTCGAGATAATTGAAGCATTTTGTGATAAAGAGTTTCCTAGAAAGGTCCCCAAACTATGGTTGTTTTGCTTGCCAATTGCAATTATCACAAGTTATGGTTGTGTTATTCTTTGAGCATGTGTTGTGTGTATCTTTGTTTAGTTTTGCGCGTGTAAGAGTGCATGTGTTTATGTGTTTATGTGTTTTTGTCTAGTTTTGTGTTTGTTTTTTTATGTGTTGTGATTAGCGAATAATAATATACGTATGAAAGTAATACTAAAAAACAAATTAAAATATGATGTTACTTTTGGGTATTATTTGGTTAATATACATTTATTAATGGATATAATTGAATATTATCCAATAACACCCATTAACTATATTATCCAAATTATCCGATAACACTTAATTGCCACCACTACCTTGGAGCACTTGAGTTGTCAGCATATAATACTTTTTTATTCAAAAATTATTGTTATATTTGACAAGACACACGAATTATGAAAAAAATAATTGATTTGATATTATTAATATTGGTAAAATAGGTAGTTTCCTTTAAAAATCTATGTGTATTTAACTTATAATTAAAGTATGAAAAAAAAAAGGATAAAATTGAAAAATTGTTGTTCTAAAAATAAAATTTATAAACAAGATAATTTAAAAAAAAAAAGACGAAAAAAGAGAATATGACAATAATTTTGAGATGTGGGTAGTTTGATTTATTTTTGTCTTCCACTCTATCCATGGGTAGATTCTTAAAAGTGCTTTAGAACACAAATTAACATGATTTAATTTTGTTTTCCACTCCATTAAGTTTTTATGAATTGAATTGTCTTTCAATCATTGGAGTTGGACTAACAATTATTTATCCTTACAACTTACGTTTCAACGAGAGAATCAGTTTTGTTTGACAAATCCTTCTGTCAAGTCAATCAAATAGATAATCTAGCACTTTCGAATCTCAAGTTTTTTTTTTTTTTTTTTTTTAGTTGAAATGTCATTTCTCTAAAGATTTCTGATATTTTAGTTTCTAAAGAGCAAGAAGGCTGTTTAGATCTCGGACTCGGACATTGCTAGTCTCTCTCAATTATCCAAGTGTACACGTCTCTCTCAAATCCCATACTACGAACCCAAAAACTATCAATTTCCAAGAATCACCATTTTCTGCAAGTATCCTCCACTTTTGGCCGGAGATTGTTTAACAAGATTAAAGATGAAGAGATGTAGAGTGGTGAACTGGTGAACTGTGATGGTGCTGTTCAATATGAAAATGGAAGAGGGAAATAGAGAATGTAAAATAAAGATTATGACTTATGAGAGTGAAGTAGCGACAGCGGTGCTGAGTAGTTATGGAAGTTGGAAATAACAGTAGATTATTTAACATACCTCGAAACAATTAATTAATTATTGGACATAATAAGTACGTTGATAGTAAAGCAAGTCAATATTTCATATGAACAGCATAAAAAATAAAAAATAATAATTAGACTAATTAGATCAAGTCGTATATATACAGATTTGTCACGAAGAAAATCTTGTCAATTATTCATATAGTTTCATGCACTAGCATTTTCTTTCTTGAATAAAACGATCTCAAAACACACCTAATTCCACACATAGGTTTGAGTTTCTTTCAAATGCTATCTCATTTCGACTAGGTTTTATTGGTATCGTCACATAAATTAAAATAAAATAGAACAGAGAAATGGAGACAACGCCCAATAGATGAATGCACACCTCACTACTTCTCATAAATCATTTGAAAATGTTAAATGTGACAAGTTTAGGAACACAATAAAAAAGGATGCTTGAAAAGCCATTTTAAAATGGATGCGGTTAATTCACCCCAAATTTTACTCTTTACACGCTTGTATTAAAGTATTATACCTATTATATTATGCATCGGAGAAATTAAGATGCGTAGAACAAATATCGAAGCGTGAATAAACTCATACTTGAGTAATATCGTGTAAAGAAAAGCCACCCCCACCCCACCGCCGAGGGCAAAGGGTAATAAAATTGGAAGTAGATGAAAAAGCTAACAAACAGCAGAAAATGCTAGAAACATCTATCTGGTTAGTGGTTACATAAAAATAACACAACAAATCTCTTTTCACATTTTCATTCAATATCATTTCTTCCCCATACCGCCACACGAAACGGAAATCTACATAGAAGAGAGGTAAAACAGAAGAGAAATTGACATACCCTAGTCTCAACTGAAATGCCATGGATGCCGATATGATGGATTCGGAGTCCACGGTTCCCCCACCTCCTCCGTCGCAGCCTCCGTCGAATTCGGACCAAGTTGACCCTGCTAAAGGATTACTCACATTGGCTCGCCAACTCGTCGATCAGGGCAAGCCTTCTCAAGCTCTCCAAGCGGTAAATTTTATCCTATTTAATTTTTCGTGTCTCTCTCCACTTTTTGATATCTGGTCGATGATCTCTGCAAGTTGGCTCTCTCTTGCTAAAAATGCGAGTCTCGATTTGATTGTGTAGTTGAATCAGGCACTTCGTGTTTGCCAAGGCAATCGTCTTAGTTTGTGGATTGTGTGTGTGTGTGTGTGTCTGAATTGTCATGTGTAAGTTGAAATGCTTACTCTGTAGTTGATTTTCTTTATCAGTTTCATAGATGACGTTGGGATGGCTAGGGTGCTCATCGGAGTTCATTTAACAGTAGAAGATTGTATAATGCTCTGCGATTGCTTAATTAGTAGCTGAAATTTTGAAATTATGTTCTTTTATCCGTGATTGTTGGTTTCATTTGAAATGAGCTACATATAATTCATCCATTGCATGGTCTGAATTTGTCAATTAATAAAGAAGTCATTGTGAATGTAGTTTTTCCTATTTCAGGGGGTGATACTGTAAATCTTGATTGCCTGAAGAGTTTGGCTGACGGAAAGTG
Source organism: Codonopsis lanceolata (assembly GCA_013146195.2). Taxonomy (NCBI): domain Eukaryota; kingdom Viridiplantae; phylum Streptophyta; class Magnoliopsida; order Asterales; family Campanulaceae; genus Codonopsis; species Codonopsis lanceolata. The sequence goes on along the minus strand of CM028381.1, from coordinate 122,847,735 downwards.
TAGATTAATCCATTCTGTTAACAAATGTCAATTTGTTTTGAGAAGTCAAAATAATCTCTATTTTTGTGGGAAGGGGTATTTTTATTTTGTCTGTTCATTTTTCATTTAGGTTGTTCAATTGCTGCTTGGAGTGACTTGTGGTCAGCATGGTAAATATTTGGGTGAAATGTTATAATGGTAGCTGTGAATCAACTGGTTACCAAATTACTAAAGTGAAGGTCTAAATGACTCTTCGTACAAGTGTGCGACCAATTTATCAATAACCTCATACACAATAGAACCATCCAAGGAGAAAACATCTAGTTTTAGGCAATCAAGATTTACAGTGGGTGATACCGTAAGTCTTGATTGCCTGAAGAGTTTGGCTGACGGGAAGCGTTGATTTATCCATTTTGTTAACAAATGTCAATTTATTTTGAGAATTCAAAATAGTCTTTATTTTTTTGGGAAGGGGTATTTTTATTTTGTCTGTACATTTTTCATTTAGGTTGTTCAATTGCTGCTTGGAGTGACTTGTGATCAGCATGGTAAATATTTGGGGGAAATATTATAATGGTAGCTGTGAATCAACTGGTTACCAAATTACTAAAGTGAAGGTCTAACTGACTCTTGGTACAAGTGTGGGACCAATTTATCAATAACCTCATACACGATAGAACCATCCAAGGAGAACATATCTAGTTTTAGGCATTAAATATCATTGCACCCAATTAGAAGCATAGTAGACCATAAAAAAATATCTTTCTTCTTGAAATTTCTTATGTAAATATCTATGATGCTTTATAGGTCAATGGCAACTTGAAGCTTGCCATCACTCCCTAGTGCATAAGTTAAATTTAGATCGTTTTACTTTGTTGCACGTGCCTTTCTCTTTGGCAAAACTAGAGAAACAAAGTATTACTGTTTTGACAACTATTGAGTGTTGAAAGATTAGAGTTTCATTTACTAAATAGATTTGAGAATATATTTCCTTCACAATAAGTATGATTCTCAAAAGAATTGCTGATTCCTAACCTTGAATTGAGCTTTTAGTGGTGAATGTTTGATTATGAGATGTACATAATCACTACTTCTGATTTTGGATTTCATCTCTTGAAATGCAGTAAGTTAGAGCAATGCTGTTTTGGTGGTCAGCCTTCTAATATTGTCATCGAGTCTATGTTAATTGAGAGTAATGGCCTTGCACAATTATCACTACTATTTTAATAGAACGTGGATGTAAGATTTCTTAGCAGTGTTTTAAAAAAGAGCTTTAAATAATGATGTAAGATTTCTTAGCAGTGTTTTAAAAAAGAGCTTTAAATAATTAAATTTAGGGGATGACCTATGGAGAATGGATATAAATGAATTGACCATTTGTGCAGTACAAGATAAATACTAAAACTTACTACTGTAGCAATGCCCTATAGTCTTGAAGCCTAGAGTGTGAAAAATAGCTTTACCTATGAAAAATAGAAGAATAAGGAATTACTTCATTATGCTATTGGTCAACTTATGTTTATGCTACTGGCACTTTGGTGGATGTAGATATGACTACCTCATATTTGAAAAAATGGTGGCTCTTACTTTCAATCTTCTTTTCTCTAATTTAAGTTATTATTTATTTTTATTTTTTTGGAGCACACATTTGGATAGTATGCTTCTGATGTGCTTACCCCTTTCCATCCAACTATTATAAGGAGTTGCTGAAGCCATTCCAATCCCCATACCAACAAGGGGCTTACCTATAAATAAAAAAGGAGTCATTGACCTATAAAGCATCATAGATTTTTTTTTGATAAGTAAGTATTATAAATATGCTAGCGTCAAATCAGGTGACGCGTCCTCTGTACACACAGGAAATATACAAGAAGAAAATTAATTACACCGTAAGCTATCCACAAACTCTACAAAAGGGTTTGCACCAAAGAGAAATGACATGGCACCAAAAAAACAGAGTATGCAGAATAAGCTCCTTTGTCTTCTCTAAGCTTCTCTCTACATTCTCAAAATTTTTTGCATTTCTTTCCAACCAAATAATCCAACATATCGCTATCGGGGCAGCCTCCCACAAGTGATTTCTCCGTTTCCTTTTATACAGTGACCACGATCTCATCAAATCCTTCACTGAGCCCAATTCACTTTAAACAAATTGAACACAAAATCCCAGCACCTTCTAGCAAACAGACAATGAAGTAGCAAATGATTTACACCTTCCCCATCACATTTGCACAGGCAACACCAATTGACCAAAACTTTACCGCGACGCTGGAGATTATCGCATGTTAACAAAGCTTCATTAGCTGAATATACCCACCCTTTGAAGGAGCCTTTGACATCCACACATTCTTCCAAGGGAGCGAATCATTACTACCCAAGATCTTTTGATAACAAGATTTGACCGAGAATTTCCTGTTTTTTCCACCTTTCCATACACCATGATCTTTATTATTTCTGTCACTTTCTGTTTGTACAGCAGCTCAAAGAGTTGCCCAAGAGAGTCCAACTCCCAATCCTGCAGATTCCTTCTAAAAGAAGGATTCCAAGTAACAGTTTCCATTGAACTGCAGAACAGAGCTAACTGTTTCCTCCTTGTGATTGGCAAGATGTATAACATAGGAAAGGCCATCTGCAGCTCCGTATCACCACACCAAATGTCATTCCAGAATTTAACCAAATTCCCATTACCCACAGCATAGGCTATGAATCTCTTCATAATATCCCACCTCATTCTGATACCTTTCCACACTCCCACCCTATAAGATGAGTGGACCTCATTCGGAATCCACAGGTGGTCTCCTTTGCCATATTTGCTCAACACCACCTTCTTCCAAAGGGTATCTTTTTCGCACAAATATCGCCAAAGCCACTTACTCAACAAAGCCACATCAAACAATTTAAGCCTTTTAATCCCCAGACCACCATTTCTCTTACTCGAACAAACCACCTCCCATCTAATCAAATGCTACTTCCTATCCACCGCTTGTCCTTCCCATAAGAAATCCCTTTCCAACTTTTCGAGCCTTTGCACCACTGAAACCGGCATAGCAAACATCGACATAAAATAGGTAGGCAAACTTGAAATAGTACTATTGATAAGAGTTAATTGACCACCCCTTTGGTAGATATTGTTTTTTCCACCCTGCTAGTCTATACGCTCGAACCTTGCTATAATCGGAATCCATAACTCCTTGTTTCTAGGATTCGCACCCAACGGGAGCCCAAGATAAGTCGTTGGAAAGTCACCTATTTTGCAACCAAAAAACGCAGCCAACTCATTCACATCCTCCACCTCACCCACGGCCAGCAACTCACTCTTCAGAATATTCACCTTCAGACCTGAAGCTACCTGCCTGGAAGAAAAGCAGTATCATTCGCTCCGCAAAAAACTAGAGAGTCATCTGCAAAAAGCAGATGTGAGACCATCACCCGAGAGCATTCCTCCCTACCAATAGAAAAACCACGAATAAAGCCCTTAGAAACAGCAGCCTCAATAATCCTACTAAAGGCTTCCATAACGATTATAAACAAAAAGGGGGACAAAGGGTCTCCTTGACGTAGTCCTCTCGAGCTAGCAAAAAACCCTGGCTCACCATTCACTAGAACTGAATACTTAACCGAAGAGATACAAAACAGAATCCATTCCCTCTATCGCTCCCCGAAGCCGATCTTACTCGAGATAAACATCAAAAAGTCCCAATTTACGTGATCGTATGCCTTCTCAATGTCCAACTTGACAAGCACTCCTTCCCCACTGCCTATCCTCCAGTCCACCACTTCATTCCCTATCAGCGACGCATCAGTAATTTGCTTGCCTCCCATCAGATTATACTTCATAATTTTAGGTTATGAAGTTGGAATCAACTTTATTTGCAAAGTATCCCTCAGATCAAGATATATATGTAGAAGTGAAGTCAGTGAAGACCTGAAATATTATTATACGAGTTCACAGGTGGTTTTCCCCATTCTTGGTTTCAGCTTCATCTCTTAGTCCATTCAAGCTATATGACATCCTAGCAAGCTTGGTCAGTTGGCTGGCTAAAGATCGGCAAAGCGGAATCCTAATCCATAGTAAAGACAACTATAGCAAACGTACGTGTGCACACTTTCTTTTTCGTTTTTCGATTGTAAATGAATAGTCCAAGCATATTCTCTTTAAGTGCTTGACTCTGAGTCTATTGTTCTCTAAGGAGAGATGTTCGAAAATGAACGAATTTTTATCCTCCATATTGTTGCCTGAAATCTTGTATCTCACCCCCGTGTCACACTCCCCCTGTTCCATTGAGTCTTAGCCCTATGTTCTTGTAAAAGAAGGCCGAGTAAAATAATGACACGTGTACGGCTAAGATTCAATGGGAGAGGTAGTGTGACATGGGATGGGATAGAAGATTCCAATCCAGTTGCAAGTGCCTTATATCCACTAGGAAAAAAATGGATACGACAAAAAGACACCTTTAGTTTGCCATGTACGTCTGATTTTCGTGAGAATAACATGTGTGTAGTCATAGTTGCTGTTTAAGTAAAATGAAACTACCACTTATATAAGCTCCATAAAAGTAAGAGAAAAGTTATTGAGGGTCTTTTGCCCTACCCAATCCTGAGCTTAACTCACAATTGGGTGAGTATACATGAGAGAACTTAATACTAGAACTGGACAAATACACCAACATCAATTAAAAAGGCTCTCCATTGTTACTTGGCTAGGGTAAAACCACATAAAATTGTTGTATCCACATAAGTCTACTTGGGCACGCATTAGGGTTTCCAGGAGTGCCACTGCCAGTATGGTCTTGTTACATGGAAGACCGGTACCAAATTCTTTCAAAGTTATGGTTTATAAATCAACATATGGGAATAAATATTATGAAGAATGCTTGCTGCAGCTGTTTGAAGAACTTATCTTGAGAAGCTGTCCTAAAAAGAACCTGGAGCTCGATAGTTGATCGGACCGAGCCATTTGGCCCCAAAGTCATAGAGAGTTGGTAAAAAAGCAGGAAAGTTCCCAAATTTTGTGAACTTGTATCATATCCTCTCTCTCAGCAGGTCAGCTCAAGGTCGCTGGCTTTATCATATTGAATATTGATGAATTAAAGGTGCATACTCTCATCAGATCTGAAGCACATTTTTCTTATCTCATGGTGTCCTTATTCCTTCTCGGAATAGTTGATCCATATCCCATAGTATTATCTAGAACTGGGTCTCTCACTTTTCTCTCTTTCCTTATCTTTGTATGATCCTCATTCCTTCTCCTTATGGTGAATAGCTTAAAACGAGGAACTGCTGCTTCATTGTAAGAAAAACAAGGGTAAAGTTAAATTATTGAAGCTTAAATTTTAAGCTAGTTGAATTCAGTTTTCTAAAAATCGTTAAGTGGGTGTCAGGAGCCACACCAGTGTCTAGCGCCTAGGGCACCTAGAATTTTTTTTTGATAGGTAAGTGTGACCCTTGTTAGTATGAGGATTGGAACTAAGGACCTCAAGGTATTTGCTTGAGTGCCTTTGCCATCTCTCCTACCCCTTTGGGGTCATAGAATTAAGACATAATTATCATGTTTTCGATATTTTTCTTATTATAACCTAATTAACAAGCATTAAACCTTCAAATATATTACTAGTAAATATCACCAAATAATTTTAAAATGGTAATTACATTATCATGGTAAAACTTAAAAGTAAAACCAACAATTTAACGTCATTCCAGTGTTCAAAATATTACAAAAATAGTCAATAACTCAATATTCCAAAGGTCCATTAACAAATTTCAAATTTACAATACATAATTCAATAATTCTAATTATCAAAATGACATTATTTTGGGTCAAAACATTTAAAAATAAATAAAATCAGCAGTTGGGCGCCTAAGCGGCGCCTAGAGCACTGGGGGATTTTTAGCTGATTTGCCATATTTCTAGGCTGGCGCGCCTAGACTGATTTTTAGAACAATAGTTGAATTAGAATGATAGATATCCATTAGTCAGATAAGATTATCTGTTTAGCGGAACCTGTTACACGGTGTGCCACAGGTTTCGAAATGCAATTTGTTGCAATACTAGTCATCTCCTCCTTCCATGTTCTTCCTGTTAGCTTGTAGAGTATTGGTATCCTGTTAGCTTATTTATTTGATTACTGTTTGAAAATTATACGTAAAGACATTTCCCATGTGAATGAAGCCATTATGATGGGGAAAAATTTGAGGAAAAGGAACATAACTTACGTAAATTGGTGCCTCTTGTGTAGTAGTGATGAAGAGAACATCAATCACCTGATTCTTCATTGTCTGGTGGTATCGGAATTATGGAATTTTCTGTTGAGTCTTTGGAGTTTCTGGTAATGCCGAGATCAACTAAGGAGCTGTTTTTGTGTTGGTCTTTTTATGCTCGGAAGAGGAAAATTTTGATATGGAAAACTGATCCATTGGGAATTTGCTGGACAATTTCGAAGAAGTGTATTTGTAGAGTGTTCAATATTGAAGAAGGGTCCATAGCTAACATGAAGAACACGCTGATTCGCTCTATCTATTTTTGATGTTCAGAGACATTAATTTCGGACTCGCTTAGCTCAGATCACTATGATGTTGATTTTGTAAATAATTTTACAATTTCTTAGCTTGAGTTAGGGTATCCTTCTAGCGCGTCAATTGAGTTGATGCTTTTTGGGTATGTAATATTTACTTATCAAAAAAAAAAAAAATTCAGCTTGATTGACCTTAAATGTGATGTCTGATTTACGTGAACATGTGTGCGCGTGTGTAGGGAGAGAGAGAACTGAAAGTGAATGAAGTGCAAGTTCCATTTTGTTTTCTTGGGGGACTAGTTCTGAGGTTAATGTTTTTTTTTTTTTTGCTTTTCATTTCCCATGTTTCTTTTCACATAGGCTGGACAATCCCAAGAAAGTGTCTTTATTCATATGTATTGGCCTTGTCAACAAAGAGGTTTTTAGATGATTGACCATTGTCTATGTCTTATTTTGGTCTCAAGATTTTTGTGGGCTCTCTTTGATCTTGACAGAATTCAGATTTGCCTATAATTTAATAGCCAACTAGTACGCCTGTCGTTACTGTCTATAACAGGATGACAGGATTCATATCGTGCGGTTGTCATTGGTTTTCTGCGAGGGGGTGAAGGGATTATTATTTGGTTTGCCAACTAGTGTGATTGTGCTTTCAACCTGTTAATTACTGAATTCCTTTGACAGGTGGTGATGGCAATGAGAACCCGAGGTGGAGAAGAGGCTGTGTATCAAGCTCTGAGTCGCGCTAGGGAGTCATACAGAAACAGAATTCAAGCAAGCAGTGTTGCTGATGAGCTAGCTTCTTTATTTGCTGAATGTGCAATTGCCGAAGCCCTACCTTTATCAACAGCTGAATCCAACTCAAACAGTGATGATGAACCAGTCATTTGAACCAGATGTGCATGGAACTTCTATACTGGCGGAGACTGGAAGAAAGCAAATTATGCTGGACGCATTTTCTGATGGTAGTAGCTTTGTTTGTCTACAGTGTGGTGGCCTTGTTAGTAGTCATCGTAGAGATGAACACTATGCGTTCTGGTGTTTGCCATAGCTGATACGTGCATTATTCTGCTTCTGTTTTGGTGTAAATACTCCTCTGTGTTCACAATGCATGATTAGCTATGCGTGCATGTGCTGTTATGCTCTTTGACCGCCAATATTATGTCCTTCAGAATATACTGCTTATGATTTTACTATTTTGGGTGGCCGACTAGAGATTAGATTTCATGCACAGATAAAGTGGAGTCTCTAGGGAGAATTGTCTTTTACACATGAATCACAGGTTGGGGGTGGTGTAACATTTAGCGAGTGAACTCGTTATAGAAGAATCCTGGGAACTTTATTTGCCCAGTGTGCTTGGTTTGATGACGATTATGATATTTTTTGTTGGATTTGGTTTGCAGTTTCTTACATCAAAAGTTATCTTCCATTCTCTAGATGAGATTGGGGAACGTGTTTGAAATAGGTTTTTTGTTTAAATTTTTTTTTTGAATTTTAGTTTAGATTTTTGTTTTGTAAATAATATATAATTGGAAAAAAATATAAGGAGGAAGGGAAGTGTCTATTGACTACTTTGAAAGTAGTATAAGAAAATTGGATAATAGCATTTTTATCATTTGAAACTTGTAAGTGGCAAATAGAAATGATTTAAGCTTGTGTGTTGCTTCGTTTTGAACAAAGAGTTTATTATTTTATTTTAAGATGTTTCATTTAAAAAGTCTATTTTCAAAAATTAAGACATAAAAGTGTTATTTTATTATTAATAATGAGTTACTAAAAATGTTAATTTTTTAAAAAATTAACTTTTAAACAGGGATTCTTTGTTCGAAACCGATGAAGTATTTAATACCATTTCTTTCTTGTAATTTTCAGCTTCTTAGAGTTAAATAGGGGTGTTCTAAGAGAGGAGACTAGGTAAAAAGCCCTAGAACTCTCTCTCTTTCCCCGAACCCTTTATCCCCGTCTCTACTGGGGGATATTCTGTTTAAACATAGGGTTAATCCCTCTAACCAATTCTCCCTCTGACTTCTCAGCTTGGACTCCATGAACCATATCCCTGGTGAATATCCAGCCAACCATTTACAGCTCATGTTGACGGGCTCTCTTCTAATCATTTCTTGCGTTGGTACATATACAAAGCCCTGACACAGCTATTTTTCAGCAAAGACCCCAACTCTCCCTGAGAGATTGCCGTCAGCAGTAAACTCTATGGAATTGGATTCTCATCCCCTCTCTCTCTCTCAACTGCATCACAAAGAAGGAACCACTATATAAATCAAGTGGCCCGCATAGGGCGAATTTATCCTTGACAATCAGGGACTTTTTCATGTTGGCTTTGCAAACGTGTTATTGGTCAATGCGGAACTGTTGCCTAGGGTAGTTGATGATTACAGCATCACGGAAATCCACCTACAAACACTCCCTTGAATTCGATCACAAAGGAGGCAAGGACATTCCCTATCTCTGCACCATCAGGATTATCCCTGCACCATCTGGATCTCGCAATCGCCACATGCTGCTTAGGAGGTTCACATGAGCTTGGATAGTTTCACATGAGCTTAAATAACTTTGTCATTGGGAAGTAAATGGGGTCCAAGTTGCTTCGGCTAAGCGGCATCAGAGTCCCTTGTTACATTTCAGAAACCAAACCTGCTACATGCTTCTGAGAAACAACTGTAAGGAGGATCAGTTGAGCTGGTGGAAGTTAAAATTGCTCGTAAGCAGGACACAATCAGCATTGGCATCAGCACCAGCACCAGCACCAGCACCAGCACCAGCACTACTGGAAAGTCAAAACTGTGTCTAACCAGGACGAAGATTTATGCACACCATTTCTTCAATTATGTACAAAGAGATAAAAGTCACAGGTAAGTAGCGTTAACCAAGTTACGGGCAAGTAGCGTTAACCAACTCACGGGCAAGGAGTACTAACCTATCACAGAGTTATCATTCATGTTTAACAGATGTTTCAATTGAAAATGAACCTCAGTTCGTGTGCTCCCATGTAGATAGATAGATATTTCTCTTCATAGGAGAGAGAGAGATTCCTTGAAATAATATTTCTCTTCATTGGATTACAAAATGCTACAGAAAACAAATTCTTACAACCATACTTGCACACGAACAATGAGAAGGCAATACAAAAAGCATTCAGAAAAATTACTGTTGTTAAAGAATAGTCAGGGTCCTTTTGGTAGGTTGAGTTAAGGTTCAACAAAATCAGTACTGTGCTTACAGCCTAAGCCAACACTCTATGCCACAAAAAATGTTTATAAAGAAAAAATGAAAAAAAGAAAAGAAAAGAATTAGACACTCTATTTTTTACTTTGAAAAATCACTTCCCTAAAAAGTAAGTTTATTTAGCCTATAGCTAGCTATACCAAATCGTCTCTGTTAAGGGTAAAACCTAGTGCAACTTCCACCATCTTCAGTCCTCCAGCGTTACCCCATGAAAATTCAGGTTACATACTGGTAGCATCAACACAGCTTCACAAGATACCCCAGTTGCAGTAAAACTAAGGCCATACCTATTTACCTGAGATTCACTCTTATGATCGCTATAAACAGAGCTCCCCAGCATTCACTTATAGCACTCTACATAATAGAAATTTGGACAAAATTTAGAACCATTAAAAAGAAAGCAAGGAGAGACCACTCTTCCAAGGGGAAGGGGAGAAAGAGAGTCAAAGATATAGTTTGTTTCTGCTAAATAGTGAAAACGAATTGGTCGAATTAGAGAGATAAATACCTGCACTTATTCTACGCTCTTCCCTGTACCATGTGTTGTTGGAGATGAGGGGTCAAAGACGAATATACAGCAACGACAGACAAGTTAGTGCCTACGATACATCACATCTGGAAGAGCCTGTGGACGAGGCCTAGCCTTCATGATTGTTTCATCACTGTGCCTAATCAATTCTGAGAGTCTCCAAGGCTTTTGCCACTTCCATTTAAACTGTAATAGCCACTGATGATGACTCCTCTTCCACCTCCACAGCTTCCCAGAATGACCTGCTAATGACAACTTCTTTGCCGGTAACTGCCCGATTGGAACCATCTGTACATGGTTACAGAAGATAAATTCTTATCAAGCCAAAGATGGAAGTTGATACAACTGTCAAGGAAACAAGGAGCCGGAAAACAACCTTTCGCTTCTGATCTATAAAGGCTGCAGATTCCCTGACTGAGCCATTAGCTATGCCTGCTGTATATTTTAGCTGTTTCTGAGCGGGCACAGAAATTGGAGACAAAGGACCACTCATGTCATCTGCTAAGTGTTTCAGTGAATTGTGAGAGTTTCCCTGTTCCATTAAAGGCAGCAGGAGTCAAATGATTACTAAACTAAGATGAAAAATATAAGAACAGGATGTCCACTTTTATATTTTATCCACAAATAGTTTATGAAATGCAGTCAAACTTCTCGGAGTCAGAAAACAACCTCCATCGAAAAAGTTGTAAACTTCTTGGAGTGAATATGCAACAAAAGTTTTGTTACATATTCACTCGCATGTAGCAAAATTAGTTTGAAAAAGTTGAAAACAACCTAATTTTGACCATTTGGAGTGAATATGCAACAGAAGTTTCAAACATCACAATCCTTACCGAAGCTGATGAAGCCAATGCAATTACAGCTTGCTCTCTAAATTTTAACTCCTTCTCCACTTCCTTTCTACGTAATTCACTCTGTCGCAGTAGACCCACAAGCTCTTTCAATTGTTCTTCCATTTCCTTCATTTCTATTTCCTTTTCCCACAATTGGCACCTATTGACAGCACAAAAATTGATACTTACAATCGGACCAAGCAAGATAGTCCCTATATGCATGGCCAAATCAAAAAGTAAATATTTTCACTTACAATTATTTGAAGGAACAAGTTAAATTAAACCAAAATTCATTCTCTTCCAAGTCTGAAGCAAGTATCTAGAGAATAATGCGGCTTAACAAATGAGCAGTATGGGCTTAGTCTGTAGTTGTGTCCAACTTAGCAAGTTTAAAAGGAATATGAAGAAGTTATATAAGAGCAGTAATCATTCAAATGGAGTTTGTTAATTTCAAAATTCTAAATCCTCTCTGAAAACGAGTGAACAGAGCAGAGACATCACCTAGGTTCGTCACTCTTTGTACTCTAAACGTATAAACAAAGAATGGATGAATAAAAAACTTAATCAAACTTGGTATCTTTAAGTTGATGGCTTGGACACTTCAAATCACGTCCAGTTTCCTAAACAATTCGGGGTATCCATGTTTACCCATTGAAATAAAAAAGAAAAAGTAAACCAAATGATGAATGGGAGAGTTTGTAGTTCATCGCTCTACTTTGATAGGATTTTCAAAAAAGACTGCAGACTTGAGATACTGTTTAGACATTGTCAAATGATGAGCTTAGAGAAGATCATGAGAAAGTGCTTCAGACTCCACTTCAAAAACAACGAAAAGAAGAACAAAAAAAGTAAAATAGGGCCAGACTGTGAAGACCATCAAGCGATGCTCTAGGCCAGTTCTATCTTGGTAGTAATGCCTCTGGTTCTAACGTCTGGGATCCTCCAGACATGTTTTACATCCTCCATATACAATTTTAAGGTTGTTATTATAGATAAATTAATGCAAGGAAAGAAAGTACCAAAAAGGAAGAATGTTTGACGGGAAAAAAGAAAGAAAGATGGGAAGAATGAAGAAATCACCGCGCATCGCCTAGAGAGTTGAACATATACTGAAGTAAGTTCTTTGCATCTGCCATTGAACGTAACTGATTCCAACGTCCACGGCTAGTGAAGGCCCGTTCTCGTTCTTCAGCCTCGGACAGCTGTGAAGCCATTGCTACAATGGAGTTAGATGAAATGCCTAGCATGTTTTCCAGTGAAGATATCCTTGCCATTCTAGCATTTGGTGACATGGAATACGCCCTGAACACAAAAACAAACAGCAAAACCGCTGTACAAGATTAGTTGCACTGTACCTCTCTCTTAAGTGCATTCTATTTCTAGGTGTGATGTTATACTAATTGTCCGAAATTTTTCGATAAAAAGAAAGTATAATGGTACCTAGAAAAACCGTTTTTCCCTCTGGGAGGACTAAGTCCCTTTGAAGCAAATTCATCAACTTGTCTCAAAATAGCCAGCTCTTCTCCCAGTGCAGCTCGTCTGGAGATGTCCAGAAGTTGGCTTAGAAACAATAGTGGAAACCTTGACCAAAAATTGTATTGTAATATTTATTTGATACATACACTTGGCTTTGCTTTTCATACTCGTGACGCACTTCATGAACATTCACCATAACTTCTAGCTCATGATCAAGCCAACGTTGCAAGGACTTTTCATTGATCTGAATAAGCAACTTAGTTTAATACAACTAGACGAAACAAATGGGAAGTTTTACGATTAGTAATAAGATGGAGCATAGATGATTACCTGTCCATTTGTGCCATTTCCATTGCTGGTCACTGTAAGACACCACGTATTAGTTAATAAGGATAAATCAGAGGGAGTTGTTATACGAGCATCCAATGCAAGGGATAACCAGGATATCTTGTTCAGAATAAGCAATCAAAATAAAAATAAAATCTACTGAAAGGGCTCAAATGATGGTGATCGCTTCTTTGAGTTTGTAATAATATAATAGGTGTAAGCTTGCTGAAAAGCATGTATTCAGGGCTTCACTAAAAAGATAAAGAAAAGAAACTATGTGCACGAATCAAAAGCTGAAACATGCCTGAGCTGTCGCGAGTTGACTTTCTTGCTTCTAGCAACTCTTTTAGCCTCTTTGTTGCCATTGCAGCTTCTTCTGTCTTTCGTTGAAGAACCTGAAAACAATGTTATTTAAGGAATGAGTACTGGCAATAAGTTCTATAATATAAAGCATAGAGATTGCATCAGATTTGGTCATTCTACAGACGAGCATCAACACAAGCAGATGGCAAAACATCCCTCAGATGGTGCTCCTATTATATAGACTATTCATTTTAAAGAACACAGCAATTCTATTATTTGTATGAGTTATAGCTCTTAAAAAATATGAAGCATAATAAATGTGAATGTCAAAGGAAATGACAAGTAAATTGGCTCAACTTAATTAAGCAGAAAGAAAAGGATTCAACAGAGTTCCTGATGCTCTTTGGCTTCCATCTCTTAAGCAGATAGCCTTTTTAATCTTACCATCCAGCTCACTCATCATTGGGCTTTGCTTCAACTGGGTGTTCAGTTCAGTTTCAGTTTCACCACCCTTGTGGTGTTGCTCAAGTTTAGTACTATCCTCATCAGGACAAAGGAACTTTGAAATAAATACAAGAACCACAGATTAAGTCTCACCATTTTCTGCCGCTGATTCAAAGCTTGCAATTTATGTCTTTCGTACTCATTCCTCCTTCCCTCTTTCTTTAGCTACAATTATGAAAAAACAAACATACAAATTAAATACAACCTCTAAAATGATAAGCCAAAGAACATAAGACTTGATAAATTGACCATTTGCTTCATGTCATTAATATGGCTCAAGTAGAATAACTTTAGAAAGCAAGATATACAATGATAAGAATAACAATAATAATTTTGTAGTTCTTATGCTAAAAATTAGGCAAGACTTCAATTGGTGATGGTTCAATGTAGCTAATTTCACACTCTTTAGTAGCAAAGGCTAAATATTGGAGCAACAGCATCCCAAAATGGCAGCACGTGACCATGACAATGAGTACCTGAAGCAACTCTTTTTCTCGAGATGCCTTCCACTGTCGAAATTGTTCAGCCTCTTGTTTAATCTTCTGTTGCAATTGAACCTACAAACTCACATAGATTAAGTATAGATGACTCAAGACAAGGTAATGGATATAAGAACGATAAAGCTGTACTGTTCGCTAACCTTTTGTGCCTTGATGAAATGTATTTCATCTTGTAATCTTTTTGCTGCTTCATCACTCTTTTGCTTTTGCTTTAAAAGCTGAACCTGACTCTCTTGTTTCTTCTTAAGATCTTGAATCTGAGGTAATTTATTGTGCAAACACATAGTATTAGGAAATATTATGCAACCGGTTTCAAACACTAGATTCCAAGGGATATGGAATCTTAAGCAAACAAGTAATCACCTGTGATTCAAGAGATTTTAATTTCTGGGAATGCATATCTTGCAATTTATGGGTTTGCCCGTCAGAAGAAGCAGAAAGATTTTCCACCTCAGCAAGTAGCCGATCCCTCTCTTGCTACATTCATAAACAAATCAGCAATCATATGTCAATCTTTAACGCATATGAGATATAAATTTATGACATGCTTTCATATTTTTATATACCTGCACCATTCTTTTCTCATCCTCAAGTTCCATTATTTTCTTTCCAAAGTGTTGCTTAAGAGTCATGGTGTCAAATCCTCCAAAAAGTTTCATCTCCGACTGCAGAGAAATTAAGTGTACATATAAACAAAGGAACAATTTCTAGCCTGTCAAAATACGACAATCGTTTTAACATCCTTAAATATGCAGACCTCACAGAGCACATTTTCTCATACCTATGTACCAGAAATGCAGAAACGTATAAAGACAACAGAAAGAGAAGATATGACTATATGAGGCATGAGAATGGATAGATATGAAGAGTGATTATCATTGTTCATAATAGCAAAAACAAAATTCAAGAATATGTAATGAGATCATGACTTACAGATAATAATTTGTGAAGAATTTGATAGGAATGTCTCAAACACTACACTATTCATAGCTTTGACATAGAACACAGAGTAGTGATTACCATATGAATCCATTATAAATAGGTTTTGCTCACAATATTTACCATTTTAAAAAATGAAATATTTATCCTACTTTTTTGCTGATATTTTGTAACCAAAAATGCATAAGCGAGTTTGTACTGCACCTCTTTCTGCTCTAAACGTTTGTTTAACTCATTTAACTCTTTGTCCATAGAATCTTGCAGAAGAGTGTGCTCCCATTCTTTTGCTGTTTCTTCATCAATGGCCCCAGAATCACCTGTACATACTGGCAATCAGAGAGTTAACTGAATGGGAAACAGTTGAAATAAGTTTGGATTTGTACGAGGAAAGGACGAAAAGAAGAACAGCAAGTTGAATAGCCCTCTACTTATGCGAAGAAGTGTTAGCTCGTGGCTATGATATTGATTAAAAATCAGGACTGTCAAGCTAACTTTGGAAAAGAAAGAGATCACACCACTTTCACTCATTAGATAATCGGATGAGTCCACACTTTGCAAGCCCCTTTTAAGCCCTTCACTTTTCACAGAGAAGGTATCAGCACCCTGGAAGACAGTCACAGAGTTACATTTGTTCCATTTCAATTGATAAAACTATCAATACAACTAACAAATTCACTCTGAAAAAAGTTTGACAAGAAATTATATATTGAATACTTTAAAAGGCAAACTAATTTAAACCAACAAAGGTTAGATAAGCCATAATTTAAGACATACTTTAACAGGTGTTTCGGACTGATCAATGGCAGTGCTCCTGCTACGGTACTCTTGAAGTTCCCGACAGAGATCCTCATTAGTAGCTTCAAGCCAAGTAATCCTGTCTCGAAGAACCTATACAAAGTTGTAGTGAAACACTCCTTTTAGCAACATATCCAGAGAAAAATCCATTTACATAAATCAATTATAAGCACATTCATTTCAGTTTAATCTTGAAGTAAACAAAGAGTATAGGTTCCAAATGGAAGTACCTGTAATTCATCAGATGAACCTCCCCCGCGAGCACAAAGTTCTGCCTGCAAGTACTCCAGTTGTTGGCGCATTTTCAACATTTCATTGGATATTGGATCTCTGTTAACCTGATTGACAGTTTAACAAGCTTTTCAGATAAAACCTCAATCAGCCTCCACCTAAAAGCAAGGCGATAGGGAATTGTACTCCACAATACTTACCACAGGCTTATTCTGGATATTCCGCGCACGATTTGCATATTTAAGAGTGTTAAGAGTTTCTTCAGCATTTATGTCAGCAGGACTGATGCAAGCTGGAGAAGGGGTAATTTGGAAGACATAAATATAAACATGAAAGAATGTTAAATGGTGATCAAATCAATAGACTTGCATTACAGGTATAATGTCAAATTAAGAGACTTCATATTGATTATCTTCTATTCTAAAATTTCCTTAATAAATCAAGGCTAGACCAATTTTTGAGGACCATGTACCAGAATGTGACTACATAAAAGACCCTTGCATAAACACCATGATCTGATACCAGTACCACCAAGGAAAACAAAATACAATAGGTAACTGTGACGCCTATTGAAGAAAAATTACCTATCATAACAGTTCTGCTGTTTCCTCCAAGTGAATCCTGCCAAGATACTAGACTTGAATTAAATATGAAAAAGAAAAGCCATACCCCAAGGAAGAAGAAATAGATGCTCTCCCCCCACCCCGGTGGAAATAATAATAATAATAAAAAAATATTTTAGTTTCAATTTTCTTGTACCAAACCACTCTCAGAGAACTTTATACATGTTATTACCAAGACAAACAATTGGTTACTATAAGGTCAATGGTAATGTGACAGTGAATCTGGAGTTGCGGACAGCTGAAACTGTGGCAGGCTGCTCAAAACGTCTTTGCCATCTTATGAAGCTAGCTAGATTACAATTTGTAATTACTAATTAGGTCTGCAAGCTTAATGATGAGTCAAACCTGCAAAAGCCGAGTAAGTTTGCTATCCCGATATGGAACGTGGGCACCTTCTTTTCGTTTTTTCTCATCACCAAGAGCACTGATTACATTTCCAAGCGCAAGAAGTCCCTTGTTTATGTGCACTCCTGTTCAACAAATGAGCTCATAATTATGCCATGTAATCACGAGTAAAAGCACCTTTGAACACAACTGCTAATAAACACAATCACATACCTTCTTTGAATCGCATACCATCAGAGCCTGTTCGTTTTGCTCGCTCAGATCCCGCAAGATCCACTAAATGCAACTTAGCACATAGATATTCTTCACCCATACAGTCACTCATACTGCTATCACCAGGATTAGTTGGATTTAATTTCCGCATTTGCTCCAATGTGATGGTGAAGATGGCATGCGAACGACTGCATAACAAAGATGAGAAAGGACAATAAATGTCATCATAACCATTAAATAATGACGGGATAGTTAACAGCCCAAACACAGCCTAGCCTATGTATCATTAGACAAGGCAGTCACTTGGTCCATGAGGACTAATGGAATATTTAAAAAAATATTAGAAGGTAACGAAATAAAGTAGTTCAGGATTAACCTTGACTGATTATTCATGTTAGTACTCCCTGTTGCCCTGCTCAATGATCCTTGCTCCAGGCAATCAGCCATTTCTTTTAGTGTTTTGACATTACATTCAGTCGACCCCGCCAGTGTAATAACACCACTCGATGTTTCACGAATTTGTATTGGTGGTTTCCCTGGGGAAGCTACTTTCACCATGTGCCCATTTGTTGTTTCTGATTTGTTGATACAATTGGGATCCAGCAAGTCTCGTACTTCTTCTTTTAAAATCTTCACATGGGAATTATTTGGTTACACAATTGCTATGACTTCTAGTACATGAGATGTTGCTAAACATGTATCAGAGATATTAGCATTTGCAAAGGGACCTCTCAAACAAGAACAGAAATAGCAATGATGAATTAATTCTGCGACACAAACTTTTGCAAAAAACAGGATATTAAAAGGTGCATTTGCTACTTTTAGACCATTGAAATATTGGAATGAATTTCACTGATCGAATTGGGGTCAACTAATATGAAAATAGGATAAGCTGTGACATTTGATGAATGATGAATATGCCATGATCAATGCAAACTCTTGGTCTACAATGTGAAAACCAGTGACTCGCTAATTAAATATGAGTTTCAATACTTGTTTTTGGTCTTCCCGTGCCTCTTACATCGTTAATGATTATAATAGCATCAGTTTTCCTAATTGGCACTCTCAGTGCTCTGCATTAGTATGCGTGCGTATCTCAATTTATCTCCCACTGGAGATACTTCTACTATCCTACCAATGAATAATTTTTTCAACTTTTCCCATTGCCACCATTTATGAATTAGGGTTGTAGATGCTTCTCTGTTATCCTCTTGGTTGGTAAATTCTTCCATAATGATCCCAGTGTATCTAAGTCACTAAATAGCAAGAGAAAATGCCTGGGCACATACAGCTACTATACACCCAAGATGCTTTTTCTTTTGTTTTTCACCCTACCATATACTCATTCAAGAAAGGATGATATAGCGAAAGAAAGGAATAATCAGATATACCTCAATGAACGAAACGTGCAGTTGGAACTCAGTTTGATGCTTTAGAGTTTCAATTTTACTGAACAAAGCACTCATTGCTTGAGGAATAAGTCCTGCTTGGCAACCATCTTTAAAGCCGGTACCCATGGTATACGTTTTGCCTGAACCCGTCTGCCAAACTTTAAAATGTCAATGCTATGAATTACAATATTAATAAGCTCACAATGAACTTTTTCTATGACAAGCAGTTTCTTGTGGATGACAAGCTCTACCTGACCATATGCAAGAACTGTAGCATTATATCCTTGAAATAAACCATCAACAAGAGGAGCAACGCACTCTTCAAACATCGCAGAGGAGGAAGAACCAGTGCTCCCATAGACATGATCAAATGTAAAAGAGTGTGAGCCAAGTTGCACCTGCACCCATGTCAAAGATTCAGATAGAACAAAAGGAAAATTTCAGCTGGAACGATACTTATTATATAGGAATCTCTAGCTCAGGCTCGGTAACTCGGAATGATGGAAAAATAAAAATATGCAACAAAGGCCATGCGGAATTGCATTCAACATTGGCATGCCTAAATTTGGAAAATTGAGCTGATCAGACTAGCCTAATATAGAACTCCCTCCGTTCCTGGCAAAGAGTCCACTATTTCATTTTGGGATGTTTCACTTGAAGAGTCCACTTTCAAAAATTAAGGCACAAAAGTGTCGTTGTATTATTAATGAGCTACTAAAAATGTCATTTTTTTAAAAAAAGTTTTGACTTTCAAACAGGGACTCTTTCCCTGGAACGGAGGGAGTAAGTAGTAACGTGGACATAAATTTTACAACAGGTCTCGTAGCAGTACCACCTATAATTCTTATGGTGCAATGTTGTTCTGATATATACTAGGTGATATGTACACATATGACACTTCATCCACAAAATAACAAAGAAATGGCAAGTGAGAAAAAAAAGTCCAGTTAAGAAGCTCCTGCTATGATATAAATATATATATATATATATATATATGTGTGTGTGTGTGTGTGTATGTGTGTATAATTGTATATATATATATACATATATAAATATAAATAGAGAGAGAAAGAGAGAGAGAGTGAGACTAATTAGAAAAACAAGAAGCAAAAATGTCGCATAAAAAAGCCAACAAAAGGTCAAAATTTTGAACAACTTAAAATTGCTTCTCAAGCCTTAGAGATACAATCGGCAATACCACCTGCGCACATTATATGTATTCCGTTTATACAAATCCATCAGAAGTACAAGAGAAAGCTTTTGATGAAAAAGCCATGCCACTGATATTGAAATTTCGCTGGTATTGCTAGAATAATATAATAAAGTAGAAGAATATTATATCTTTAATGGCCAACCTAAACATTTGCTTCATCTTGGTTGGGCAACGTATACAAAATCCATTCGTAGATAGAAATTATATAATGGCACAGCCAAGAAATAGAGCCTTTTTCCTCTTAAAACATTCCAATTTGAGCTTCCCTATGTGAAAATCAGTGTCACAAGTTGCATAATGTCCTAATGTGGTGGATTCTCAGAATTCTGTTAAATGGTTACTCCTACTTGCTATCAAGGATAATCACATTCCTCAAATGATTTGATTTACAGCTATGGACAAAAAAAAACAAAGAAACAGCCCTGCCATATCTAGAACTCCAAGTTATACCACTGAAATGTAGTTTTCAGAATTCATTTATGGTATAACACAACCAAAAAAAGAAGCTGTGCAAAAGTTGCACATGGGAGAAGGCATTAACCCATTTGGTCCTCTAATGGCAAGTCTATAAACAACTAATTACCTCTAGAATCCATCAGTTCAAAGCAAAAATGTGATGACTACTTGCAATTAAGCATTATCATAATTTAATGCCCCTACATTTAAACATACCGAATTTCCGGATACTTGGTAATTACAAAAACCCCTCCCCGACGCCGACATTCAGATCACGAAAACACTACTAGAATCCTTCTTTTAACTTCAACATGCATAACACTAAGATTACCATATTAGACAATCGAAATTCAAGTGAATTACAATGAGATCCAGATCTCCGATAACTCAACCTCTCGAACAGGAAAGTAATTCACAATTGAGACCACCATTGATAAGTACAGTACGGGCAGTCGTGAGGCACCAATAATTGGAGTGTGCGTGAGAAAGTACCTGGGGCTTTCCAGGGACCACAGTGACGCAATCTTTACAACCTTGTAACCTTTCATCTCCGATAAGTGGCCGGATGTGAACTGCAACTTTAACACAGCAGTCTTCCGTCGCTGCTGCTGCTGCAGCTTCCATGTGAAGCAATATTGAGAGAGAGAGAGAGAGAGAAACAACCAAAAACAGTTAAAATTTGCGGGGAAAAACAGTTGCCGATTTCTTTTAACGAAATTGGAGAAATTTCTGTGGAAGCGGAAAGTGATGCAGCAACTACAAAGAGAGAACAAAGCAGCTAAAAAAAAAAGAGGAGAGAGATTGCTTTCAGACAATGTGTGTATTATAGACAGAGAAAATGTTTTTTTAGAGAGAGAGAGAGAGAGAGAAAATGGTAGTTGAGGGAATGGGAAAGCTAGAGAGAGAGTGAGAGAGAGTTGTCAAAGAACAACCAAACTGGGCTAGTAATAAAAAAAAATTTAAAAAAAAAAATTGATAATTTTTCTTGGTGCTCACTGCACAACCAACAGCTCACGCTATAGAAGGATGGGGAGGTTTTTGATACCAGACCAGAAAAGACTTTGATTACACTCCTTCCGATTTTGCCCCTGCTTCATTCTACAACGGCTCTCCCATCAAAACAATTGTTTCTGCTATTTTGGTAGTTAGTTACGGTTTTGCCCTCTGGCTTTCCCGGGAATAATTTAAGAGGTGGAGGAAAAAAGAGATGGAAAACAGCACAGCCACGTGACATACACGATTTTGGGGAGAGATATTTTCGGCACGAGGAAGAGAACTGTACAATATATTGTACACATGTCATCGTTGAGCCGTAGTGCTCCCACCTCCACGCCTATATTATTACACGTTTACACGTACGTACCTATATCCACCTATTAATTCCAAATCTCCTCCCTGCCCTATGGGCTATATCCTCTCCATAATCCATATACACTATTTCCTTCGTTTTTGTTTTAAGAGTTCAATATATTACGGCATGATTATACCTTAACACATTTTTTATATAACCTTCTAAATTTTTTAGAGCCTCTTTAAAAAAGTTTTAATTTTAATGAACATTCTTTATATAATTTTTTGAATTGGTAATATCTTAACTAACAAACCTAACTATCAATATATTTATATTTTTTATTTTTCTACTATAATTAAAATAAAATATTTATACTTTTAAATTTTATATTTTATGAAAAATATATTATATGTTTTGGTTATATCAATTATTTTTATTTAAATAAAGTCTTGTCATGCTTTTTAATATTATCCATATACCCATAATTTTAAGTTATAAATAATAAAAAGGGAAAATGATAGTGTAAAAAATACACTAAATTAATTGAAAAAGAAATAGAAAAAATGGGAAAGCATACCACCATCAAAGTGATGATGTGAGTTGGGTTGTTTATTTTATTCATAGGCTCTCCACTCTAGCACATCAAAATTTTGGCAAAAACTGGATGCTCTGATCAAACCAAAAAAATATATCAGTTTTTGTCGCATTCTTTTAATTTTGGAACAATTTTTTTGAAAGTGAAACGAATACTAGGAAAAAAACCAACGGAGAAGAAGATAGGTGGGGAGAGAGAAGAAAGAGATGAATGGAGGCGGGCTAATACTCACCCAATAAGTTGGGGGAGAGTTAGCTTTTTATAGGGATAGAGTGAATTGATAGGATGTCCAATGTTTTAAGAGTTTAATTTTAGCTTAAGTGTGGTAAAAAAAAAACCTTAAAAAGAGTTTTAGGGTGTTAATAAAGAAAATCACTGTAGATGCTCTTACTTTCCATATATCTATTTTAAGAGTTTAATTTTACAAATTATGTCAACAACCTCCTTTACATTTTAATATTATTATTTACATTTGATAGTAAGATATTAATTATTTTCAAATATTATTATAATTATGACCAACTTTAGTTTTAGTGATTAATGTCTTTATAATTATAATTAGATTTTTAAAAAATACACTATTTGGGTGGATCAAAGAAAATAATTAAGATGTACATGTTGGATAACAAATTGGTACATATCATTTTTTTTCTATTCACATTTCGATATGAAGAGAGCATTATTTCACTGCAGTTGGTAGTACAAATACGTAAATTACAACCTTAAAATTTGACTTATTAAATGAAACTGAATTACTTTGGTGGTCTATAGAAAAATGTTGGTGGATAATGTGCAATCATATATTTCGTATTTAATTTTGTGTATTTTAAATTTTTAATTATAAACGAAATATTTTTATAAGTGTCGTCTTTAATTGGTTTTCAATGGTCCCCCTTGGTAATTAGGCGTTCAATTCCAGGTGCCCACCTCTCATGCATGGTGGGGAATAGAATTCGGTTGGGTAGTATTCAACGGCAGCAATAGTAATTATGATTTTAATGTTCTACTCAAAAAAAATAAATAAAAAAAATATATATATATATATATATATATATATATATATATATATATATATATATATATATATATATATATATATATATATATATATATATATAATATTTCGTTATTACAAAACCCCTCCTTCCTTCTTTCTTTCTTTCGTTATTTTTCCCATTTTTTGGCCAAATGTAAAATGAAATAATCTCTAGATTTGGTTTATAAGCAACTCTTGAAAGTGATTCTAGAGTGAAAGAGCATTATATCAGGAGGAACTAATCTCAACAGCTTACATTAACTTAATCATCGTGGTGCTTTTATTTTTGGGTGCATTGTGTATTGTGCAAGACATTGTGAAATTAAGTGACTTGATTTTGAGATTTTGAATTTTTTGTGTAATGATTAAAGATAAAATAAAAGAGATAAAATGGTGGTAAATCAAAGAGAAATTATTATTATTATTATTATTATTATTATTTATTTTTTGTGATGAGAAGAGAAAAAAGTTAAAATCACAAAATCAAGTGACTTAATAATCAACAAGAGGTAACATATACATAAACTTTGCATAAAATTAATTGTGTAAAAAAGACCCTTTTAAGTTTTAAGTACCCCTCCATTCCTAAAAAGAAGTCTTCTTTATCGTTTTGGCTGTTTATCAAAAACTGTCCACTTTCAAATTTTCATTTTTTTAGTTGTTAATTAATTTAACCATTTTATCCTTGAACTGATTATTACTTTAAGTGATAATTTCATTCTCATATGGATATCGTTGAAAAATACATGATCTTCAAATATTTATATTATAGTAAATAATATTTTCTTAAGCTATGTATCAAGTCAAATAATACAATCTTTAATATTTTCTTAAATTGTGTGTCAGGTTAAATAATACAATCTTTTGAGATCGAAAGAAGTATAAATAAAAAATAGAAACATTTGCTTTCATCTCTAGGTTGTATTGGAGAAGAGTATATGATACTATGTGCTAAGCTACATACGGGATTGGTTAGTTCTTATACTCCTTTCATTTCACACAAAGAATTTCTTTTTGAAAACTTTAATAGTTGGTTATAAAGTTGAAATGATAAAGAGATATTGTAGGCACACGTTTTGAAAGTATACTTGTTATGTGAAGCATTTCAAAATAATATAGTAAATTCGATCTTTGTCGGAAGAGAGGAAACATTTCTTTTAAGATTGTTTGAGTGAATTAAGATAATCTTCATCAGTTGAATTGTTCAAAGATTATATTTTTCTATGAACTTTACAAAAGTTTATACTATAAGATTATAATGATCGAAAGCTAAATTAGGTTTTGTGTTGGCATTAGTTGGTCGAACTTCTAATATTTTATGAAACTTATTTAACAAGAATTATTAAAACATTTGTGTAATTATGCTAGCTAGCGTTCCAAGTTGAACAATGATTTCTTTTTTTCTTAATAATTAAAGGGAGAAAGAATTTATAACAAAGTCACACTGAATTAATGAATGTTTAGAATTTTCCAATTGTTATAATCTATCAAAATTAGAACAATATAAAGTTGTGTAAATAAAAAACCTAAAATTAATAGACAAAAACTTTGATAAAATAATCTTACGGATATTTTTAGTAAGATGAATCATCTTTACCAACCCAGCATATGTTGATATGAGAGAGTGGGCTCCAATATTATGAATTAAAATTTGTAATACAGTTTTAAATAAGATCTACTCAAATTAATATTACAGAGTAAAATGTATTATAAGTCAAACAACAATGCAATCTTTGTATTACTATATTATATAGGTATCCCTTTTACATATACACACATACATACATACATATATATATATATATATAATTATAGTGATTTCAAGAAAAATGGAGATGGGGGGTTAATAAAGAAATGATGCACAAAATCCTGCGTTGGAATTGGACTTTAGCAAGTAAGGTCGTAGGGAGAGGGAGAGGGAGAGGGAGAGAGAGAGAGGCTTTAAACGTTGGATTAGAAAGAGAGAGTGAAGACTGAGAAGAGGGAAGAAGGTGGTGGGGAACAGTAAAGAGAGAGGTCGTAAAAGAGAGACCCCACTCAATTTAGAGAGTAGAGACATAGCCAGCTGGTGGTCTCCTACCTTCACATGGCCTCTTTTTTCTTGAGTTCCTGGGCCCTACTCTACTCAGTCTGACTCCGCTCCACTGGGTCCACCATGCAGCTTTGCTTTCACAGAATTTTGTGGCAGTCCTTTTGCACCTCCCTTCCATTCCAACGTAACGTAGGATACTCTCTCGGTCTCGGTTGCCTTAGTGATATTGCTTTTTATTTTGTTAAATATATATATATATATATATACCACAAGCAACAACTCAAACTTTTAACCCTAGTTAACACATTGTCAAACAATAGTTACTATAAAAACTTTCTTTCAACTAAAATTACAAGCACATCAACAAAATATTACTGTCTTTAACAGAATTGGTTGAACAAACAAAGTTATTCAAAAATTGAATTTGTAGTGCTATACAATTGGAGGAATGCAAAAGCAAATTAATACACCAATCTTTTCCGAGCAACAATTTGTCAAAATTGATACTAAATCCAAAAAAAAGGAAAATTTTAACTTGAATTGCGAAGTGGGAATACTAAAAGCGAGTCATGGGCTCGGGCTTGTGCTTCACAAGGGGACTCTAGGGCTAGTCTTCGAGATGCAGCTTGCAATTAATGGTGGACTTGAACAAATCTCGAACGTTTTTTTGGTCGGAGACGAGTGGTTGCTGTCGGAATTTGAGTTGAGGAAGATGGTCGAAGCTAAGAAGTTGGTGCAGACAGAAGTGACGAAGATAGAAGCCGGCAATGGTGGAACATGGATGGTGACCGAAGTTGAGGAAGAAGGGACTGACGGAGGTTGCTGGAGTTGTTAGGGTTGATATCGGTGCTCAAGGGAGATGGAAGGAGTTGAGTTAGAGATCAACAGCCATAGCAGGACCGTTAAGAGGGAGAACCCATATTTGATTTAGGTTACAATAGAAATGAGTTGAAAAAAGAAAACAATGTAGGCAAGAGTTTTTTTGGGTTTTTTTACAAATGTTTTAAATTTTTAATCTAAAAAATTGAATGGAGTGATGATCGTGCTATATATTGCCAAGTACAACGATTAAATTGTGGGGGGGGGGGAAATTATATAGTCATCGTATTACAATAAATGAGAAAGTAGAGTAACCAAATTATGATTTAAGTCTCTTTTAAACAATAGAAATAGATACTTCTTCGTGGGTTACCCCCCAAATCCCATACTATAGGCTTTCTAGTTTTTCTTCCTCTTTTTAAGATCAGCAATACAACTTGTTTCAGTGCCACACTTGTCATCCTCTAATTAAGTCTTCCTTCCTTCTCTTTTTTTTTTCTTTTATAGTATACATGTTTAGCAATTACACCCTTCGTTTTAGGCAAATAGTATATTATTACATTTTAAAGCGATTCATACTTTTACTCAAAGAGTTTATTTTTAAAAATTAAGCCACAAGCAACAACTCAAACTTTTCAAATTCTTGCCACAATTAACTGGCAACATTAATTATCTCTAGTATCAAAGGTAAAAGATTCAGCACATACATGCATGAAATCTCGATAGAAAGGTTATCTACTAAGATTAATTACACTGGTACAAGAAACAAAGAGATAAAATCCGCATTCATTTCAGTTTGTACGTTATGGACCATGGACCATGTTAGGGGAGGGGAGGGGAGGGAGGCTCATTACTGGAATTCGAGACTGTCAAGAAAGCAATTGCATTTGCGGGTGAGAAAATCCTATATTGAACTGAAGGATGACGGCTCTCTAGTAAGAGTTAAATGCACACAAGGTATATACTGTTTTCACATGTCTGACAAACCAAAAGCTCTGACTATTGGGGAATGTTCTGAAATCTGAAGTGGTAAACTGCAAGTTAAAGCAAACTTCACCAAAGAAGTTCTTGGGTTCTTACAAAATCTTGATTCATGAGGAAGAATTGTGGGGGATGAGAGAGAAAGCTGACCAATATGATCTACTCCAAGTTTCCTTTTCCCCAACCTAACTTTCTTTTCACATTGAATTTCCTCAATCTTATTCCTACCGTTAGCTTGGTTGCAAAACAAGCAACTACAACTCCTCCAGTTTTTGCTGCTTCACAGGAGTAGGACCCACCCACTTAGTTTCTTTCTAGGATTACTTTTGTCTTAACATTATAGTTTTCACCAAATTTAGTAGTCGGTAGATTCTGTTTCCTTAATCTAATCTCATCTTTGATTGAAAAAAGCTTCAAACTAACACGCATCATCCATCCGCCATTACGACAAACAAATACTATCAAGTTTAACCAGTTATTTAGCCCGTACTTCGGACGGGTACAATGTGAGAGATATATATTTTTAATAATAATAATATAACTTTTGTACATTATAATTAGATTGTTAACCTCTTCCATGGTTATAATTTTTTTTATTGTTAGTAATATTAAACGATTTTTTTACCTAAATACTTTTAAAATTTATTTAAGTTTCTAGCTAACGTGAGATATATATTTTATATTAATAATAATAGTAATATTTTTTATCTAAAGACTTTTAAAATTAACATTTAACTTGATAATAATATTAGAAGTCATTTTGTTAAAAACTTTTAAAATCATAATTCATTTTTTAAACAATGTGAGCTATTTATTTTATATTTTTATTGGTAATGAAAGTTTAAGTCTTTTATCTAAAGACTTTAAAACCAACACTACATTCTAACTATGTGATATACATATTTTCTATTAGTAATAATAATAGTAGATAAAAGACTTTTTAACCAACATTCATTTCTAAACAATGTGGATACATATTTTCTATTGGTAATAACAAAAGATGTCTTTATCTAATGACTTTTATAACTAATACTCATTTTTAAATAATGTGAGATACATTTCTTTGTAACCAATGTGAGATATATCATCTAAAAACTTTTTAAACCAATATCACTTTTACAACCAATGTGAAATACTTCTCTTCTATTGCCAATAATTGTTAACTTTTTAAAATTAGCATCACTCTCTAACCAATGTGTAATAATAGTAGAAGTCTTTTATTTTAAAAAATTTATAACCAAAATCTCTTCCTAAATAGTGTGGAATACATCTTTCTATTATATTGATGATATATAAAAGTAAAAGTCTTTTATCTAAAGACTTTTAAAATCAACATCATTTTTTAACAAATGTAGGATGTCTCTTCTATTAGTAATAATAGTAAAAGTCTTTTGTGGCTCCTTGTAGGTACTAGGCACGGGTTGGGGTGTAGGGGCTCTCGGGGGGATAGTTTCCCCTTTTGGATATAGTAAAAGTCTTTTATCTAAAATTAAAATCAACATTACTTTCTAACCAATGTGAGATATACATATTCTATTGATAATAATAGTAGAAGTTTTATATCTAAAAACTTTAAAAACAAACATTATCCTCTACCAAATGTATGATACATCTATTCTATTGGTAATAATAGTATTTTTAAAACTAAAATTAATTTATAACCAATGTGTGATACATCTTTTTTATTTATAATAATAGTAGAATATTTTGTAACCAATGTGGGATCCATGCATCCATTCTATTTGTAACAAAAAGTCTTTAATTTAAAGACTTTTTAAACCAACATTTATTTTTAAACAATGTGAGATACATATCTTTTATTGATAATAAGAGTAAAAGTCTTTACTATTAGACTTTTAAAAATAACATCTTTTTTCTAAACAATGTAAGATAAACATTTTTTCATATTATAACAATGTGAGATATTTTTTTTCTATTTCTATTGGTAATAAAAGTTTAAGACCTTTATATAAAGATTTTAAAACAAACATCTCTTTCTAACCATGTGGTATACATCTTTTATATTGATAATAATAATATTTTTAAAACCAACATTAATTTCTAATAACAAATGTGATATACATTCTTCTATAGTAATAATAATAGTCTTTTATATAAAAACTTTTGAAATCAACATCTCTTTCTAAACAGTGTGGGATACATCTCTTATATTGATTATAACATAAAAATAATAGTAGTAGTAGTATTTTATCTAAATAGTTTTGAAGCCAACATCTCTTTGTAAACAATGTGTGATATATCTCTTGTATTGATAATAACATAAAAATTCGTTTATCTATAAATTTTATAACCAATATATATTTCTAAATAATGTGGATCTCTTTGTAACCAATGCGATTTACATTATCTAAAAATATTTTAAAAAATATCATTTTTCTAACTAATGTAAAATACATATTTTTTTCTATTGGTATTAGGTTTTTTATAAAAAGACTTTTAATACATACATCAGTACTTTCTAACCAATGTGTAATACATCTCATAAGTTTATAATAGTAGTAAAAGTTTTTTTTCTAAAAAATATATATATATAACCAACATCTCTTTCTATATAATGGTATACATCTCTTCTCTTCTCTTTTATTAATGACTAGTTAGGTACACGTGCCTTGCACGTGTTCTTAATGATTTTTGCGAAATGTTTTGCCTTCATTTTTTTTGTTAACTTTTAATTATTATTTTTATATACGAAAAAACTATATATATATTTCTAAAAATTGTCCTTTATGAAATTTTAATATATATTTTTCACCAAAAATAATAAATATTTATATATATGTAAATACATACATACATACATACATATGTGTGTATATTTCCCCTATGAATTAAATTAATCTTAAAAAAAAATAAAGTGAGATTTGATAGAAACTTTGATGTGATATTTGTTTTTTTGGCCTAATTTTTATGGGGCCAAAATACGATTCGCTCCCGGAGTATTTACTTAAATCTCACGTTGCACCCTAACCTATAAATTACATGTCACACTTTCATACACAATTTTGCTATTCATCCCACTTTGTCCCCTCACGTCCATAAGAGATAATAATATTAATGGAAAATGACACATTGTATGTGACTTGAGGATTATTTTGGTCATTTTCCTTGGGTGTAAAGATGGATTTAGTTATAATTCTATCATTTAGTTAACCATTTGATATTTAAGATATGTTTGTAATAAAAATTAATGAATAATTGTTTCAATAATTAGGAAAATAATTAAAAAATTCTTATAATTAACTTTTAAGTTAAGAAAATGTCCCAAAAATAAAATATAAAATTTATTTAAGGTAAAATTACACCATTAGTCCCTGAACTTCAAGAAAGTCCACTAGGGACTGTACAGCACAAATGCACGTCACACACAAAAAAATGCAAATTTTGGACACCGATAGTTCCTAACCCTAAATCCGTTAGTTGAAGTGCCATAAAGTTAGAAAAATATGAGATGTTTGTAACATCATCATAACAAAGAGGCCATATGAAAATTGTAAACAATTGCAATCAAATATTGGAAGAAGAATATGTCACCAACAAGCAAACTAACCCCTCTTTAAAGGTTAAAAAGAAATGCATAATTAGTGATAGTTTTTGTCCTACATTAAAAAGATGAGAAACACTTTAAATGTTTAAAAGAGATGTAAACCAAAATAATTCCAAATTGGTTGGAGGAAAAAATAGTAAATTTGGTAGGATTTATATATATATAAGGTCAAAGATAGACACTTGGACACTCGGGGCATCTTGGAAATTTGATTTAGAATTAATGTTAAATCCGAAATTAACTTATTTATTTTTTGACATTATTCAATGGTGAGTGATTTATTAAATTTAGAGTGATTTATTAAATGGGGTGGCCCAGTGGTAGATATGGGGCTTCACGAAGTGTGAGGTCTCAGGTTCGATCCCTTCCTATGCCCCCCTTAGGAGGAAAAAAAATTAAATAATAATAATAATAAAAAAGAGTGATTTATTAAATTTATGGTTATTTTTGTAATTATACATGAAAATGATTAGAAAATAATAAATTATTTACTTGACCTTATTCAATGAGGAGTGATTTATTAAACATTATTTTGGTACAAATATTATTTTTTAATCATGATAAATTTACTTGTTTGTCCTTAAATAAATGGTGGATGGTTTATTAGATGAAATGTTAATTTTGTCCATACATTAATTTCTAAGAGACAACTCACATTTTTATAGTAAAGAAGATAAATTTACTTGTTTGTCTTTAAATAAATGGTGAATGATTTATTAGATAAAAGGTTAATTTTGTCCATATACATTAATTTCTAATAGACAACTCACACTTTTATAGTAAAGAAGATAGATAAATAGAGATAGCATTTACCTATTTAACATTATTCAATGGTGAGTGATTTATTAAATTTAGGGTTTTTTTTTTTACAAAAATTATCATTTATTATGATAAATTTACTTGTTTGTCGTTAAATAAATGGTGGATGATTTATTAGATGAATTGTTAATTTTATCCATATATTAATTTGTAAGAGACAACTTACAATTTTATAGTAGAAATATATAATAGATAGAGATAGAATTTACTAATTTGACATTATCATTTATTATGATAATTTTTTGTTATTATTCATGGAATTGATTAGCAAATAATAAGTTATTTATTTGACATTATTCAATAGGGAGTGATTTATTAAACATCATTTTTGTACAAATATTATTTTTTATCATGATAAATTTACTTGTTTGTCCTTAAATAAATGGTGGATGATTTATTAGATGAAAGGTTAATTTTGTCCAAACTTTAATTTCTAAGAGACAACTCACGCTTTTATAGTAAAGAAGATAAATTTACTTATTTGTCCTTAAATAAATGGTGGGTGATTTATTAGATGAAAGGTTAATTTTGTCCTTATATTAATTTCTAATAGACAACTTACACTTTTATAGTGCAGAAGATAGATAGATCGAGATAACATTTACCTATTTGTTCTTATTCAATTGTGAATTATTTTATTAAATTTAGGGTTATTTTTGTAATTATTCATGTAATTGATTACCACATAACAAATTTACTTATTTCACCTTATTCAATGGTGAATGATTTATTAAATTTATGGTTATTGTTTTACAAATATTATCATTTATTATGATAAATTTACTTGTCTGTCCTGAAATAAATGATGGATGATTTATTAGATGAAAGATTAATTTTATCCATACATTAATTTCTAAGAGACAACTCACAATTTTATAGTAGAAATAGATAGACAGATAGAGATATAATTTACTAATTTGACATTATCATTTATTATGATATTTTTTTGTTATTATTCATGGAATTGATTAGCAAATAATAAATTATTTATTTGACCTTATTCAATGGGGAGTGATTTATTAAACATTATTTTTGTACAAATATTATTTTTTATCATGATAAATTTACTTGTTTATCCTTAAATAAATGGTGGATGGTTTATTAGATAAAATGTTAATTTTGTCCAAACATTAATTTTTAAGGGACAACTCACGTTTTTATAGTAAAGAGGATAAAGTTACTTGTTTGTCCTCAAATAAATGGTGGATGATTTATTAGATGAAAGATTAATTTTGTCCATACATTAATTTCTAAGAGAGTACAACTTACACTTTTATAGTAAAGAAGATAGATAGATCGAGATAGCATTTACCTATTTGACCTTATTCAATTGTGAATGATTTTATTAAATTTAGGGTTATTTTTGTAATTATTCATGTAATTGATTAGCCCATAACAAATTTACTTATTTGACCTTATTCAATGGTGAGTGATTTATTAAATTTAGGGGTTTTTTTTACAAACATTATCATTTATTATGACAAATTTACTTGTTTGTCCTGAAATAAATGATGGATGATTTATTAGATGAAAAGTTAATTTTGTCCATATATTAATTTCTAAAATATAACTCACAATTTTATAGTAGAAATAGATAGACAGATAGATATAGAATTTACTAATTTGACATTATCATTTATTATGATAATTTTTTTATTATTCATGGAATTTATTAGCAAATAATAAATTTTTTATTTGACCTTCTTCAATGAGGAGTGATTTATTAAACATTATTTTTGTACAAATATTATTTTTTATTATGATAAATTTACTTGTTTATCCTAAAATAAATGGTGGATAGTTTATTAGATGAAATGTTAATTTTGTCCATACATTAATTTCTAAGAGACAACTTACAATTTTATAGTAGAAATATATAATAGATAGAGATAGAATTTACTAATTTGACTTTATCATTTATTATGATATTTTTTTGTTATTATTCATGGAATTTATAAGCAAATAATAAATTATTTATTTGACCTTATTCAATGCAGGGTGATTTATTAAACATTATTTTTGTTCAAATATTATTTTTTATCATGATAAATTTGCTTGTTTGTCCTTAAATAAAAGGTGGATGATTTATTAGATGAAATATTAATTTTGTCCAAATATTAATTTCTAAGAGACAACTCACATTTTTATAGTAAAGAAGTTAAATTTACTTGTTTGTCCTTAAATAAATAGCGGATGATTTATTAGATGAAATGTTAATTTTGTCCATACATTAATTTCTAAGAGACAACTCACACTTTTATAGTAAAGAAGATAAAAGTAGAAGTCTTTTTATTTAAAGACTTTTAAAATTAACATAATTTTTAACTAATATAAGATTTATCTCTTTTATTGATAATAATAGTAATTTAAAACAAACATCAATTTATAACAAATGTGTCATATATATCTTCTATTGCTAATAATAGTAAGTCTTTTATATAATCTAAAATAATTAAAAATCAACATCATTTTTTAACCAATGTGAGATATACATCTTCTATTGGTAATAATGGTAGAAGTCTTTTATCAAAAAAGTTTGAAAACCAACATCACTTTCTAACCAATGTATGATACATCCTTTCAATTAGTAATTAATAATAGTATGTTTAATATAAATATCAATTTCTAACCAATGTGTGATACATCTCTTCTATTAGGTAATAATAGTATAATATTTTGTAACCATGTGAGATACATCTCTTGTAAAAGTGAAAGTCTTTAGTCTAAAGACTTTAAAATCTAACATTTTCTTTTTAAACAATGTGTGATACATCTCTTTTATTGGTAATATTGTAATAATATAAAATAATTTAAACTCAACATCATTTTCTAACCAATGCGAGATATACATCTTCTATTGGCAATAATGGTAAAATCATTTTATCAAATGACTTTGAAAATCAAAATCACTTTCCAACCAATGTATGATGCATTTCTTCTATTGATACTTAATAATAGTATTTTTAAAACCAACATCAATTTCTAACTAATGTGGGATACATCTCTTCTATTGTTGAAAAATTAGTGCTTTTAGTGAAAGAAATTGTACAACTTGAGACATGAATTTTTTTACATGTCATTTGTTTGTTGGCGAAGGTAATTGTGCAAATGTGGTATCATCGGTAAGAGCATCAAAATAATATATTTATTTGTTCAAATCGAGTTTTGGATAATAAGATATCAAAACTTAAAGTATAATACTTGTAAAAAAAATTAGTGTTTTTAGTGAGAGAAATTGTGCAACTTGAGGCACGAATTTCTTTGCATGTTATTTGTTTGTTGGCGAAGGTAATTGCGCAAATGTGTTCTACTCGGTGAGAGCATCAAAGTGATATATTTATTCGTCAAAATTTAGTTTTGGATGAATAAGATATCAAGACTTAAAGTATAATACTTGTTAAAAAATTAGTGTTTTAAGTTAAAGAAATTGTGTAACTTGAGACACAAATTTCTTTACGTGTCATTTGTTTGTTGATAAAAGTAATTGTGCAAATGTGTTCTACTCGGCAAGAACATCGAAATTATATATTTATTTGTCCAAATCAAGTTTTGGATGAATAAGATATCAAGACTTAAAGTATGGTGTTAAAAGTGAGTCATTAGAAGTAATATCTCACCTTGAAGAGTTTTATCACACATTGGTTAGAAGTAATGTTAGTTGTAAAAGTTTTTAAATATAAGTCTTCTACTATTGACAATAAAGGAAGTTATCTATACTAATACTAATACCACTTATCATATTGATGATTGATGATGATTATTATTATGTATTATTATTAGCTATTGACTAGAAAATCAAAAGTTTTTAAAGCTTCTACATGAATGCTTTAGAATGAAGATTTATCCAAAGGTGGTGAGGTGGCACAATCATATTGCTCCTCACCAACTTTAAATATAATATATATATATATATATATATATATATATATATATATATATATATATATATATATATATATCTAAATTTCTAAACTAGTTTTTGTACCCGTGCGTAAACGCATCATATATTTTTTCAACTAAACTATACATAAACAAATAAATAGTAAAAACAAAATCAAAAGAGTAAATAATTAAAAAAAGTACTTCATTAGAAAAGAGTATAGTACTTTTTTTATATAAATAAAGTATATTAAATAGAAAAAGCATCAAATCAAGAGACGTATCCTTATACACGAGACATATATAAAACACAAACAATTATAAACCGACAAAGCTATCTGTAATATTAGAGTATAGTACTTAAACAAAAACATTATAAATTTTGAATTTTTTTATAATACACATTATTTGTTGTTTTATTGGTTGACTTTTCATCTTCATCACATATTAGTATCAATCTGAACAGTTTGCTACCCTTGAAACTACAACATGCAGTTGTCCATGGATAAAATTGGCTTCTTTAAAAATAATTCAACACGCGTTAGTGATTGACTTCGACTTTTGTTAATTGTTATTGCATAGTATTTATGCATTGCGATGCATAATTTTAGATTGTAATGCATGACGTGTCTTTTTTTGGCGCGTGCTTGATTTATTTAGGGTATTATAGTATTTAGCTTCAAAAGTATTTTTTTTATTAAAAAAATTATAAGGAATTAAAGCACTTTAAAATTATGGTTAGTGGACTGACCTAAATTTAACGCAAATTTTTTTAAAAATCAAGTCCATTAAAAAACCCTAAAAGACACTACTATGTAATGAACTCTTATCTATTTTCCCAAATATTCAAATAAAAAAATTCATTGCAATGTAAATAGTTTACCTCCTCCCGCTTCCCTGTGCCACACACACACACACACACATATATATATATATATATATAGTACCTGTAAAAATGCACTTTTCAAAATGGGAATCACTTTTACTTAGTTGAAGTCATTTTTGTTTTGGTATTGAAACTCTACAATATCAGTATCATTAATTGAATGTAATTCAAAGACCATTCATATTTTTATCTTTAGTCAATTGTAGAGTTTTGTAGACTTTTCAATGTATATATATATATATATATATACATTTCTATTTAATATTTGTAAAAATATATAGATAGTACTAAATAAAAGTGTTTAATATGGGGTGCTCTTACAATATAGTACTATCTATATATTTTTATCTTTAGTCAATTTTTATCTTGAAATGTTATAAAGATTGTAGATTTTTCAATGGTACAAAGGTCATATTATTCTCGGTAAAAGAAGTACTGTGAAAATGTCTAAGGGATTAAATTAGATGTATCTTTCAAAATTTTAGAGACTACTTTCAAAGATTCACTAATAAGTATATATATATATATATATATATATATATATATATATATATATAGACGGAAATTTGAAGGGACATAATGCAAAAAGTGGTGAGAATGCAAATAGCTTTGACTAATAATAAATAATAAATTTATGTATTTATTTATATAAAATATTTAATGTTAAGTAAACTAGTTTTATACTCGTGCGTTAAACGTACGTTGATTTGAGTCAGTTTCTTCACTCTTACATTTACATCATAGAAAAATATTCATCATACTTGCATTAAAGGTAAGATTCATATATTCCCTTTCAACTTATTATATAAACAAAAATATTAATTAAGAAAGTCAATTAAATTTTGTGTAAAGTACTAATCATAAGTTGTATTGTATTAAATATAATTATTTTTTATAATATCATTATTATTATATTTTTAAGTTATGAAAAATCAAGTGTTTGACCAAAATATGAGGCATTGCTTATTTAGTAAAAAATAATATCATAAATTAGAAAAAAAGATGAAACATGAATAACTTTGAATCTACTTAATAATAAAAATTAAAAGATGTAACAAACATAACAAAAATCTACATTGATTAAGTGAGAGGGATCTATTTAAACATTTTTTTTGTTCGAAATGGCAGTAGGATTTGAACATTCTTCATGATTTGTTGAATCAACAATGAGCGAGATACTTGAACTTGTGAAAAGTGAGTAGGTATAAAAATTATTCTTCTACGTATCGTGTACTTGTGTAGTAGCTGGAAAAAGATATGTAATGTTTTAAAAATATATAAAATAAAATATGTAATAAAATTTACTTTAAAATAGTATAATATATCATCACATTCATGATATCCAATAAATGAAGAACTAAAGTAGGATGCGAAACATTTGATTAAAACCTTCAATATTATATTGTTGAGAAACAACATTTTATGTAATATAATTTATATAAGATTATTAAATCAAAGAAATAAACACAAAAAAATCATCCAGATATACTATTATTTTCAACTCGCGGACTAAATAATTCAAAAGACTTTAATATACTTTATTCAAAAGACTTCAACAAAATTATTGATGACGAATATTATTTTCTTACGATTATTTTCAAAATGAGAAATAAAAAAAAAACTCATTGAAAAACACTAAAATGTCTACTATTTATAAAACTACAGCAGTAAAATCTCAATTTCACCCTTAAGCCCCATGCCAAGTAAGTTGTCCATTTTAACCTATTATATATAAGCAACGTACCACCTCAAAACCTATTATACACGTACGATGCGAGGTTCAAATAATATTTTTGTTCGTTAAAACTATTTATAATAAGATTATATAACTATTTTAGTACTCCATCTGTTTTCAAATTATCGTTTTCTTTGACCTGACACACCATTTTAAAAAAAAGTAATTGACTGTATTATCATTTTTTTTGTCCATGTTATTTCATTTAAGGCCCTTAAACATGTGCCCATAATTAAAACAAGTAAAAAATATATGAGTAAAGTGGTAAAAATGATTTTTTGAAAGATAACGTTTTGAAAGAAGACAATAATTTTAGAACAGACGAAAAAAGAAATGAAGACTTTAATTTGAAAATAAAGGGAGTAATAGTTATAAATTGAAGATATCTATATACAATAATGTATATGAAAAATACAAATTCCATACTAACTAAAGTGTCTCAACTTCCAATGTATAGTTGAAAAGTCACATTTGAGCTTCATTTATATATGGTAAGTAATTTAGGTAGGAAAAATCACTGTTGTTATATTATATATATAGGTATAGATTATGAAGCATTTCATCTCATATACAAGGTTTTAAAAATCATTAGGCGGCCTCTAGGAGACACATTAGCGCCTAGCATCTAGGGAACTAGTCGGGAAGTAATCGGGGCCTAGGAGGGGCCTAGAATTAAGGCATAATTACCATTATTTTTTGATAATTTACATCAAAGATCAAACACATTAACTACAATGTTTTTTAATATTTGTCATTTTATCAAACACTTGTCTATATTTGTAAAATGAACAAAAATATACAAACCTACCACTAATCTCAATTCCCAACAACTCTAAAGCAATAAACCAGCCAAATTTAGAACTAAAAAAAAAAAAAAATTACTCTATCTACCTATTGCCCCTACAACTCATAGTCTAACATTATCATTCCTATAGTCCCTCCTCTATCTAAAATTTGAATCCCGAGACAGCCCCCTTCTTCTTCATCTTTTTTTTTCTTCTTTCTTCTCTCTATCTGACAGACCAACAACCCCTTTTTCTTCCTTTCTTTTTTTTCTTCTCTCTTTCTCCGACAGACCGACTCTCCTCATTTTTTCATCCTTCAATCTCTTTCCTCCTAGATCTAACCCTTTAATCTATTCCCTCTCTCAGCCCACCAAATATCCACAAAATCAAATCTCTTTTCCTTCTACCTCCTTCTCTTCCTTACCATCACCACTCCCCCTTCCTTCTCCAGCTCGCCTCTCTTCCTTCTCCTGTCACCGCACGCCACAAAATCAAAGTTATAAAAATAAATTAAGGTCGATGGGGTTTGGCGTATGCGCCGACTTGGCGGATTAGGCGACGACTAAGAAACTCGCGGCAGTGCCTAAGTGAAGTTAGGCGGGGAGTTTTAGAACGCTGCTCATATCATCTACCAAACTTAAATACTCCATTATATAAGGCATATTTGATATATTTTTTTCTTTAATGTCCCCGAAAAGAAAAGGAAAAAAATTATGCCCTTCATTTTTATTTTTTGTATAAAGTGATGAAAGTATTAAATAATCATTACTTCATTTTTATTTTTCAAAAAATTCATCTAGATCTTCCTTACCACCACCCTCAAAGGTTGGCTTCTTCCCTTTTATTATTATTATTATTATTTTTTGAGTGCCACAACAAAGCGCTTTATTTGGAAATGAAGCTCACAAGCTACGGTACTCATCAGTACCATCTAAATTTAGTTTAAAGAATTAATTTTCCATTAAAGTTTTGTTAAACGTGATGGAGCATCCCAAAATAAGGACACTTAAAAAAGCAGTGCAAAACCACTGTGGAGCCAACGGCCAATAGTGCCTCCCCCCCTCCCCACCCCCACCGTTTTAATGATATGGAACTTACCCCCTTGAAAATATAATTTATATTTTGGCACTCGTTAAATTCTAGATATTATTGTTTTAGCTTAATGTAATGATACTGATTGAATTATTTTGCATCCACTTTGATTTATTTAGCAATTGCTGCTTACTACTGAGTGGCATTAATGTATTTGGATTAATTTTACTTAAAGTTAATTTGAGCCATAACGGTGGAATACTGGAAAGAAAGAAAGATGATCTACTCCCTTTTAATGTTGACCCATAATCACCATTAATCCGAATGTCCTCTCCCTTTTTCCTTTGTTGAGAATTATTTAGTGTGATATTTTGACACACAAATGTGTTAATTAGTATGATGGTGATAAGTATAAATTAGAAATAATTACGTCACACAAAGTGAACCATGATAGTGATAGTTCGTAGTTATGGTGTTTTCGATGCCATGAAACATATTACAGAATACAGATGGATGAAGTAGGTAAGGTAGGGAATTACCACGTACAGTACCACCTTAATTTCTACTTGGCATATAACATGCCATGCCTAAACCATACTCCAAAGTTTGCAAACCAACACAACACATTTACATGCACCCTTAAGGACAAGCCACGTGAAATCAACTCATCACTAATCCTCTTTTGTAATTAAACCCTTCAATTCAACTACACTTTGTGCCAACACTACACATTGTTTATTCCAAATACCAAATTCCAATATCTTATTCCTTTCCCAGTTCCCTTGTTTGCTTTATTTTCAACCCCACTTGGCATCACATGCATGCTTACTCCCCACCACCTTTAAAGTTTAACCTTTTATATCACATTCCAATCCCATTATCACTCAATCCTCTAATCTATCCTTCTTTTTTCCCAAACATCTTTCTGTCGCTCCTTTCATTCCCACATCTTAATCTCCTTTACTAGGAATCATTAGTACTAACTTAACAATGCCATTATTTTATTTTTTTGTATAAGAAAAATACGGAGTACTAGTATACAATTTCAGAGAGGATATCATATACTGTAATCATAATCATATCAGCGTGGGCCTGTTGTCATCTCAAAAGCCCATTCATTAATTAGTTTTGAGTTTTGAGTTTTGAGTTTTGAGTTTTGACTCTCCGCTCCGGCCATCATCCCATGAAAATTGCATTTCTACTTTGAATAGTGATTAGTGATTGTCAAGTGACCCTCACTAAGTCACTATTCACAGAGCTAAGCATAATAAATAAAGCAGGGGTACATCGCATCATGTGCACAACTGTAAAGTGTGTTATTATGGGGCATGCTTCAAGAACTAGTACTAAAGTATATTTTAGCACACTATATATATTTATATATTTATATATGTTACATGTGTGTGATGAATTTCCGTAAATGAACTATTTCATGGATACAGATGTCTCCTTAACCTTCACTAGTGACTGTGTGTGCGTGGGATCTGACTTTTTTTTAATTGTTGATCGGGGATCGATAGAAGAGCTAGCTAGCTAGCGCAACATAGGAGAAGGGCCCCATGCATAGAGATTCCAGGCTTTCTATTCACATTTCATGTAATTGGTTCCCTTCCCTTTGATAGAATGAACTGAAGTTGCCATTAGTGTTAGGTCCCCTTGCATGCATGACATTGATGCATCTACGAGGTCTAATGCAAATTTCTCATGTTCAATTAATTATTAATGTGGTACCAGCCGATCGAGTATCCAAAGATTGTTGTGCGAATTTAAGCGTGCAATGGTCCATCTTGGGGAAATTGTTTGTTTGCCCATTCATTTCATTGAGGCCTGAAAAGGTCCTGCCTTGAGACTTGAGAGTTGGAACACCCATATATTAGCAATGCTGCATTTTCCATGGCCCTTGGGTATAAGTGTATAGCCTCTCTCTCTCTCATTTGAATGCTAGTCAAGGCCCAATTCACCACAGACATAGTGATGGCAATGGGACTGGGATGAGAATTGAATAAGTGGGAATGGTGCGGGAATGAGAAATTATTTTCTACGTATTTTCCAAGGGAATGGGAATGGCTGTCCTATTAGTTTATGCCACATCTCATTTAAATATGATAAAAATATGGGTAAGATTGTATTACAGATATTTTTTATAAAACGAATTCTCTTTATGCGACCCACAATATATTGGTGGATTAAGTTTTGAAAAAGTGAGACTCCGTCTTACGAGTTAAGATCCATAAGACGGTCTTATATAAGATCTGTAAGGGTAAAATAGGCATGACCTATTTTGGTTTTGTTTCTCCTTTCTTGGTCCCTAAGTTTAGGGATTTTTGGAAACAAAATCTTTAATTAGATTTTGGTTTTTCTTAGTCCTAAAGTTTATGAGTCATTTTTTGAAACAAAATATTCCTAAAGATTTTTGGTTGAATTTTTGGAAACAAAATATTTCATTATATTTTGGGTTTCTTGGACCTAAATCTTAGGAGTTGATTTTGGAAACTAAATCTAGTCAAAGATCATATTCTAACCGTGACTCTTGAGTCATTGTCCATAAGGGAATGAAATCCAAGAATTATGGTAAGTGTATTTCTTTCCAAAGACTAATTCTTGTCCTTCTTGGAGTTGGTTTCTCTCTTGTGTGTAGGGTTTCTCCTCATTATAAATAAGAGTCATGGGCAACGGCTGTAGCGCGTATCGTGAGAGAGAAGAGAGCTGATTCAGAAAATCAGGAGCAGAAATTTCAGAAGTTCAGAACCTGATTTCAGTTTCAGATGTGCAGCAGTTTTTGAATGTAGCTCCGAATGTTACTACATTGGAAGCGACATTGGGCGTTGATGCTGTTTTGACTTCCTAGCTGATTTTAGGAAGCTATTTGTTTTTCCCACGTTTTCTATACCTGTTTTTTTGTGGGTGTTTTGCTCTCCAAGGTTTGTTGTCTTGTGAGAGTGTTTTGTTTGGTGATTTCACAATCTTTTTGTAAAACAATTAATCTTTTTAGTGAAATCTTTTTGCCCATGAGGCTAGATCTACAAGCATAGGCTTGTAGATTGTTTGGTAAACTTTTATGCTTATTTTCATGCTTTAGTATTAAGTCTTCCGCTGTTCACTTTTATTTTGACCATTGTGACTTCCATTGTAGCTACATCGGCAGCTACATTGAAAACTGCATTGGCTTTCTTCTAAGAATCCTAGCTATTGTGTTCTTTCAAGATCTACTCTTTAAATGTTATGTGTGTACATGTGTGTGAGAGAGAGAGAGAGAGAGAGAGAGACTTAGTGACTATCAATTGATTAAGATGGTGGTATTAGTTTTGTAAGCCATATGGTAGTAATGCGAATGATTTTGATAATGATTTTGAATTTTGAATTTGTAATATCCCTATTTAATTCAAGAAATCTCTCTTTATATATATATATAATTGGTAAGGAGTATGGTTGTGTCACTTCACCACCTTTTAATAAATCTTCATTGTAAAGCATCAATGTGAAGCCTTTAAAAACTTTTGGTTTTCTAGC
Organism: Codonopsis lanceolata; assembly: GCA_013146195.2. Classification (NCBI taxonomy): domain Eukaryota; kingdom Viridiplantae; phylum Streptophyta; class Magnoliopsida; order Asterales; family Campanulaceae; genus Codonopsis; species Codonopsis lanceolata. The sequence goes on along the minus strand of CM028381.1, from coordinate 122,804,364 downwards.
CATTAACTAATAATAATACATATAATAATCAATATGATAAAGGGTATTAGTATTAGTGTATATAACTTATTCTATTGTCAATAATAATAGGCTTATATTTATAAACTTTTATAACTAATATTACTTCTAACCAATATGGGATAAAACTTTTCAAGGTGAGACATTACTTCTAATGACTCACTTCTAACTCCATACTTTATGCCTTCATATCTTATTCATCCAAAACATGATTTGAATAAATAAATATATAATTTCGATACTGTTGCCGAGTAGAACGTATTTACACAATTATTTTTGCCAACAAACAAATGACACGTAAAGAAATTCGTGTCTCAAGTTGCACAGTTTCTTTCACTAAAAAACACTATTTTTTAACAAGTATTATAATTTAAGTCTTGATATCTTATTCATCCAAAACTCGATTTGGACAAATAAATATATCATTTTGATGCTCTCACTGAGTAAAACACATTTGTGCAATTACATTCGCTAACAAACAAATGATGCGTAAAGAAATTTGTGCCTCAAGTTGCACAATTTCTTCCACTAAAAATACTAATTTTTCAATAATAGAAGAGATGTATCTCACATTGGTTAGAAATTGATGTTGCTTTTAAAAATACTATTATTAAGTACCAATAGAAGAGATGTATCATATATTGATTGGAAAGTGATATTGGTTTTCAAACTCACTTGATAAAAGACTTCAATCATTATTACCAATATAATATGTATATCTCACATTTGTTAGAAAATGATGTTGATTTTAAATTATTTTATATTATTACCAATAAAAGAGATGTATAACACATTGTTTAAAAAGAAAATGTTAGATTTTAAAGTCTTCAGACTAAAGACTTTCACTTTTACAAGATATGTATCTCACATTGGTTACAAAATATTCTACTATTATTACCAATAGAAGAGATGTATCACACATTAGTTAGAAATTGATATTGTTTTTAAAATATTATTATTAATTATCAATTGAAGAGATGTATCATACATTGATTAGAAAATGATATTGATTTTCAAAGTCTTTTGATAAAAGACTTATAATATTATTACCAATAAAAGATGTATATCTTGCATTAGTTAAAAAATTATATATATATATATATATATATATATATATATATATATATATATATATATATATCACACATTTGTTATAAATTGATGTTTGTTTTAAATTACTATTATTGCTAATAAAAGAGATAAATCTTACATCGGTTAAAAAGTGATGTTTATTTTAAGAGTTTTTAAATAAAAAGACTTCTACTTTTATCATCAATAAAAGAGAAGAGAATATATGTATCTCATTATATAGAAAGAGATATTGGTTTTATATTTTTTTAGATAAAAACTTCTACTACTATTACCAAATGATGAAATATATTTCACATTGGTTAGAGAGTGATGTAGGTATTAAAAGTTTTTTTTATAAAATGTTTAATACTAATAGAAAAAATATGTATTTCACACTGGTTAGGAAAGTGATATTGATTTAAAATGTTTTTAGATAATGTATCTCACATTGGTTACAAAGAGATCCACATTATTTAGAAACATATATTGGTTATAAAATTCTTTAGATAATTTTTTTTTATGTTATTATCAATACAAGAGATGTATCACACATTGTTTAAAAAGAGATGTTGGTTTCAAAACTCTTTAATTAAAATACTACTACTACTATTATTTATTTTATGTTATAACCAATAGAAGAGATGTATCTCACATTGTTTAGAAATATATGTTGATTTCAAAAGTTTTTATATAAAATACTATTATTATTACTATAGAATAATGTATCCCATATTTGTTAGAAATTAGTGTTGATTTTAAAAAATATTATTATTATCAATAGAAAAGATGTGTATCATATGGTTAGAAAAAGATGTGCTACGTTGGTTAAAAATGATGTTGGTTTTAAAAGTCTTTAGATAAAAGACTTTTAGTTTTATTATCAATATAATAGAAGAGATGTATCTCACATTATTTAGAAATAAATATTGGTTATAATTTTTTTTAAGATAAAAGACTTCTACTATTATTACCAAATCAGGATATTTATCCCACATTGGTTAGAGAGTGATACTGATTTTAAAAGTCTACCATTATTAACAATAGAAGAGAAGTATTTCACATTAGTTAGAAAAAATGATATTGATTTAAAAACTTTTTAGATAATGGATCTCACATTGATTACAAAAAATTGTATCTCACATTATTTAGAAATGAGTATTGGTTATAAAAGTCATTAGATAAAATCATTTTTATGTTATTACCAATAAAAAATATGTATCTCACATTGTTTAGAAATGAATGTTGGTTAAAAAGACTTTTATCTACTACTATTATTACTAATAGAAAATATGCATATCACATGGTTAGAATGTAGTGTTGGTTTTAAAAGTCTTTAGATAAAAGACTTAAACTTTCATTACCAATATAAATAAAAAATAAGTGTCACACATTGTTTAAAAATGAATTATGATTTTATAAGTTTTTAACACAAAGACTTCTAATATTATTATTAAGTTTGATGTTAATTTTAAAAGTTTTTAAATCAAAGATTTTTACTATTATTACTAATACAAAATATGTGTATTACGTTAGTTAGAAACTTATGTTAATTTTAAAAGTATTTAGGTAAAAAATTGTTTAATATTAGTAACAATAGAAAAAAAATATTATAACCATTAAAGAGATTAATAATCTAATTATAATATCCAAAAGTTACATTATTATTACAATATATATATATATATATATATATATATATATATATATATATATATATATATATATATCACATTGTGTACCACTGGTGTACCACTTTTCATCTCAACATTACATCCCAACTATTGCATCTTAACCAATGGTTGAGATGAAGAGTGGTATACCAGTGATACACACAAGTGATACAGGAGATCTGGACTCTGATAAATAACTAGTAGTTGACATATAATCATATTATGTTATAGCTAATTTAGTTTTGCGTGGACTAGAAGTTTTGTAAATTAGTATATCAGTTAATTAGTTCTATTTTAAAAACATAATTATATCAAGTGTTTTCACTTATTTTTTTTTTTTAAGTAACTGGGAATGGGTGAGAATGGAAATGGAAAATATGTAACGGGATGAGATTGTGATTGGTTGGAGTTTGGAAATGGAAAAAAAAAAATCATGGAGTAGGAATGGGATTTACTATTCTTATCTCATCACTAAATTTACATCTACAAACAAATAGAGTTATTTTTATCCCTTTTAAACAAATATCCAAAATTAAGTAGTTAGATAATTAAAATAGAAGACTTTTACCCCTAAATAACAACCTAAAATGTGCATCTGACAATTGACAAATTACATTCTAATTTTTCTAAAAGGTGATTGAGATGGGTTACCTAAATTGCCAAGAGTTTCCAACTGATCACTCACATGTGACAATGTTGGAAGTTGGAAACGAGTGGTGGATTGACGTAGAGAAGTAGCTTAATTCTCCCACTTTTTTTGGGCTTATTTTTTCGCATCAATTCATGTTAAGATTCCTAAATTTTAAACAGACTGTAAATTAATTTATAAGAGGTTAAAATGCATTTTAGTTTTTTTTTTCTTTTTGCAATCCGTGTTAGAATTATGGGTTATCCATAGAGGTGACAAATGGGAGGTATAGGCAGGCATGTGCGTGCCCATATGGACAGTGGGCTTAAATAGACGGACAAGTAAATGCTCATTAAAAAAAAAAAAAATCAGTGGCATTAGTCAAATATGGCCATTTGACCAGGTTGATGAACATATACGGCCTTTGACCATAAACCACTTGGTCGACCTGATAAACCAGTTGTCGACTAAGTGGTTTACACTGGTTTATTGATAAACCCAAGTGGTTGGGTTTATCAATAAACCATGGTCGACAACTGGTTTATCCATCGACCACTTGATAAACCAGCGATTTCAGATGTTAAGAGGTACATTTTTACTGATTTACTGATAAACCAGTCATAAAAGAATATTTTTTTAAGTGAGGCTATAAATGACCAAGTCATCTTTGACTTGGTCATTTTGTAAATCCCCCAAACAGTGGCATTAGTCAAATATGACCATTTGACTTAATAATATGGACATATATGGGCGGGTACTAAATGGGTATGGGCGCCCATGGGCACCCATTTATTCATTAACATAAGATTATCAAATAAAAGTAAATATTACAAAATTTGAAACAATAATAATGATGTTTTACCGTTTAAAAGTCAATTTTAATATTATTTTTTAAAAAAGAAAAAAAATCGATTTGATTGATTTTAAAAGTATTACTCCCTTTATCCCAAAATATACAACGTTTTGGGGGGGTTTTTTACACAGATTAAGGAAATATATTGTAAAGAGTAAATTGTCACTATCCAAACATTAATGAGATGTCTTGATAATCTTATCTTAATAACACAAACATTATAATAAAATTACATTATTTTAAGGTTTAAGTAAGTAGCTAAAAATAAAGAGACGAGCAATGCTCCTTTTCGTTCAACAGGGAGGGAATACAAACATTTGATGACTATGCCAAGACTACTCTTGTTGGGTGTCTTCATGGTTTTGCTAAGTTCCACTACGATAACAAATGTGGACTACGAGATGTTTGACATCGGCACAGAGACACACCCATGTAGTGATGGCAACCAAGTCGGAGAAAATTTTCTAATTACATGAGCGCTCATTTATGCCCACATAAGCTCATATTAATTAATGGGCAAAAATGAACATGCCCACTTATATCACTTACAATTTTCATATGTCTATACCCATCAATTAGTGTATGATCCGGGTGGACATATGTGTATGAACAACATTTGTCATCTCTAATTACCCATTATCGGTAAGCACTAAGAATGCGTATCAAAAAAGAAAGTTGAGAGAGATAACTATGTCCTTTTGACCGATTCGTACCAAAAATAATTGTTTGTCTATATATATATATATAAACAAGATCTTTATGCCATCACCTATAGCACGGTATCAGTATATCTGATTTCGTCAATTGAAATGATAATGCCTAAATAGAATGTGCAATTTAAAAAAATGTTACAGTTGAGGGGTACATTGCTTCAAGTGATAGCTGAGAGATTGATGTTTTATTAATGATTACTGTTCAGAAGATTAATCGCAAGGTGTGACTTTGTAATATGAAGATAAAATATAGGGAGAAGAAAAAAGAGTGACTGCTCATAATATTAATTGTAGGGGGTGATTTGTAATAGGGAAATAAAAAAATAGGAAGTTAAAAATTGATAACTACTCACACTGTCACACATGTGAATGTGAGGGTGTGGGTGAATCTCAATCGTTAAATTTTTTAAGATAATTTAATCCTCAACCTCTGAATAGTCCTAATCAATTACCTAGCTGTTTTATTAATATTAATATTATTATTATTATTTATCTGAATTACTGAATTATTAAAGTTCAAAATAACCTAATGATGTTAGTAGAAGTGTTAGGTTTTTGACTTTTTGGCACTAAACGTTTAACGTTATAACTTTTCGAATACAAGAAATATTTTTGGGACTATGTAAACATATGAATTTCTCAGTGGGAGCTTTTGGAAATTTTTCCAAAATTGTCACTTTTTTTTATGTGTAGAGACAACTAAATGCCAACTTTACTTATAAATTAGGTGAAATTCGAGCTGATTTCTTTTTAAAAAATTCAACCGTTTCAGTGCATCATATTTTTTTCATCGGAAAAAAACATTTTTGGGGTAAAAAATAGTATAGTGTTTTAAAACTCCCCGCCTAGGCGCTAGGCCCCTCTCTACCGCCGCGACTTTCTTAGTTGCCGCCTAATTAACCAAGTCGGCGTCTACGTCAAACCATGCCGACCTTAATTTATTTTTGTAGTTTTGATTTTGTGGCATGCGGTGACCGGAGAAGGAAGGGGGAGTGGTAACGGTGAGGCAGAGAGGGAGGTGATGGGGGGGCGAACTAGAGTAATATCTTTTTTGTTTTTAGTTCTAAACTTGGCTGGTTTATTGCTTTGGGGTTGTTGAGAATTGTGATTAATGGTAGGTTTGTATATTTTTGTTTATTTTACAAATATAGACAAGTGTTTGATAAAATGACAAACATAAAAAAAATTAAATTTGTATTCAATGTGTTTGATATTTGATGTAAATTATCAAAAAAAAATGGTAATTATGTCTTAATTCTAGGCCCCGCCTAGACCCCAATTACGCCCCGACTAGTCCCTAGGCGCTAGGCGCTCGTGTGCCGCTTAGCGGCCGCCTAACGATTTTTAGAACCTTTAAAATACTACAATAGCCTTAATGAATTGAACACACACGCGCAAAGTATCAATTCATGCATCGATTGTGTATCACGATGCATAAATCAATCTAATTTTTGCATCGCGAATCTAATTTGTGCATCGAATTTTTTGCATCGGGAATTCAATTTATGCGTTGGGATTTTCTGCATCGCGATTAGACATGCACAAACGGTTTGAAGTGGCGGTTAAAAAAATAACAATGAACCTAATTCGAACCGTTGAACCGTGGGGAAGGTTCTAGTTTTGAATTGTGTACCTGGTTCACGGTTCAAAACCATTTATTTATTTATTTTACATTTTATGGTAATTTTTTGAATTTTTTTAAACCATCTTAAACCTTTGTAAACTTTGTAGACAAAAACTTTTGAATTTTTTAAAGTTACCAAAAGTTTTTTTAAAAAAAATATTTTCAACTTTGTAAACTTTGTATAATCAAAAGTTTTTTTTAAAAAAAAAACAGGGACGATACCTTGACCAATTTTATTAATCATAATGAAAAAATACAAGGCGTGGGACAATCAATGAACCAAAACTAAATGAGGCCTTCCCACTAAATTACAATGTGTTCACTAATTAAAAAAATCTAAATTACAATCTATCAATAAAAAATTTCTAATCTAAGAATTACAATGAACTTACCTTATAGGGCAGCGTATTTCAATCGCTCCCAGAAGATGTATACTCATTAAAGCCCTGGCCTCCCCATCCTTATCGGAAGTAACTACATTGTCTTGTGTTCTATTTTTTGATTTGACCCAATCGCCAAAGTTGATTTTCTAAATTAACAACGTTCAACCTTGTTCTTCTTTTATCCAAAACATAGTCGGACACGCTAAATGTTTGTTCTACGATGACGTTTGAGACGGAAGGTAGGACCTCCTTTGCGATCAACGATAGAATATGATAATTTTGGGTCATTCGTGCCCACCACTTTAAAATATCAAAATTTTCCACTTGACCAAAAGTAGTTGATAAATATAAATCAAGTATATAATAATCGTCTCGTGCTCATTTTTGAGTTATTGTATTCAAAGAATTATCTATCAATGAAAATGTGCCATCCCTAGGTTGACTAGTACTACTACTACCTACATTTTTATTAATAATATTAGTACTATAAATTGTATTATATTCAATAAAAAGTTCATATACACTATTTTTAGTTTCATTCAAAACATTTTTTGGTTTTGAGATAGGTTCGCCTAACATTAAGTCAAAGCCATCGGGAAATAATTGTCATAATAATATTTTATCAATCTTTAAAATTTTCCATTGTACTAGTTTTTGACCAAATTTACCATTGTAGTTTCAATAAATGTTGTAATTTCGTCATTATCTCTAATTGTCATCCAATTTTAACAAAAGTAATTTCAATCACCTCACCCTTAGTTTCAATAATAGGCTAGAAGATCCTTAGCAATAGCTGATACTCAAAATTAAGGGATTTCATTTAGTTATTGACAGATGTCAATTTTCTAAATGAAAATTAGTGAGCGATCTTTTACTTTAAAGTAATGTTGACATGAATTATTATTTAAAAAATTAAAAAACCATTGTTAAAAAATAGTTTTTATAGAAAAATAAAATTATTTAGGAAAAAAGAAATTTATTAACACATCACAATTTTCATGTTGGCTATCATACATTGAATTACACAATTTGCTTATGTTTATAATTGCAATTATAGAAGGATTTAAAAAACGTTAATACAAAAATAAGCTATAGTTTTTTTAGTCAATTCACTTTGCAAGAATTAAATTAGATCAACGTATGAATGTTAACGACTAGATTCCACAAATTAATTGTTTTAAGAATTTTGTTAATTGATTATATGTCTTTTAATATATATATATTCTCTTTATTATTATAACATGATTCAATTTTAGACAAAATGTACATAGTAATTAATTTAAATATTTTCCTCTTATTTTAATGTTTACATTTCATTCATTCTTTCCTTTTTTTTTGTTCATAAAATATATTTTTTAACCACTAAAAGAAAAAAACGACCCTCTAGTAATTTAAAAGTAAAAAAACTACATGCTTTTTAACATCAACTATCATTAAGGATTTTCAAACAATTTAAAGAGAGAAATATTGTGAATACCTAAAGAATATCAAATTTTTTGCATCAAATGAGGTGAGACCTAGTGATGCATTAATTTTGATTTTTCTATTTGTTTTTATACCACATCACCTACCACATCGTGATGACACCTCATTTGGTCCAAAAATTTAGGACTTTTTAGGTACCTATAACAGTATTCATTTAAAAACCTTGGGGGAGACAATTATGTTAGAAATTAGATGAGAATTTGGGATAATGATGAAATTACATTTTTCTTTGAAGTAAAATAACAATTTTGCTCAAAAAATAATATAGTGGTAAAATGTAAAGATTGGTCGAAGCAGAATGACAAAATTAATCATTTTCCCAATATGTTTTACAATATAAAATCAAATCTTAATTTGAAAATATATAGTATAATAACAAAATGGCCATTAAACTTTGAAAAAAAGTATTAATTTTGGAATTTGATGAGTTATTTAAGGGAATCTTTGTTCGTTTGTTTATTATTTTTTATTCAAAAAAGAAAGGATTTTAATTATATATATAATTTATCAGTTGCTTTTCCCTTACAAATTTGATTCCCTCTTTTTGACAATCATGAAGTAGGCATTATCCATGATCTCCTGCTAACAAATTTGATTTCTTCCTTTGAAATAAGCTAATAACTATTGTCTCTCGTGCATTTATTTTTTAAACTTTTTCCTGTTGCTGAATAGCTGGAAAGTTATTCTTCCATATTTTCTACAACTTTTAAACCCTCAAGTTATTTCTTCTTATGTTGAAAAATATAATTATTTACATATTGATTGTGTCCAAATTTCTTTTAAACATTTATCTTTATCAGAATTAAATGCTTTTATTTTTAGCTTGTATTAGAGATGCTTAGGTGCTATACTTCTCTCTCTCTCTCTCTCTCTCTCTCAGAGCTAGAAACAAATATTTAGTTGAGGGATACAATCTCTCTCTCTCTCTCTCTCTCTTGTCATTGCATAAATTCATCAATAAACGTGGAGGCATCATTTTGTGAGTTTCCTTAAATCCTTATTATGCTATAGTTATTATTAACTTCCTAATTCCTATTATGTTATAGTAATTAGCCTAATCTATTATTATTTCCTACAAATTACTTTGGTATCAGAGTCATGTTTGGCTAATTTGTTAATATATCACATAAGAATGTAGTGGAGTAGATTGCATAGTGGATTAAAATGGGATTTCATAACTTTTATTTAAACCTTATATTTTTGAAAAATAAAATGTTCTTAAAAAAATTCATAAGTTGCATTAGGTTTGAATGTCTGTAAAGCCCAAGGAGAGGTAAGACTGTAACCTGTAATCCGTCGTTGACTAGGAGTGTATAACATCATTTTATATGAAAAAATATTTTGTTTAAATTAAGTTATTTAAGAAAATTTTAATTTACTATTCTCTATATACTTTATTATTTCTTATGAGATATGTTACTCAAAAAGATAAATATTTAAAAAACATAGTTCAAAAACTGTTAAAATTAAAATGCAGAAATCAGTGAGTTTTCTTAGATCAAATGCTAAATCAATGGACTATTCCTTCCATTGAAACAAAAAAAGATTTATTCAATTAGAACTTTTGATTTTTCAATCGAATATATATATATATATATATATATATATATATATATATATACTTCATGAAATAAATCCTTAGCTAACCCAACGCAACGGCTCTGTGGGTTTACTGACTTCTTATATGGATTCGTTTAGTTTTTTTTTTTTTTACCACAAGTAGGAATTAGGCTCTGTTTGTTTCACGGAAAAAGATTTATGGAAAATGAAAAAAAAATTTATTTTCAGGTATTTGGTAAATCTTTTAAAAATATGCTGAAAAATATTTTTGGGTGTTTGGCAAACACACGAAAAATATTATGGAAAACAATATATGAATAAATACATAAAATATATTCTAATATTAATGCTTATATTGAATATAAGATAGTGTTGAACTTTAAGTAATTTTCCTTTAGTAACCATTAATTTATCATTAGTGGTGTCAAATCAATAAAGTCCAACTTTTTTCAATTTCACAAATACAATTATTTTTTTGATACAATATATGAAGAAAAAACGTTTTAAACAACAAAATGGACAATGTTTGGGACGTCCCTAAATAATATAGTTGATACTAATTTTAGGATGTAGTTAAAAGGCTGAACACTGAAACTTGTTTTATTAAGAGAAGAGGTGCTGCTTATATACAAACACAACTAGAAATAGAAAATAAAAGGGAAAGCTATTCTATCTAGGAGACTAATTAGAATGCTGAAAGGAGAAGGGAAAACAAAACTAGGAGGATACGGATGGTTTAAGGAGGAGACAGACTTGGAGAAAAGTCTTATCTCCAACATGCCCTCGCAAGATGTGCTGGCATGTGGACAGACCAATCTTGGAAATGAGAAGATCAAGACGACGCCATGAGAGAGACTTGGTGAGGAAATCTACGAGTTGATCTCCTGTGGGCACATGAACCACCCAAAGGGTTCCTTGTTGAACCTGCTCCCGAACGAAGTAATATGCAAGTGCGAGATGCTTCATCCGTGAGTGAAAAACTGGATTTGCACTAAGATGCGTGGCACTGAGATTGTCACAATATATTACCGGAGAGTGCTGAAGATGAATGCCTAGTTCAGTGAGAAGATTACGAAGCCACAAGATCTCTGTTGTGGTAGAAGCAACTACTCTATATTCTGCCTCGATGGAAGATCGAGCAACATATTTTTGTTTATTGTAACTCCATGCAAGAGGGTTGCATCCAAGAAATACCACATGACCCATGGTTGAAGTGTAATCGTCCTTGTCACCGGCCCAATCTGCATCAGAAAAGGCATGAAGATGAAGGGGAGAGTTGCGTCTGATGTTGAGACCATGATCCAATGTACCACATAAGTAGCGAAGGAGACGTTTTAGAGCTGTCCAATGAGTACTTTTCGGTGCGTGCATAAATTGGGACAATTTGTTGACGGCGAAAGCAACATCAGGTCTAGTCAATGTAAGATACTGGAGAGAGCCAAGAGCTGCCCAATATTCTGTGGGAAAAGCAAGAATATCACCAGACGAGGCAGAAATGCCATGAGGAACGGTCATCGGGGTTGGAGTCGGTTTAGCATGGAACATGTTCATACGATCCAGAAGATCAATGATATATTTTCGTTGACTGGGAAATAGCCCATCTGTAGTGGGTGTGACTTCAACACCAAGAAAGTAAGATAATGGACCAAGATCCTTCAAAGAAAATTTGGTAGCCAACTTTGTAATGAAAGTGTCAAGAGAATGTGCTGTAGGACCTGTGACAATAATATCATCGACATATACAATTAAATAAATAGTGTCATTGTTATGTTGAAGTATGAACAGAGAATTGTCGGCCTTGGATCTCTTGAAACCCGTGCTGAGAAGAAATATGGTGAGTTCATTGTACCAAGCACGAGGTGCTTGTTTGAGCCCATAAATAACTTTGCGAAGCTTGCACACATGACTTGGGTAGGCTGAACTAACGAAGCCCGGAGGTTGAGACATATAAACATCCTCGTGTAATGTACCATGAAGAAAAACACTATTTATGTCAAGTTGTCGAAGATGCCAGTTATTGGTAACATCAAGGCTGAGAAGAGTGCGAATGGTGGTAGGTTTGACCACCGGACTGAATGTATCTGTATAATCAATACCCGGTCGTTGTTGAAATCCTTTGGCAACTAACCGAGCCCGATAGCAGTCTATAGTGCCATCAGGTTTATATTTAATTCGGAAAATCCATTTACATCGAACTGGAGTGCGAGTAACATCGTGAGGGACCAAATCCCAAGTTTCAAGTTTATTCAAGGCTGTAATTTCATCGTCCATGGCTTAACACCATAAGGGATCCTTCAATGCTTGAGAAGCTGTGATTGGTTGTAAAGGTTTGGTGTAAACCAAAGTAAGGTGTGTATATTTAGGATTGGGTTTAATGATGTTATTTTTGGAACGTGTAGTGATGCCGGGAACTGGTTGAGTAAGTGGAAGGGGTATAGGTGGGGGGACGTAGAGGTTTGGATGAAGTTGTTTGGTTGGAAAGATGGTAGGGAAGGGTTGACCGGGTTGGTGTGAGGAGAGAAGGGGATAGGTGACGAGGAGGTGGTGGGTTTTGGAGTGGCTGCTGAGAAAACGCATGAAGTGGATTGAGTGGGGTTTGGGGCTGGGGCTGGGGCTAGGAAGGGGGTGAATTGGGCTGAGCAGGTGCATGAATTGGGTTGGTTGGGTTTTGGGGCTGAGGCTGGGATGGAGGTGGAGTGGGCTGGGCCTGAAGAATATGGATAATAAGGGGGCACCAAGTGTTTGGGCTTGGGGTAGGAGGCAGGTTGGTTTGGGCTGTGAGGAGGGCATAAGGATATTCATTATCTATGAAACAAACATGACGGGAAGTATAGATTTTCTTGGTGATAGGATCCCAACAATGATAAACACTCTGAGTTTTGGAATAACCAATGAAAAGACACGGAGTGGATTTTGAGTCAAGTTTGTGAGATGTGTAGGGACGGAACCAGGGATAACATAGACAACCAAAGTTTTGCAACTTTGAATAATTTGGGCACAAACCAAAAAGACATTGAAAGGGGGATTTATGGGACAATGTTGGTGTAGGAAGACGATTAATTAAGTAGGCAGCAGTGGTGAAGACATAACACTAGAAGGTGGTAGGGAGATGAGCATGATTAAGGAGTGAGAGACTTGTTTCATCGATATGACGATGGCGTCTTTCAGCATAACCATTGTGCTCCGGTGTGTGTGGTGGAGTGGTGAGATGAGAGACTCCGTTAATAGTGAGAAAGCTAGCCAAAGCTTGGTATTCATCGCCATTATCAGAGTAAATGGTTTTGATTGGTTTGTCAAAATATTTTTCTACTAAAGATTTGAAGCGAATGAAAACTTCTTTTGTGTCAGATATGTGTTTGAGAGGATAGAACCAGATGTATTTAGTGAAATGATCAACATAAATGACGTAATACTTGTGACCATCAATAGAGTGAACATGAGATGTCCATAAATCACCGATGTTAAAAGGAGAGGTAGAAAATAAACTTGATTTATTAAAAGGAAGCTTGTGACTTTATTACATTGACAAGATTTACAATTAAAAGGACTAACTTGAGGAACATCTAGTTTAAAATCTGAAACTAATTTTTTGAAGATAGGAAAAGAGGGATGGCCTAAACGATGGTGCCAATCGATGATGAATGATTTGACACTGGAGTAGGCAAAAATAGAGGATGGTGTTGATAACTCATAGACACCGTGCCTAGTTGGACCTTGAGTAAGATGTGCCCCCATGAGACGGTCCTTCACAACAAAAGAATTAGAAGAAAACTCAATTGGAAGATTATTTTCTGATGAGCCCAAGATTTCCACTAATTTTTTCGGGAATTTTCTTTTATTTTGTGCTATTTTTGAGTTAATTATGCATTGGAAATATTATTATTTGTGTTTTTGTGCTTAATGTAGGTTTCCACGCATAATCGAGCTTTTATATGGTGTTTAGCATAGAGTTCGAGACAATTCCGGGCTTAAAAGTTAAATTGGAAATTATTTGCACAACGTCTGTTAAGTCCGTTAAGAGTTTCAAGGCAAAATCAAGCTAACGGAGGCTGACAGCTTTAACGGAGGATGAAAAAGATAGTCCTGAAGGAGGCTGGAATGCGGCGTTAATTCCATAAACTTCAGGGGCACCAGAGCAATTTCCCAAAGCTCCCTTGTGTGTTGTCATGCAGCTGCTGGCGCCAAGTGTCACAATCTGCCGCCTCCCTCTCAAGGCCTGACCCGAGCTCCTCCTATCCGGACCCAGTCTGACCCGCGCCCAACCTGATCCATCCAGCCCACCTCCTTTCTCATTCTCACCCAATTCTTCACCCGGGTAGCCTGCGTTCTTTCTTCCCTGGGTCTGCTCTTTTTAGCCCGCGACCCAGCCTCTCTTTTTCTTTCCAATTTAGCCCCCATCTATCCCTTGTGCTGCCCAATATGCCCCTGCTCCCATTCCCTTCCCATTTAATTATCCAGACAGCCTCTTCTTTCATTTCACGAAGTCCCCATTTCGGGACATTGCTCCCAAATGGGGCACCAGCCCCATTTTCTTCCAAAATTCTTCCATTCCTCCGATGCTTGATCACCATTGAAGGTTTGGAGCTTCAAATCAAGGGCCAAGGAAGTATCTACAGAATATTTCAACCCCGGATTCACGATTCTTCGGTTTAATTCTTTCAACTTATATTTTTAGATATTTGTTATGATTTCTAGGGTTGATTAATTTTGTAAATATGGAATTGGATTATGCTTAAATTATTTATGGAATGCAATTATTTTTCTATGTTAAATGTAGTGATTTAATTTAATCTATCTCTTTAGTTAGTACACATTCATGTTGATTATTATTTTGTGAAATTAATGCTTTTAATTATTTGGTCAATAATTAAATGATTTTAGAAATATTTAGGATCTGTGAGAGCTACCTTTATATTTTGGACCAATCAATTTAATAGTTAGTGTTTTGTGACACACACCGATAGCCATAATGAGACTAGGTTTGACACGCGATCGAATCACTTTAGCCATTTGCGAGGTTGGGGAGGTTATGGTTGACTATAAGATGCGAGAGCCCGTAGTTAACCAATTTTAGTTGTCTTGGCTACCAACATGAATTGTAGAAAAATATAGAGAGTTTCTTTTTGCAAAGTATTACCCATGCGCTTGGTTATTATTGTGTGATCTTCATGTTTTTAATGGCGTAGAGAACTATTAGATGACCTATAGAATGATAGGATACGAAGCGAAAGCCTTTCCTATTATTCCGAAAACCACAATAATTGTTTGCGTTACATGAGGCCGAGAGGAGATCGTGCGTAGATAGTCATTGGGTGCTTGGCTTGACATGCGGCTATTTTCTCCTATATTATAAGAAGCGAGAGTCCGTAGCTAGAAGTTGTAGCTAGAATTTCTATACGTTGCGAAAGCCCGTAGCGAATACAATAGTGCGCCCGACTACCAAGACTTGAGTTAAAGAAAAGTAAAAAGATGATTAAATTAAACACTGTCTAGACTAGAAATATTGCACTCTTTTATTTTTATCTTGATTTGTTGTTGCCAAACCACCTCCGTAGTAGTGTAGATTTAATTGCTTTCTAGGTTGTTTATATTTTTAGATTTTAATTCATTTTCTTTTCGCTCAAATATAATTAGTTAGCATAATTTTGGTACTTAGTCGAAGTGAGAATTACGTGCATTCCCTGTGGGATCGATAACTCGTACTTAGGTACACTTTATTACTTGATACGGCCGGGTAATCTTGCCCGAGTTGCGTTTTACGCATATCATTTTCTGAACAAAGTTGTGAGATAGTGATGTGTCTTAAATTTACCTTATAAGTGCACAAGACTATTGTAGAATAGAAGATGGTAGCAAGGGTCGAACCTCAGGGAGAATAAATTAAAAAGGATTTAATCTAAACTAATTAAAACAATTGCAATAAAATAAAAGAGGGGTTTTTGTTTTGAATTGAAATTAATACTAAATTAAACTACTGAAAGGAATCTAAAATTAACTACTTGCAGAAGACTGAATTTATGAAGGTTTTATGGATGAGAAAAGTATAGGTATTGGGATTCACCTGTATCTCCTTTTATGTGTATTGGTCTAAAAATATCTATCAATTATGGGTCCTATCGCTAGGTAAAGGATTGAGACTTACTGATCGAGGGTTGCAATCTTAGTACTCCGCTTTGACTGTGCATTCTTGGTCCGTCCACACAGTAATTAAGAGTCCATTAAGTTCCTTAGGAATTAAAGCATGGAGGAACGAACTCTATGGTACTCCATATTGCCTTCCACTATACAATACGAACCTAGATCTACTCCTTAATCTACGGTCGGGAATCAGAGAGACCTATTTATCAATTAGGTTGGCCAGTGTATGACTTATGCATTAGGTCGTGCAGTTCATCATACCCAAGAGCCTACACATTCATTAACACAGTCATTATGCGATAATTTCAATGTAAACCAATTATAATCTAATATGATAAACAATAATTTGATAGAATGTAAATATATTAACACATAAAAGTCGATACAAAGTTACCTCCAATACCTAGGATGGAAAAGTTAGTTCATCATAAATGATGAACACAACATATGAATGGATTGGATCATCTTCAATCTTCAACAATTGAAAGTAAAACTAAATTACAAAGTATTTTTGCCTCTTGAGAGTGCTCAAGAGCAACCTAATTTGACCTAAAAACGGATCCCTCTAAAGCTATAGAGGTAGGGTTTTATTTATACTAGCTAGGGTTTTTGAAAAAAAGACGAAAACTGCCCATGCTGAAAATCGGGGTTTGAGCGGTTGCTCAACCCATAGCTTGAGCGATCGCTCAGGCTTCTGCCTCCAGATTCTTGCTTCTGCTTTTTGCGCACTCGCTCAGCCTCCTGCACAGCCTTTTTGAGCCTTTTGAACCTTCTTCTTCAGCAGAATTGCACTTAGGCCCTTGGAAACTTCATATAACAGCAAAATGGCCTGAAATTCATCATTTTCCTCGACTTTAGCCTGAAACTCATAAAACACTAAACCTATATCAATAGCTTCGAAAACTCACAGAAAAGCACAATCTAAATAGGAATATACACACAATAGATGCGTATAAAACACATCTATCAAATACCCTCAAACTTAGACTTTGCTCGTCCACAAGTAAACATATAAATACAAAAGCAATTAAATAAATAAAACAATACAAAACTAACAAAAATCTTTTTGGAAGGTGACTCTATTTACACTCGTCTAGAAACCCACAAACTCAAGGAGACTCAAAAGAGCGACTCGACTATGTAGATAAATACAAAAACAATTAAAACTAAAACTAGAAAAACAGAAAAGAAAAATAAATAAAATCTTTTTGTTTTTATTCTCAAGTCATATGGTGCGAAAATTAATGATAGTCTCAAGCAATGCTCTACACATGTGTAAGGACTAATTCCAGTACCAAATGGGTTCACTCTATCATGCAAATAGTACTATGATTGATCAAATTGTGTGAACTCCCACTCATATAGCATATCCAAAATTAGATAGTTTAATCAAGCAAAGCTCAACATTCATTCTCTCCATATTTTTGAAAATCAAAACAAACATTCACTAAAAAGGAGAGTCTACCATCCATATCCGGTCACTTAACAGAAAAGAGAATATTAAGGAATCAAAAATGCTTATACATCCATCCTATGCACTTCCTATGTATGAATACACTTCTTTTATTTCAAAGTTACTTGCAATAGCTCAGATTATACTAACACGTTGGGCTTAACCAAGAAGTGTATATGAATTATGGATCAATTAACATGTATTAATCATATCAAGGAAGATGCATCATGATAAAGCGCCACTAGATCAATAGGACTTTAATAAGCTTATAATGTAAGGCCAAGGTAAATGGGTAACAATAAGAGGGAAAGAAAATCAAGGCGAGAGAGCAAAACTACCCAATTTCCCCATTGCTTCCATTGCATGGATGCATGCATTAGGCTAGGACCTAAAAAGACAAAAACTTGGGGTGATTTTTCCCCCAAACTTGCATTTCACTATCTATTTTCTTTCATAACTGAGTACCCATTTACCTTTTTTTTTAGTTGGCTATGCCATTGTTCACTGTATTTTGCACTCCTCATATTTTTTTTAATCTTCTGATCATTTCTTTATATCTTCTTCAACCCGTTTCCTTTTTCTCTCTTTTTTATTTTTATTTTTTATTTGTTATAACGGAGAATACAAGGAAGAAGATGAAATCAAAGGAGGGTATAAAATAATGACAATCCATGCAACATCAATTTCCCCCACCCAAGTTCTACTCTCTCCAAGGTAGGCTAAAGTGTATAAGCTTTCAGGGCTAAGTTAATGTGGGTAAAAGAAATGATGTCGAATGGGGGTCGATATGTGCTTTTGCACACGTCATTCTTTTAATAAAGCTCAAAAGGGGACACTAGAGATATAATATAGATAGGTCAGGAAGCTAAAAGGCTCAAACGATCCAAAGATGGCCTAAATCATGTCCTAGTGCCAAGTCATCATGCAAAATTCCATAGAAAATGAAATACAATTATAAACATCACATCCATATATGAAATGAAGAATAGCTCCTAACATGTTTGACATAAGCTTTCGTTAAAAAAGATGTTGAGAAATTAAAGACTAACATGTAATCACGATTCAAAAGTGTGCTTGAGATATATTAGCAAGACAATTCCAAAAATTCTAATTTCTATAAAAGTGACCCTAAGTTACAATTCAATGTAACATGCGCATAAAAACATATACTCTTCCTAATTAGGTGCACAAAACCAGTTTCTCGGAGAATGCCATGTGAGCTATATACTAGATAAAAATGTCCAAGTCCTTCAATAATGGTGGGGTATGAGTACACAAAGGGATTAATCATAGGAAATTTACACAACATACTAAATTCCCGAAAGATTGAGGAAGAAGTCATGCGGGTCCTAGCATTAATCATCATCGACTTAAATTCCGCACAAGACTCGAGAATAAAATTTTAAAAATGTTTATAAAAAAATTGGAGATTGATGCTAATTAGAATAAGGCCGGATAAGCAGACAGCTGCGAACTAAAACAGCCATCTACTAATCTGTTTGGAAGAAACTAACGTGGTCACGGCTTTTGTCACAGTATTTCACTTCTTCAACTCCTAAAATAAAAAGAAACAAAAATAAGAAAATAGGTAAAAGAAGGGATATAAGGGACACTAATTGTCCCATGTACATAGCACGATTTAACCACAAGTTGCCAATTCTCATTACGCTAGGACCTAAAAAGACCCAAAACCTAGAATTCCCCCCCCCCCAACTTAAATTCTATTTTGTCCTCAAAATGTTGGACCGAAAGATAATGGAGAAAAACAAAGGAGAAACTAGAAAACAGATGGAAAATCCGCATAACGAAGGAAGACACTATTTAAGCGTCGGCTCCAGATGAGCCAGGACCAAATAACGAAGGAGGATGCCATTCAGGGACAGTGTCCGGAGGCATGTTGAGGTTGGAGGCAAGGTTTTGGAAAAATTGGGTATTATACCCATAAAAATAGCTAAGTATTGATTTTTAATCATTAAGGTCCAAATTTGCCTTTCTTCGATGCTCAGAATTATCCTTCAATCACCTAAACTAATTACCAAATACACTAAATAAAAACAAAAAAAAAACATATACATACAACCCTTTTAAATATCCCCCCCCCCCAAACTTAATTTTTGCAAATAATGAGATAGATTTTAAAATCTCAAAATCAAGTCAGGGTTCAAAATAACTATTGTACAACAACAAATTTAAAAATTAGTGGGTTGCCTCCCACGCAGTGCTTTTGTTTAACGTCGTCCGCTCGACGTTAGTTAACCCATTAGCCAAAATGAAATACTTCCATCGACTCAACTTGTTTCACAATCGATACACCTTCATGATAGGGTTTAACTCTATGTCCATTGACTTTGAACATTTCATTAGCTTTATAGCATTTGAGCTCAATTGCTCCATGGACAAAAACATTTACCACTTCAAACGGACCTGACCAATGTGATCTAAGTTTTCCTGGAAATAATTTCAACTTAGAATTAAATAAAAGGACTTTCATTCCAGGATATAAATCTTTAGAAAGAATTTTCTTATCATGCAATTGCTTGGTCTTCTCTTTATAAATTTTCATATTTTCATAGGATTCTAACCTATGCTCTTCTAACTCATTTAATTGAAGCATTCGTTTTTCACCTGCTAGGGTCATATCCATGTTAAGGGTTTTGATTGCCCAAAAAGCTTTATGTTTTAATTCTACAGGTAAATGACATGCTTTTCCATAAACGATTCTATAGGGACTTAACCCTAATGGAGTCTTATAGGCTGTCCGATAAGCCCATAAAACATCATTCAATTTTAATGCCCAATCTTTCTTATTGGGTTGGACAGGCTTTTCCAAAACTCCTTTGATTTGCCTATTGCTCACTTCCACTTGACCAGATGTCTGTGGGTGGTAGGGAGTAGACAACTTATGAACTACCCTATATTGTTTTAGATAGGCATTTACTATCTTATTAGTGAAATGAGTCCCCTGATCACTTATTATTGCTCTTGGCATCCCATGTCTACTAAAAATATTTGCACATAGAAATTTTATCACTGCCCTAGCATCATTATTTCTTGTAGGGATTGCTTCGATCCATTTTGACACGTAATCAACTCTTACCAAGATATATTCAAATCCTTGGGAGATAGGAAAGGGTCCCATAAAATCTATTCCCCAAACATTGAAAACTTCCACAACCAAATTAGTAATTTGGGGCATTTCATTTCTCTTACTTATACTCTTTAACCTTTGGCATCTATCACAACTTTTTACAAATTGATGAGCATCTTTGAATAAGGATGGCCAATAAAGGCCAGATTGTAATACCTTCCTAGTAGTCTTTTCACCACTAAAATGTCCACCACATGCAAAACCATGACAAAAAGATAACACACTATGGTGTTCATCCTCGGGAATACATCTTCAAATTACCAAATCAGGACCACGTTTAAACAAGTAAGTTTCATCCCAAAAATAAATTTTAACTTCAGAAAGAAATTTCTTCCACTCATGATATCCAAAATCAGGGTTTACTACATCTGCCACAATATAATTCACAAAATCGGCATACCAAGGCTCACCAATTTTTACTGAATATAATTGCTCATAGGAAAAAAACATCTCTCACCGGAACATTACTATCAATCAAATGCTTTTCAAAATATGGCCAAAGTTCCAATCTCGATAAATGGTCAGCTACTACGTTTTCACAACCTTTCTTATCCTTAATTGCAATATCAAATTCTTGAAGTAAAAGCATCCACCTAATTAGTCTAGGTTTAGCATCCTTCTTAGTCAATAAATATTTCAAAGCAGCATGATAAGAATAAACAATCACCTTGGAGCCTAACAAATAAGTTCTGAATTTTTCTAGGGCAAAAATTACTGCTAAAAACTCTTTTTCGGTTGTTGTATAATTAAGCTGGGCATCATTCAGAGTTCTACTAGCATAATGAATTACATGTGGTTTCTTATCAATCTTCTGACCTAGAACAGCTCCTATTGTAAAATCCGATGCATCACACATAATTTCAAAAGGTAATGACCAGTTAGGGCTAGATAAAATAAGAGCATTTGTTAATTTTTCTTTTAACAAATTGAAAGCCTCTAAACAATCCTTGTCAAAAATAAATTATGTGTCTTTCACAAGCAAATTACACAAAGGTTTACAAATTTTTGTAAAATCTTGAATGAAATGCCTATAGAAACCACCATGCCTAAGAAAACTTCTAACACCTTTTACAGAAACCGGCGGGGGTAGTTTAGAAATAACTTCTTTAGCTGGGTCAACCTCAATTCCTCTCTTTGACGCAATATGTCCTAAAACAATTCATTGATTTACCATAAAATGACATTTTTTCTAACTAAGGGTCAAATTAGATTTGCGACATTGCTTAAGTACTAAAGTCAAATTATTTAAACATTTATCAAAGAGTCTCCATAAATGGAAAAATCATCTATAAATACTTCAACACACTTTTCAATTAAATCAGAAAAGATGGTGATCATGCATCTTTGGAAAGTAGCTGGAGCGTTACATAAACTGAAGGCATCCTTCTATATGCAAAAGTACCAAAGGGGGATGTGAAGGTTGTCTTTTCTTGATCTTCTGGGGCTATTGGAGTTTGATTATACCCAGAAAATCCATCTAAAAAGCAATAAAACTCGTAACTAGCTAATCCCTCTAAGATTTGCTCTATGAATGGTAATGGAAAGTGGTCTTTCTTAGTCGCAGCATTAAGTTTTCTCAAATCAATACACATCCTATAACATATAACATTCCTAGTTGGTACTAACTCATCTTTATCATTTTTAATCACTGTGATTCCAGATTTCTTTGGGACTACCTGAACATGACTTACCAATTTACTATCAGAGATGGGGTAAATGATACCCACATCTAGAAGTTTAAGAACTTCATTTCTTACATCTTCCTCCATGTGAGGATTCAAACACCTTTGGTGTTCTCTTGAAGGTTTAGCATTGTCTTCAAGGTGGATTTTGTGCATACACTTGGTGGGACTTATACCCTTCAAATCAGCTAAGGTTTCATTTTTTCCTAAGAAAACATATTTTAAATGGTCAGGCAAAGGTTTTAACTCTAAAACAGGAGGAGATTCAATAGATGAGACTAACTTCTCATTAAAATTTCCTAAAGGTTCACGAACTATTTTCTCCGTTCCTATTTCTTCCTTTCCATCCGTTCCTATTTCTTCCTTTCCCTCAAATTGTTTTGTCAATTCACTATCTTCATTATTTTCATTTTTATCTTCATTGGTTAGGAATTCTTCCAATTTATCCTTTTTCACTTCTTGCACTAATTTTTTTAGCCACTATGTTCTCTATTTCATCAACATAGAAACAGTCACTCATATCATCCGGTTGCTTCAAAGCATTGAAAACAGAAATTTCAACTGTTTCTCCCATAGCAGTCATAGACAATTTTCCATTCTTAACATTGATAACCGTATTGGTTGTAGCCATAAATGGTCTTCCAAGAAGAAGAGGAGGTGATTCTTCGATAGCATTAGCTCGATATTCTATTTCAAGTACTACAAAATCGACATGCATAATTAATTTCTCTACTTGGACCAAAATATCTTCCACCATTCCTAATGGGTGCTTAACTGATAGATCTGCTAGTTGCAACTGGAACGAAACTGCTGCAAGATGGAGGATCATATCCACAATATATATATATACAGATATATAAGAACACAATATTTAAAATCCTAAAGAAATATAATAAGCATATTTTAGCCAGAAACCAAGAAAACTGATTTTTTTTTTAAAACTGAGTCTAGCCCTCCATTTTTATTTTCCTTAAAATAAAAACGACGTCCCCAGCAGAGTCGCCACTGTGGGTGCCCCGGAATTCTCCCGGACCCCGCGCTCCCTTTTTTAGGGGAACGCGACATGCGGAAGGACATCACGCTTTCAATTCCATCCTCCCTTATTTAGGGGAAGACCAAATTAAAAATGTAGAAAGAGTGTTGTCAAAAAGTGCGTTGAATACGCCTCGGTCACCGAGTGAGCTTTGGTCCATTATGAGAGCTTTAGATTTTTCGTATTTCACCCACCCTTGTTTAGGGGAAAATAAGATACAGAAAACGCATCACCCTTTTCAGTCTCATCTTCCCTTGTTTAGGGGAAAACAGAAAAGTGCAAAAAAAAGATGTTGCGAAGGCGCGTGGGAACATGCCTTGCCTCACTATGGACTTTTTGAAAATTGCCTTAGGTCATTATGAGTGCATTGGTTTTCTCTATATCTCACCCTCCCTTGTTTAGGGGAAGACAAGGCACATAAAATGCATCACCCTTTTCATCCCCATCGTCCCTTGTTTAGGGGAAAACGGGAAAGTGCAAAAAAAAAAAATGTTGCGAGCCTTACCATGACCTTATGCTTATTTTGGATCGCTATGAGTGCTTTGGGTTTCTCCGTATCTCATCCTCCCTTGTTTAGGGGAAAACAATATATAGAAAATGCATCACCATTTTCATTCCCATCGTCCCTTGTTTAGGGGAAAACGGAAAAGTACAAAAAAAGGATGTTGCGGGCCTCACTGTGATCCAAAAATGTTGTAACAGAGTCGTCATCTTTATTTTAAGGAGAAATAAAGAAAAACTAAAAATAACCAGAGTTTGTAAAAATGGGTTCGGAGGCTAAGTTACGAGGTGGGAAGGTGTTAGGCACCAAACTCGCCCTTTCGGTCTCAAAAATGGTTTTTGACTAAAATATGTTTTTATTATATTTATCTAGCAAATGAAATAAAGCATTAAAAGCATATATATCTGTATCTACATTATTTACAGACTTGCAGCCGCCTCCTTCCAGTAATTATAAATACATTTAAAAATATTTGGCCATAATAATGACTCTTTTTAATGTTATTTTCTATAGAAATCCAGGCAGCACAACGATTTATATTTTTTACATTGGGCGGATGAAAATAACATTTTTTATATAAAAACTCCTAAAGGCTCACCTTTAAGAGCGAAAGGTGCGCTCGCTCTGTCCTTCCGGGAGAGGGAGTCTTTTGTTGCTGTTGCGATTCAGGCAGAATAACTGCTTCCGAAAGTTTCTTTGAGACATCGTAAAACGGGCGGAGCAACTTCTTGCGTTTTTGCTGTTGTTTGCTTGCTGTTGGCGGAAATCGGGCATAGCAACTGCTTGCTTCTGGCGGATTTGACCTCTGGATTCGGGCAGAGCAACGGCTCTTTTTGGGGTTTTTGGACCGGGGAAATAGGGTGGAATCCTAGCTGGAAGGCTAAGGTTCACTTTGACCAGTTTGGATTTGAGCTTGGAGGAGATTTGGCAAAGCTTTGAGGCTTATAGGAGGAGGGGTTTCTCTCTATCTCACGATCGCTCTCTACTGCGTAAAATAAACGCTGAATAGTATGTGTGAAAATTTCTCGGCCCTCAATTCTGAAGCCGGGCACTCGTATTTATAGGCTGAAGAAGGGACTCCTTCGGCATTTGTAATTTTCTTTTGTGCTTCGTCAGCTTGTACCGCGTGTTTTAGAGCTTGTACTAATTCTCAAATCGTAAAACACTATTGGGCTTGGGCGCCGACCCCATATGGTCTGGGCGCCGCGCCTGGTTGTTTTGGTGGTGGCGTCTGGTTCCAAACTTAGCTTCCTTTTTGACACTCTGGCCCCTGCATTTCACTGTTTTACGCATCCTGCTTTGTCTTTTGTATTTTTAAACCCTATAACTTGACATTTGTTAAATTTTAACAAGTCTTGATATTGCATGTCATGTTACATACCAGGGGGTACGAAATTGGGGTGTCTACAGTACCCTCAGGGTAATGGGTAGGCTGAGGCAGCTAACAAGCAAGTTTTGCATGTCTTAAAAAGAAATCTTGAAGAAAAGGCAGGGAGATGGGTGGATGAGCTACCGTCAGCCTTGTGGGTGGTCAGGACAATGGTCAGGGGGCCTACGGGTGAAACCGATTTTTCCCTCGCTTATGGGTCAGAGGCCATGACATCGGTAGGAAATGTACCTGCCGAATCACAGAGTGTCACATTATGATATGGAACGTAATGGTGCAGCTCGTAAGGCTGATCTCGATTTGTTGGAGGAAAAATGTGTAGAATCTAAGATGCGAATGGTCAATTACAAACAGCGAGCAAAGGCCCACCACGATAAGAGGGTTCGTGGTCGGTCATTTGCTGTGGGCGATTGGGTTCTCCGAAAAATTGAGGCAACATGTCATCGAGAAGAATGGGGGAAGCTTTCTCTTAACTGGGAGGGTCCTTTCCAAGTCGTCAGAATTGTCAAGGAGGGGACCTATATGTTGCGGACAGAGGAAGGGAGCGAGCTAAGACATCCCTGGCATGCAGACCATTTGAAAAAGTATTACCATTGACTGGTGATGGGCAAGCTGTGTTTTTTCTTTTCAACTTTGGTGTAAGTTGGGATGGAATGAATAAGCATATACTGGGTGCTTCATTTTCTGTTTATTTCATTTTTGACAAACGACGTTCAATATTAATCTCGATTATGCTTTTTGCGGGCAAGGGTTTTTCTTACCCGGTTAAAAAGTTGGTGTTCGAGTGCAGATTAAGGTTATCTCGATTATTCTCTTACACTGGCAAGGATATACCTTGTTTGTGAAGGGTTGGTGTTCGAGATCGTTTCCTCGACTATGCTTCTTCGTCGAATGGGTTTTTCTACTTGACTAAAGGCCTTAGTGTGTGAGGGTTGTACATTTTTTATTTTCGTCAAGCTCACAATGAACTTGTTTGATTAAAAAGTGTGGCGTATCAAAGTTAAATATCGTTGAACAGACATAGACGTTGATATTGAGAATGCAAAAATGCCAATATTACATGCCCAAAAGATGTTATAAAATGTTTTGCAGGAAATGTAGCAAGTACAGGGGCTATGGCGCGCAGGCCAAAAAGGTAATTTAGGGATTTGAAGGAATGATTTGATCAGTGGTCTCTTCCCCTTGGGCTTCTTTTCCGTCATCAATGACCACCACTTCAGCCTCGTCGGCAGCGTGGGCGGCCAGAGTTGTGGCTTCTTGTGACTTGGCCATCCAGATCTGGGTCATCAGATCTGCTATCGTTACTTCGGCAGTCTCTGGAGGGGTCCAAGCAGCAAGCCGTTTTTGAAGATCTAATTGGTCTAGGGAGGCTAGTTCATCCTCAGTATAGGGCACCAAGGCGTGTCCCGGGCGAGCAGAGGGGCAGAAGGGGGTGTTAGTTCCCCATTCAGCAAACACCTCGGGCCGAATATCCATCCCACTACATGCCAATTGTCTTAAGATGTGGTGCACCCCTTGAAGGAAGAATGGGTAGGCCTCATCTTCAACACAGGCCTGGAAATCTTCAGAGCTCTTATAATTGGCAATGATTGCTTGTTTTTGCTCCTCAGTAGGCTGGGATAACTCTTCCCTTAGCTTCTTCTCTTTGTCGGATACCTCTGCCTGTGCTCGCTCCAACTGTTTGAGGGCTTCTTTGAGCTCTTTCCTCACTTGCCCAATGTTGTTGAGGGAAGTCTCTTCGGATTTTTTGGAGAAGCTGAGGTGAGCCTCCAGAGTCCTCTTCTCCTCTTCAAGCTTAGAAAGCTCGGTCACCTTTGTGGTTAAGGACTATTTGCTCTATTTAAGCTCAGCTCGGAGAGTAATTGACTTGTTCTTTGAGCTGATTCTTCTCTATGGTCAGCGAGCCGGAGGATTTGAGATTGTCAAGGAGTTGATTGTATAACAACTCAGTTTTGGAGGCCACCTACAGTTGAAATCAGTCAGAATAAAAAACATCTGGGGTTTATTTATGAGTACGGAGCAAGGGAATTAATTACCTCGGCCATGTACATTCCAATTTCACCAATAAGGACCGAGCTTGAATGCTCGGTACTTCTTTTTCGAATGCCGGTATGACGGAGCCTCTTCACTATTCCTAGCCCGACTGTAGCAGCATGCCCTCCGCGTCTGTTTGTGTTAATGTTGGCTAGGTCGGGCACATTGGCTACTTCAACAATTATTTTGGCTGCAAGTTCACGGGTTTCTGGCATTGCAAAGTTGTCTCGTTGCCATGAGGGAGCTTGGGAGCTTGACATTCCAACCTGATCGTTTTTCTTTATCCTCGATCTGGTTCTCCTATCTGGAGGGATGGTCGGGGGTAGGCCGCTTTGTTGACACAACCTCGGTGTCAGGAATGGTCGGGCTAGTAACAGCAGGAATGGTTGTGGCAGGAGCAGCAATAGGGGCAGGAGTGGTAGCCCGGTTTGGCTCGTTGTGTCCCCGGCTCGTCCCGTGTCCCATGTTTGTAGCAGGGATGGTGGGAAGACGAGCGGGCTCTAGGGTGGTCATCTGGGTATTCCTCCTTGTAGCATTCCTCTTCATAGCTTGAAGAAATCTGTTGGAGTCTTCTAAATGTTTCATATCTGCAAGAAGAGTCACGATGAATTTGTCAAAATTTGGGTTGAAGTAAGATGTGAGAGAAAGTTAGATTGAAAAATATGCAAACCATTTAGTGAAAAACAAGGGTGCAGTTGGTCATAGCTAGTTCGCAGTCTGGGCACTCGCTGGGGAATCTTCCTCCATGACAGCTGCCCCAATATGGGTGAGGTTTTTCGGCATCTATAATGACCCTGGTCTATTCCTTCTACAGGCCAACTCAATATACCGACCAGACGTAGTAGAGGGGAATCGGATGTAAGAGCCACCCAATCTAGCACCCAATCTTACCCATTCTTTCCTTCTTTGACACCGAGCAACTTCATAAATGCTTTGGCTAGTTGAGGTTCTCCTGCTCAAAATGTATTCCTATCATACTTGGCAATCTCCAATTCTTCCAGGTATGGAGCAAAAGGCCATCCGACTCGAGATTCGACGAGCAATGCCTTTTCGTCCCAGGCATCAACCTTGTTGGGGCCATCAGTGAGGAGTTTGAAGTAATTGGGGTTGGACTTGCCAGTAATACGGCCGCTCTTTTTGTCTAAGGAAAATAAAAAGAACTTTCTGAATAGAGCCATGTTGGGTTCAAACCCAAATAGTCGGCAGACAATGGTGTAGCGACCAGAAACCTTACAATTGTGAGTGTCAGATTGTAGGGAAGGGCGTTATTTAGGTTCAAGAATTTAGAGAAAAAGGGGTCTAGGGGAAGCCTTAGGCCGACAAGGAAGAAATGGAAGTAGAAGACCATGCGGTCACCTTGGAAGTTATGCCCATTTTTCTCGATGTCCAGGTTGAAGGCTTTTATGCGATAGTTTTTGGGGTCCATACCTAGTGAGTAGAACCAAGCAGACATATTATCTTCGCAGGTTAAGTCTTCCCATTTAAGATGGGCGGGAGCATTGGCCGTGATTTGTTTGCCCTTTGAGAATGTCTTTTTTCCTCTTGGTTCGCGGGATGCTCGTGCTCGGAAGGTTATTTTCAGATCGCTCATCTTCTTCGAAATTGGTTTGCTCGTTTTCAATTAGTTTATCTTCTAGTTCGTTGGGGGATTCTAAGGTTTCTTCCATAAAGGTGTTGGGCTCTCGAGGGTTTAACAGGGTTTCTTCCAGCTCGGTTCCTTCAGAACTGTGGGATTCCATTTCGATGCTCTCTTCGGTTTCAGTTGAGGCTCCATGGTCGTAGTTGTGGCCTTCAATTTCAGAACGCGTTTCGTCGCTGGAAGACATCCTACAGGAAACAGGAATCGAGGAATACACATTAATCCTTGCTCGTGAAAGCAAACAAGAGCGGGCAAGTAAGAACCCTTGGTTAGGGTTTGTTTCAAGATCGATGAACAGGGCACCAGTCTGGTATTCCTTGATTCCCATTTATAGGTTGGGTTTTTGTGTACGTGAAGCTTGTGAAGTGGCCAGACCTTTGCCGTTCAGCGAAAAAAAGAGGTCGTGACATTTTGTAAAAATTTGAAGATCAAGGTAGAAAGTAAGGAAACGGGGGTCAGACTTTCAGATTTACGAAAAATTGATATTCAGATCGTAACAAAACAATCATCATACACCTAGCCAGGATCATTGAACCCTAAAAATTAGGGTTCTAGCAGTGAAGATAAAGGTGGAAGTTATAGCATGATTAAGAATGAGGATCAAAGAATACATGTCGACGTTGAGGGATCGAATTGAAGAAGATCTTGGGAATCCTATTTGCGCGTGGCTGGATGCAGAAAAAGAGCTAGGATTGAGAGTTGGCTCTGGGTTGAAATTTCACAAATTCGGGAAAGTTCAAAATGAAGGGAGAATATGTGGTTTTATACTAGGGGAAACCGTCGCTGGGGGGCAATTGAGGCAATTTGTATCATCATTATGGCGGGGAAGCCAAGTCGTTGCATTAAATGATGCCTCGAAATATGAGCCTGCATGGCGATGAAAGACGGCTAATGGCGGCCCATCCCTTCCGGGTTAAATCCCTTTGGGCTGGCACCCATTCATAACTTTTGGCTAGGATAAAATCACTTGTGAATCCGCTAAATGAATCGTTAGATAAATGGTCAGACTTGAAAAGTTTTAGAATATTTCTCCTCGCTCCGAGCATAGATAGTCGCCAGGCAAGGAGTAGGGGGCTACTGAACTGCTAGCCCAATAGGCCCAAATGTAAGTCACGTGCCAGGCACACTTTCTTCAGTCATGAGCAAAACACGTGCACTCCAAAGTCCAAGTTAAAGTTGTGAAGCGGTCAGCGACTAGACTTTGATCATCATGATGTGAAAGCCGAACATTTATTTCTCAGAGTCTGGGAGCTAAATACCAAAATAGAAAGTGTACAGCGAGCTGGGAGCTAAATACAACGAGCTGGGGGCTCAGCACCCAGTGGGCAAGTGCTCAGCCAGCAGGCTTACCATGCTCATTAATGTAAGTAACGGTCATCCCGGACGTGGGCAGTTATCTCGAGAAACTCGCTTCCACATTCATGATTAGACCGTTGTGTTGGACGTGGCAGTTAATGTGCCCGCCATGCACGCTTTGACATTTAATGGGGAGTTATCCAGCTTCCCATGAAGGTTATAAAAACCCTTCCCATCAAGGGAGGAAGGTACGTGATTCTTGACCAAGGCTACACTCTGTCAAATTGCTTACTCAACTGAGTGTTTGCTAATTCACACGTTGGAGCGCATTTGCAGGGTAAGCCCCTGCCTAATTCACAGTTGGTGTTTGTATTACAGGTTTGGGCCTTGAAGGTTTTTGGATAGAATTGAAAGCCAGATATCCAGATTGTTAAACCCAGTGTGTCCGAGGATTATTTGGACGCATAATTTACATAGTAAAAATAAATTTAAAAAAATCCATGCATGTTCGCTGATGAATGAAAGGGAGGAAAAACAATTTTTAAAACCATAATACCGATCCCACTCATAATATTTAATTGAACATTGAAGCACGACCGACCAAATTGTGAATCCAGTCGGCAATTACTAGATCAACTAAGGCAATAAAATAATAAAGCAACAATTTAGACATGCGATGGCCGATTTTGAACAACTAGTAGTCTGATGAAACGGATTAAATATGTGACTTAAGAGTTTAATCAATAAAGCAATAATATTGCATGCGTCTTTAATGGATGATCACGAGTTCGTAACATTGCTCTGATACCAACTGTAAGTTATTAATCTTAAACCCTAGATCTTAAACTTCATGATAATCACAATAACATGCGAAACACTCTTAATTAAAATACCTGATAAAAACATGTTGCTTTTAGTAATTTGCTCTTGATCCGATATCTGCAATATAATAGAGAAGAAGAGGCAGAATATGATTTCTCCTTTTTGGCCTAAAACCTTAATGAGTTGATTTAACGTAATATATTAATATGATGAGTATTACTATTACATCTCTTTTATAGGCAAAGGGAGGACCAAATTCCTATTAGGGTTTTAATTTCAACCGTCCATCAAGGTAGAGTTTATTTAGGAAACTTACCCATTTTACAAACTAAATTTATTGTAATTTAGTAATTTCAAATCAACCGTGATTCTCACTTATTGACTATATAAAGAATTTCTTAACCTGCAAGAAATATATCTTACATTAAGATAATTTAATCTTAACATCTGAATAACACTAGTCAATTACTTATGGGTGACTGCTCATAATATTAATTGTAGGAGGTGACTTGTAATAGGGAAAGAAAAAATAGGGAGTTAAAAATGGATAACTACTCATACATGTGAATGTGATGGTGAATCTCAACCGTTAATTTTTTAAAGATAATTTAATCTCAACCTCTGAATAGCCATAATCAATTACCTAGCTGTTTTATAATATAGATTATATCTCTATGCCTGTGCCTATGACACATTGCTAATATATCTGATTTCGTCAATTGAAATGACAATGCCTAAACAGAAGGTGCGATTTTAAAAAAAAATTACAGTTGAGGGGTACATTGCTTCAATTGATGTTTTATAAGGGGTGACTGTTCAGAAGATTAATCGCATGGTGTGACTTTCTAATCTAAAGATAAAACATAGGCAGAAGAAAACATGAGTGACTGTTCATAATATTAATTGTAGGGGGTGACTTGTAATAGCGAAAAGAAGAAGAAGTTAAAAATAGATAATTACTCACATATGTGAATGTGAGGTTGAATCTCAACCGTTAAATTTTTTTAAAGATAATTTAATCTCAACATCTGAATAGCCCTAGTCAATTACCTAACTGTTTTATTATATAGACTAGATCTCCATCCTCATGCCTATGGCACGGTGCCAGTACATCTAATTTCGTCAATTAAAATAACAGTTTCTAAATAGAAGGTGCGATTTAAAAAAAATGTTACAGTTGAGGGGTACATTGATTCAAGTGATAGTTGAGGAATTGATGTTTTATAAGGGGTGACTGTTCAAAAGATTAATCACAAGGTGTGACTTTGTAATATGAAGATAAAACATAGGGAGAAAAAAATGGGTGACTGCTCATAATATTAATTGTAGGGGGTGACTTGTAATATGGAAAGAAAAAAAATAGGAAGTTAAAAATGGATAACTACTCTAACGTGAATGTAAGGGTGAATTTTAATCGTTAAATTTTTTAAGATCATTTAATCTCCAACCTCTGACTAACAGTAATCATTTATCTATCTGTTTTATAATGTAGATCACCACATCAATATTTCAAGTTGTAGTGAATTACAGAGGCTTGTGAGGGAATTCTGAAAGATCAATAGTAGCTAGGATTCACGAAATATGTCAATGTAGTTCGCGATGTAGCTTGTTACTCTAGCTACACCCAGAAGTGCATTGACCAGAAATTCAAAAACAGCGGAAGACTTTTAATTTAAATCAAAAATAAACACAGATGTTTACCAAACAATCCACAAGCTTTATGATTGTAGATCCAACCTTATGGCCAAAAAGATTTCACTAAAAAGATGAAGTGTTTTACAAAACAATATGTGAAATCACCAAAACCAAAACTCTCACAAGACAACACGTCTTGGAGAACAAAACACACATAAACAAAGGTAGAGAAAACGTGAGATTAAAAAATCAACTTCCTAGAAACAGTAGGAAGACAAATAGCCACAATAGCCGATGTAGTTACCAATGAAGCTACACTCGGAGCTTCATTCAGATTCAGGCAGCAACACTTCTTCTCTGATTTTCAGTATGTTCTGCACTGTCTGCTTTTCTCTCTTATATTCTGCTCTCTCAGTCTCTACCTCTATGTCGTGCTCCCTATTTATACAATGGAGGAGACCTACAATACAA
The DNA here is from genome assembly GCA_013146195.2 of Codonopsis lanceolata. Classification (NCBI taxonomy): domain Eukaryota; kingdom Viridiplantae; phylum Streptophyta; class Magnoliopsida; order Asterales; family Campanulaceae; genus Codonopsis; species Codonopsis lanceolata. The sequence continues at coordinate 122,771,119 of CM028381.1, read as the reverse complement.
TAAGGAAAACAAAAGACTCCAAGTATCTAAAGGATTAGGAGTTAGTTTCCATAATCAAATAAACCACAATAAATCACCTTTATTACCTAGATTTTGTTACCAATTATATAAAGACTCTTAGAGAAGATTTAGGAAGGAATTATTACCAAGATTTTGTTTCCAAATCTATACCAAAACTTTAGGACCAAGAAAACCAAAATATTACCAAGATTTTGTTTCCAAATCTATACCAAAACTTTAGGACCAAGAAATGGTATTCAATATGATAACTTCTTACCATTGCTTTTGGACCAAGAAAGGGCACAACAATAAAATCAATGGAGGAAAATAAGACGACTCTATTTTACCCTTACAATCTCCCCATTTGTTGAACCTTTCTGGTCAAGTCAAATGACAAGTGTTTATTCAACACCAATCAAACCATTTAACATGCATTGGTTAGAAAATCTCATCTTCCACTGAATTTGTGCAAGATATAAAATCAGAAATCATCTACTAAGTACAAATCAGAATATACCAATGATGCAATCACATGCATACAAAAAAAAACATGAAACAATTTATGGAAGAAACAATCACAATGATGAATCTACAAAGAATCAGATTTATCATCATCACCAGAAATAAGAACACTTGACCTCTCTCCTCCTATTTGACCGGAGAAGAAGATGGAGAAACAATCTTTTAGGAATTCTCAAAAATCCAAGATTTTGAAAAACACAATTAAGTGTTCACCATGACTTGATCACACCCTTAGCAATAACTGAGCACCTCATATCCAGATTCAATACCTCTTAGTTCCTCACAAAAATTAGACATCCACTAAATATTTTTCAACATAGAAATTTTTGGAAATTGATTTGCACAGTTTATTTTAGGACAAAATTTCACCAAGCTGATATCCTTACCAACAATGCACGTCCTAAAATTTTATGCCTAAAACATGATTACAAAAAGCTAGGCAAAAGAATAATGTAATCACACACAAGTGATAAAGACCAGATCAAAGCGATGTAGTTCCTGATGCAGCTGCATTAGGAGGTGCATTCATCAATAATAAAATTTTGTGCAATTTTGCATCTTTTGTTTTCTTAAACATACTTCTCTCTCAAGATCATAAATTTTTCATAACAAAAATCCATTGGTACTTTATTTCCTTAGAAGTATAGTTCTACTTTATTTTAAGCTATACAAAACATGCCACTAGGAACCTTTCACACTATTTACCAAGGAAAGCCATTTTGCTCATGATCAACCCATGAAATTGAAAGAGTCAAAGTCCCAAGAGAGAATGACAACAAACCTTGTTCATAGGTAGCTCTTTTCCTTTAGGTTGCTCTCACACTTTTTTAAGGGAATTCATTTTTCTCAAGATCAACCTATGAGAACTAAAGTTCTATAGTACCAAGATAAAATGCTACATCCCTTGTACATTAGGTAACTCTTTCCTTTGTGGACTTCAAAACTGCTCAAGAACTGGGAGAGAATGAGAATCATAACAAAAAAATTACAATTGATTTTGAATGCAATTCCCAAGCAACAATAAAAGGCACAAACATGTGAGTCAAATGATTTAGAGTGCCTTCTAAAGACAAAATGCAATCATGCCTATTTTTTTTTCTTTTCTTATAATTAACTAAGTGTAAAATTATATGACACACATACCAAGAGATTTTCTTAGATTGGAAAATCTCTTCAAAATCAAGACTCTTAGTAAATATATCAGCCAATCGATTTTTTGTCCCAACATGTTCAGTGCAAATAATCTCTTGTTCAACCATGTCTCTAATAAAGTGGTGTCTTATATCAATGTGTTTTGTTCTAGAGTGTTGAAGTGGATTTTTTGCTATAGTGATTGCACTGGTGTTATCACAATACAAGTTTAACACATCACTATGTCGTCCATAAATTTTGATCATTTAGTTCATAAAAATTGTCTCAACACAGTTCTGTTTTTCACTAAACCAAGAAACCAAATTATTTTCAAGTAAAAACACCTACTAGATATACTTCTCATATCATCTATTTGTTGAACAGTAATATATAGAAAGCAAGCTAATTTCATATAGTCAACCTTACCTTTCTTTCTAGTAGACATACAATCATGTACATTACTTATCACTTGAGAAGAAGGATGAACTTTCTGAATACGGCTGAGAACATCTTGGTTGCGATTAGTCACACTAGAATGTGTTTCAGGTTGTTCAGTTTTTGTTTCAGCATCCTCAGAATTTTGACCAATGTAGCTTCTGGTGCAGCTTGTGATGTAGCTGCATCCTGAACCACATCCACTGAATTTTCGGAATTTGCAGAATCTGTATTATCTAGAGCTGGCACATTGTCTGAATGTCCATCAACTGCAGAATCTGAATTTTTTATAATTGACCCAAGATCACCAAAAACAAACAAACCCTTTTTACGCAAAGTATTAGCACATTGAATAGCAAAATGACCAAACCTTTGACAAGCCTTACATTGAATAGAATCAATATTTTTATCACTTGTTGTAGACTGTTTAGCAAAAAGGTTGGCAAAATATTTTTCAAGGGTTTGGAAAGAATTTTTTTTTGGGAACAACCTTAATAGACTCATGTTTGAAAGCAGTTTTGAAGTTTGAAGATGGAGATCTATTTTGTCTTTTGGCTTTCAAAATATTTTAAAACTTGGTTGTTAAAAGAGCCATTGACTCTTCATCAAAATCAAATTCCTCAACATTCCAATTTGAGTAATTCATATTCGTTAATGTAAGAGGACAAACAAAATTCTCATATTGAGAATCCATCATGGCTACAACAAGAATATTCTCTTAGTGACGTCAAGAGGATACTTTGATACCAATAGAAATACCAATAGAAATATCAATAGTAGCTAGGATTCACGAAATTTGTCAATGTAGTTCGCAATGTAGCTTGTTACTGTAGCTACACCCGAAATGCATTGACTAGAAATTCAAAAATAACGGAAGACTTTTAATGTAAATAAAAAATAAATACAGATGTTTACCAAACAATCTACAAGGTTTATACTTGTAGATCCAGCCTTATGACAAAAAAGATTTCATTAAAAAGATAAAGTGTTTTACAAAATAATATGCGAAATCATAAAAACCAAAACTCTTACAAGACAACACGTCTTGGAGAACAAAATCCCACCGAAAGAAAGGTAGAGAAACCGTAAGATTAAAAAATCAACTTCCTAGAAATGCTAGGAAGACAAACAGCCACAGCAACCGATGTAGTTCCCAATGAAGCTACACTCGGAGCTTCATTCAGATTCAGGCAACAACACTTCTTCTCTGATTTTTAGTATGTTCTGCTCTGTCTGCTTTTCTCTCTTATATTCTGCTCTCTCAGTCTCTGCCTCTATGTCGTGAACAAAAGACTTTAAGTATCTAAAGGATCAGGAGTTAGTTTCCATAATTAAATAAACCATAATAAATCATCTTTATTGTCTAGATTTTATTACCAACTCTTAAAGAAGATTTAGGAAGAGATTATTACAAAGATTTTGTTTCCAAATATATACCAAGACTTTAGGACAAAAAACCAAAATATCACAAAGAATTTGTTTTCAAATCTATACCAAAACTTTAGGACCAAGAAAGATATTTAATATGATAACTTTTTATCATTGCTTTTAAACAAAAAAAAATAAAATAAAAAATAAAATCAGGAAAATAGGACCTATTTTCCCTTACAAATTCCCCTTGGCCGAGGACTGAGGACTGAGATTGAGCCTCGCTGATCGTGGTATACAAGCACAGTCATCAAAAACTGACACGAGAGGTAGAAAAGAATGAAGTGAAAAAGAAGAGGAAGAAACGAGAGAAAAGGGCAAAACATGACGGGAGGATTCGCACGAGGTCGTCTCACCGAAGAGAGGAAATCGTGGCGAAAGAATCATCCACATGTACCTCTCTTCATCAAAAATCTCTTCCCTCTTCCTTTTATTTTCAAATGAAATATTCTCTTTTTCTAATTAATTTAATTGTTACGGTTTTCGTTTCATTTATGATTCTTCTGTTGTAATTAGGGTTTTGATGCGAAGCCGGAGACTGGTACAGATGGATCCGTCAATTTGATTTTGTGGCATTGCACCATTCCCGGTAAGACTGGGGTCTTCTTCAAGTACTTGCCTTTTCGTACTGTTGTTTCTCTATTTTTTACCGCTCAATCTTCATATTTAATATTTTTAATTTAATTTTTTACAATCATGTTTTCAGTCACACCAATTCAACGTTTGTGAATGATGATGAATTTTGAGTTTGACTTCTTCGTTTGATTGCAGGCGTTTTGGTTTGGTCTTTCCTTTCCAGGATTTCTTCTTAACATGGCATAATAATTACCACATGCATAAATAATACTGAAATGGAAGAGTGATACTGATTCTAACGAAATTGAACAAAAATTCTATACCAAAGACTTGGTTAACGATTGCAGAAATATAACTGTACGTGGAATTAGTGTGCTTTAACAGTGTCATATGACCATTTTGACTATTTATAGAAAAAGGAAAAAGTGTATGTACACTTGAACCAATGTTATGGAGGTTATATACTACTTGATTTAAATTAAGAATGAGGGAATGGACTTGTTTCTGTTTTTAGTGAATCTAATTAACTGCTTGATATTGCCTTCATGGGATCGCTAGATTTCAATTGATGAGATGTTCCCGACCATACAAGGTAGCAAATAAATAAGGAACAAATATGGTGGCCATTATCTATTACTCCATGTTCTTTTTGTAAAACTAAGTGTAGCACTAAAAGTAAAGATCATTATTCATTACAACAATTCTATGCCTACAAGCAAAAGAGAAAGAGAGAAATTAAATGTCACTTTGAAAAATCAGATGTAGATCAACTTTACATACAAAGGAAGGGCAGAGGCCTTTGGTGGCCCCTCTAGTCAAGAATTGGGGCCTCACAATCACTATTTTCTCTCATGCTTTCTTCGTTCATGGTTCGATATTCTGGTGTCCTAGGCATAGAGGAACCACACCAACCCATCCCGAATTTGGTGGTTAAACTCTACTGTGGTGACGATACTGTAGGGGGGGTCCTGTGGAAAAATAGCTCAATGCCAGGATAATAAAAAGCTTAACACCCCCCATTCTTCATACTTTTTCAATATGAAAAAGAAAAAAATGAAAAAGAAATATATATATATATATATATATATGGGAAGGGAGTTAATGCCAGTCTTGCAATACTCTGCAGAGAGAAAACTTCAGTAATTGGGTATATTTTTAACTTTTAAGTATGACCTCTAATTTGTACTCCCTCAGTTTCAAAATGAGTGTTTCATTTTTGTTAGTTCCCCCAACCAAATTTTTCAATGTGTCTTGAAGAGTTACTTTATTTTTGGGCATTGCTGCTGATCTTAATAAGAATGCTGGATACACTACTCTTGTATCCAGTTTGTTATTTCTTGGCAATTTTGGCGTAATTAGTGACCATTTCCAATCTTACAATTCCGGTTTTAGGGGTTGTCTTAAATTACCCTATTATTTGCGATATAGTTAGAGCTGACTGTAATTTTTTCTTTCCTATCTGATGGATCCCATAGATGGCATTTTTCTCAGTCTGCTTGGACTGATATAGCACAAGGATTAGATCTATCCCTTCATCATCCTAGTTAGAATGTTGGTGTTGTTTTCTTATGATGGTTCCAAGAGTAATAGCATATTCCAAAAGATGAAAAAAGGGCGAGTTTAGGAATAGGTACTATTGGCAGTTTGTCATTGAGATTTGGAAGTTTCTTTAGGAGGGTGGAATTGCTTGGTGCTAAAATAATTTCTTAGCTGGTGTTTCCTAAAATTATCCTTAGTGATGAAGCAGGTTGTAGGTTTTTTTTGTTTTTCTTTCTGTGTGCTGGATCACCATTCATAGCATTTTGCAGGTTTCCCATTTAATCTAGCGCAGTTTTGGTTTTCTAGTAAGATAGGTATGGTCTTGTACCCATTTGAATCTCCTCGTTGGGTGTAGATTAGAAACTTATATGTTACATGGAGACAGATGGATGTTGAAGGCTGATGTCAGCATAAACTGGCATTGCAATAAACAAATTAAACAATGGCCTGATATCAGTCATCTCCTTACTGAGTGCTTGGATTAGAACTGCTACTTGTTAATATTTGTGTCTTTTGATTCTGACTGCTAATGTTTATGGTTGGAAGAATATTGATGATTTGATTTGTACAGACGTACTGGGAGGGTGGGTACTATCCACTTACACTTTACTTCAGTGAAGACTACCCTAGCAAACCACCAAAGTGCAAGTTCCCTCAAGGTTTCTTCCACCCAAATGTCTATCCTTCTGGAACTGTGTGTTTATCAATCTTGAACGAAGACAGTGGAAGTGCATGCCACATGTTTGGAGTGTTCTGTTTCTCTTTTTGGTTACCGAGCATGCTGCTTGGAGTATGCAGCTTTTGATTGAACTTCTGGATAGGTGGTGTCTTCTGACATTGAGCAAATTTTGTAGGGGTGGAGACCTGCCATTAACGTGAAACAAATCCTAGTGGGGATCCCGGATTTGCTAGATCAGCCTAACCCGCAGATCCAGCCCAAATTGAAGGGTACCAACTTTTCCTTCAGGTACTTTGTCGCTCCCAATTTTAGGGATCGAGTGATTCTTTTTGTGAGTCGATGCTAATGTGGTTTGGTATCCACAGGATGTAGTTGAGTACAAAAGAAGGGTGCGACAGCAGGCAAAGCAATATCATCCTCTTATCTAGTGACACTTCCCGGCTTGTCCTGTAATTATGTAGGAGAGAGATTCTTTTGTATTAGGAGCCTACTCTTATTGGTGTTTGTCTTTGCATTTAAACTGGGGTTAATGGCACTCACTCTCTGGTGCTCCATGGTAGTGTTCGCTTGATTATACATGCCAACTGATGATTGCTAAATGATTTTTATAAGTTATACGAAGAATTCAAGTTGAAACTTATTAATGTCAATAGTGGTTGATAATGCAAGTATTGAATCTGTCATTACTGACTTGAGTATGCTTGTTACTTTTATGTCGAATGTTTGAAGGTAAGCAGCAAGGTTTCTTTCCCCAAAAGTATAGATGTACTTCTTCGAGTGGAGGCCGTGTGGATGTTACCCCATTGGGTCAACAAGTTTCAGGAGTACATATCATACTCATAATACATGTTACACGAAAGCTTTCGTCTTTTATTTGAAATTGACTAGTTTGTGCTAATATCGTTATGGATTTCATTTCAAACAGAAACTTTTGGGGATCCATCAATTGGGGCTAAGAAATCTGCCACCTATTTTTTAACGTATGTTCTGATTTCTTCAATCAAAGCCTTCAAGCTCTTTGCTGATGATCCACCATCTTCCACAGCCTTCTCTGCAAGCTCACTCAGTTGCCCTGCAGTCTTCCTCATCTGCTCTGCGTCTCTGTCATCACTCATCATCTTGCTCACCACTTTCTCTAAGTTCTCTCTCATAATCAAGGCTGTCTCCGTAGTGGAATGGGCCTTCCAGAGCAGATTACCTACTGGCAAGCCACATTTCGACACCTGAGTCACGAGCTTTTCATTTTGAAATTGATCTGCAAACAGAGGCCAAGTTACCATAGGTACACCAGCCGTCACAGCTTCAAGAATTGAGTTTGTTCTGGCATGTGTCATGAATCCCCCAATTGCTTCATGCTCTACCAACACTTGTGGAGCCCAACCCCGTATGATTAGTCCTTTGCGCGATTCATTAGCTGTCACCTCAAACTCCTCTGGCAACCACCATTCTTCGTCTCCTCCATCTCCCTCTTTTCTTAAAACTTTACCAACTCCCCCAGACGAAGAAATGGCCAGTGTTTTCCAACGCATGTGCGATTTCTGTCAACTGAGCTTTGGTGAATCGGGTTAAGCTTCCGAAACAGACGTACAAAATGATTTGGGTTTCTTTGAATCTAGCCAGGAGAGGCAGCTGCGTTTGCCTCTTTCAGCTTTAGCAATCTGATCGTCTTTAAAAAAGATAGAGACAGGACCTACATGCCATGCCTTCATCCCTACAATGTTTCTGTAGTAGTCCGCGTAACCACTTTCTAATGTAATAGCTATTCAGTATTCACCACCATCCCTAAACTCTTCTTTTCGGCCTCTTTTAAAGTTTCAACAAAACCGGAAACATCCTTCCTGGTAGCTGTAACACTTGCCAAGTTGTGATTTAGTTAATACAACTTGGTCTGGCAGGGTAGGCACGACAAAGGGCTCTGTATGTTCGATACAGTATCCTACCGACAGAGTAAAGAAGAATGTGGGAACAAATCCGACCCTAGGTATGCCGAGCTCTTCTGCTAGATCTGCAGTCCAAGGAAAGGCAATATCGGAGACAATGCAGCCGGGGCGAAGTTAATCACGAATTAGTATTTCGATCTTTGGGCGGAGCAAATCAGCAAGCCATTAATCACGAATTAGTGTTTTGATCTTTGGGCGGAGCAAATCAGCAAACCAATGGCGTAGAAGAGTTTCATGGTCATTTCAGGGGTTGGGGCGTCAGAGACATTCTCCATTCCTTGAGGGAGTCCGACTTCGGCCGATGGGAAGGGTAGAATTTTTAGGGTGATGTGAAGGCCGACTTTTACGTCTTGGTCGATGGCGGTTTGGAAGCGGAGGGCATTCATAGGGGGTATTGCTCACTTCTCCTAACGGAGAGGTCGAGTGTTCAACTCCCACTAGAGACACCCTGGACTTTACAACTTTTAATAGAAAGGTCGGGTGTTCAAGCCTCTTTAGAGGTAACGTTGTTGTTCAAGCCTTACCGAAAGGCCCCATTTAACTGCTCGCTTATCTTAACGGAGATGTCGAGTATTCAAGCCCTACCAGAGGCACCCTGGTACATCATTACTCTCAATCGAGAGGTCGGATGTTCAAAGCCTCAACAGAGACATTATTTGTTCTAGCCATACCAAAGACATTATATATCTATAATTATAGCATTTCAAGACATTTAAATAATAAAAAAAAATATGGATTGGGGTAAGGTCTATGTTCCCTCCAACTCTTGAAAAAAAACTAATTTAAAAAGAAACGAAAAAAAAAAAAAAAAAAAAGCCGGGCAATGTCTACTAATGGCATCATGTGTCCTGGTGCCATGGCAGGTAGAAAGACGGCATGCAGCAGCCCATCTGTTGAACCACCACCCATGCTTAATTCACCTCGACACAAAGAGAGAGAGAGATGTCTGCGAGATAATGCATGCAGCTGAAGCAATAAATATAGATTGGCGGCCAAGTCTTCCTTTCTATCCCATTCTTGATGTTAGTGCTCCTTGAAGTTCGTTATTTTCATTAACTAGTGATGTACCGTGCGTTGTACAGATTGTATACGTGTATAAAATTATAGGGTAATCTTCTCTAATAAGACTTAATTTTGGAGTGCCAAAATGATGTGGCATCTTATGTGTCATATTGTTAACATAACTTTTTAACTTATAGTGGAGCCCATAAAATACCAAATAAGAAGACACATTGGAAACCACATCATTTGGTGCACAAATTTGAGTGCTCATTGAGTGGCTCTAGCATTACTCAAAATTATATATTAAATTAAAGTTAAATAGTATATGATTAATATTTTTTTAATATTAGCAAAATAAACAAAAAATAATAAACAGTAAAATTAAATATGGAAAATCCTATAAATTTGAAAAAAATAATATAAATTTTGGAATACTTTTTAGATACAATAATTTTCATTTAACATGTACGACTATTGCAGCTATAAATATCACATATTAACTCTAGACAAAGTTACATATAACTTATGATAAGCAAAAACATGTTTTCAAATAGAGTCTTATATTAGACAATGACTTACTATGATTTTTATTCATAAACATTGCGTAAGACATAATCAACAAAAAATATTTTATCTGGAATTTGAAAAAAATTGTAGAATCAAATAATATCAGTGACATTTTTGGAATCAAAAGAGTACCACCAGAATTGCCATTTGAAAGAACTCAACCTTCTAAAACATGATTTCTCATCCTTATAACAATAAATCTCGTATCATTGCATAACTCAAGGGAATAGACTATGTTACGAAAAACCATTATTTGAGTTCTAACCTTCAAATTTAACTCACAGTTTGAGATTTCAAAATATGTAATTCAATTGAAATATTCACGATTATGTATCGTTCAAATTTAACCCACTGTTTGAGATTTAAGAATATGTATTGTTCATTGATGTGATGTAATTAAAAAAATTACATCTTAATTTTTATATGACTATTTAATTGAAACCACAAAAAAAGCATGTATTTCTTTCAACAACATAACTTATATTATACATTTCGATTTTCAATTACATAAATAATTAACAAAAAAAGAAGAGAAAATGTCACTCTAATTTGAACATGACATAAAGTTCTCGATATTCTTACTTATTTGTAATGGATCATAAAAAAACGTAATTTTTTTGTTTAATTATCTTCTTTTCAGTTGTGTAGTGTGCATTCATCTGATATTTATAAAATCCCAAATATATATCAATTCATTTACATATTGTCCGCTTCATACATTGAATAATTTCCATACTGACACCGTGTCATAAGCACAGACACAAAATCTAGTGATAATTTAAAGTAAGACGGACCCAAACTAAAAAATCAAACAAAGTCAGGCCCATGAGTATTTTTTATTTGTTTTTTTTAATATTATAAAATTGTATTTCAAGATCTATTAAAAACAATCATAAGTATTTTTATTTACCTATTTTTTATTTATAATAATACTAAGCTATTCAATATTTTTGAATAAATACCATTTTTACAAATTATTTTTATATATTGGTTTTGTTTGTAATTAGTTATATGTACATGGACTCTATCTGACTTATGAATAGCTTGCCTAGAAATTTGATTTATACTTTATTTTTGTGTAATATTTAATAGTTATATGGCTTTGATATGTAATTAGTTATATGTCATTTATACGTCATTTTCGAATGTAATTCTCCAAATAAAAAAAAGTAAACTCAATTGGAATAGTTTATGTCAACATCATTAAATGACATTTCTCAAATTCAATTTCAAAAAAAAAATTGACATAAAAAGAACTTAAGTGATTCCATTTTTGAAAAGTGAGTTTTGGCGAAAAATTTCTAAAAATTATGCACTTCTGTTTTTATATATACTACGACACAACCGTGTAATTCACGGTTCAATATTGATATAAATAAAACAATATAAATTTTCAATTGTAACCATATAACTGAATAATTATATGAAAAATCATGAGTTCAATATGCATATAAAACAAATTATAGAAAATTATGTTAATAAAAACAATAATTTTTTTTAACATATCTTTAAATTGATATCGAAGTGATATGTCCTTAACCGAAACAGTTTATTTTTTACAATAAAAATTGAAGTTAATCATATAAAAGTATAATCAAAGCACTCGTGTGATGCACGGAGCCTATATTTATATCAATACAATAGTTAAAACTTTAGTTCTAATAAAATACACAAATGATTGCAACATAAAGATTATGAGTTCGATGTGTAGAATTGAATATCATAATTTTGTAACATTAAAATTAAGATTATTTTGTTTGGCTCTCATGTAGAGTTCAATTAAAAATCTAAACGTATAAGCAAATTAATATAAATAAAAAAATTAATGAAAATCAATAGTATTTAGGTTTAAAAATGTTTTACATTTGGAGAAAAAAAATCAATTTATAGAATAAAAATATTAAGAATTTCAGTTCAATTCAAATTCTAATATTTTTTATAGATATAAATAATAAAATTTGCATTGAAGCCCACAATTCCAATTCTAAACAATGGAATTGAGATTCACTTTCTCTCATTCTCTACTATGGAGTCTCAACAAAATTTAAATTCACTTATGTGTTTTCCGTATTAAAAAATGATAATAAAATATATACAAATAAATATATATAAATAAAATTACACTTTTCAAAATTGGTAATTTTTACAAAATAATTTAAGTATTATGGTTCAATTTAAAAATCAGACATAAAGAAAAAATAATTAGAATAGTATATAACCAAGGAAAATAAATATAGGAGATGAGTCAAGGAAAATGAACCAAAAATTCAAACGATCGATGGATAGACATTGGAAAATTTCGTTTAAACTGTGCTATGGATAACTTTTGGACAGTGACTCGGTAAATACTCATAAAACAACGTTGTTTTAGTTGATGTATATAAACGAAAAGAAAACACTTTTACCCTAGTTTCATCACACATTACAAAATAAAAATTTACGCATTTTTTGCAGCGATGGCGAACCTCACGGTTACCACCTAAAGAAAGTCCGACAACGGAAGCTATGACCACCGACTTACCGAAAACTTGTTGGTATGTTTATATTTCCAAAAATATCTCAAAAACTATGTTTAACTTCAAAACCTGTTTATTAATTTTAATTTGTGATTTAGTTCAACTAACAAACAAATTCGATCTTAATGTTGATTAATTTCATTATCAGCACTTTTTTTATATCTGAATTTTTAACATGTATAAATAACTAAAAAATCAGAAATTATCGGGTTTCTATTTTTTTTTACATGTAGCTAGCTGTCTAAAAAAATTGGTCTTATATCAATTTATAGATTTTTTTACAATAATAACTTTGGTTATGATGAAATAGAGAAAAAATTGTCTGATATTGGTATTATTATTAATTGATTATTTGTGAATTAGTTTTACTTCAAAGTGTGTGCATATGATTTAATTTCAAAATCGTTGTTTTATTCCATATTTATTTTTCCTAGCCTGGATATTGATGCAAAGAAATTGACAAAAAAAAAAAAAAAACAAAAAAATTGGTTTTGTTATCTCTCATGTTTCTACTATGCATATTTTTCTTAATATACTAAACACGAATGTGAAAAGGTTTTGGAATTATTTTCCAATCAACCATAATAATGACATTTTATATGTTTTAATTTCCAATGTAAAAAGGGGTTTATATATAAATTAGAAAGTGTTTCTAAATTTGGAAAGTCACTTTTGGTGGGAACTTTCTAAATTTTACTTCTCTCCTTTTATGCTTGTATAGATTAGCTCCCTTCCCCTCAACTTTAATCAGATTACAGACCAACCACCACGACGACGCCATCTATTCGTACTTAATTCCACCCTTGCTTTTCTAAAGTTATTCCCACGAGTTTTATTACTCCCTCCGTCTTTAAAATATTGTTTATTTTGATCTGATACATCGTTTAAAAAAATAATTGATTATATTATAAATATTAGTGAAATATGTGGTTTTCTTTAATGCTCTTGATTATGGGGCCATAATTAAAATAGATAGAAAAAGTAAAAATAAAATGATAAAAAACAGAGGGAGTATTAGTCTCCTCAAATCAAATTTATCATTTTCTAAGTAATGATATAGACATTCTAAATTATGACCAACTTAACTATCCAACTATTCGAAAGTTAAAGTTCATATAGGAATACCACTCGAACTCAGTAATATTGTTTGTCTTTATTAAATACAACATAATTACTAAATTGTTCCTCAAGTATTCAAAAACAAATTTTATACTCTTACTCGCATTTTATAATTGATAGTTATTTAATTTTTTTTTAGCATAAACAATTGTCAAACTATATATTTAAATGAAAAACATGAGTGTCACCCCAATTGGGCAGCACTCTTGATTTTTTCTTAAAAAAAATCATATTTTATAGACAATTACCAAAAAAACCTTTTTGCTTATAAATAATTATAAAAATAAAATAGATTCAAATCATGGATAGGAGGAGGGCCACTTGAATTAGGCAGCACTCCCGATTTTATAAAAATTATAAACAATTATCAAATATATATATATATATATATATAGAAGAAAATAATGAGTGCCACCATGTCTAGGTGGCACTCATGATTTAAAACTATTTTATTAAAAAACATTACTAAACATAAGTCCTAATTAAAAAATAATAATAATACTTGCAACTAAAATTATTTTTAGAAATGACCGTAACAGAGTTATCTGTTTGACCAGAATAATGGTGGAACTAATGTAGTACTATTAAAAATGAGAAACTGGGTGGCACTGGTAGTGGAAGTAATGGAAATCTAATTAAGATTCGTAAGACGGTTTTACATGAGATCAACTCTTTTAAAAAAGCTTTGGGGTTATTTGGGGAATGTTATTTGGGGGAACTAAAATTTGGTTTTAGAAATAGAATCTGTAGAAGCAATTAATCTGATTCATTTAAGTAAATAATTAAGAAGGCCTCTAAATTTGTTTTATCACAAGTTTTGGAGGAATGAATTTTGCCCTGAATTGTGGTTCATGGATTATTAGGTACCAAAAAGTAGCTAGGGAGTAAAAGGTATTAGATCTTATCTTGGATTCTTGGGCTAGGAACAGGGTGAGTGTTTCATCACTTCATCATTCATGAGTGTTGAACCAAGTTAATTATTATGTGATTGAAAATTGAAATGATATATATCAGGAAATTATATACATAGAAGAGCTGGTGCACTGATTCATGGATTTTATTCCTACCTAGCTACTTTAGAATTCATCGTTACACGCGACTAGACTAGTTTGTGCTACTAACAAAATTTCGAAATGGCAGATTACATTTCCGTACCATATATAGAAGTTAGAACATGTGCCTTTTTCTATCTACTGAGAAATATTCTTTTTTTTTTTTTACCCTCACCCTATTTTTTCACATATTGTCTAATCTCTTTAATCAAAAGCTTCAAGTCCTTGGCTGAAGATCCGCCGCCTTCAACTGCTTTCTTTGCCAGCTTGCTCAGCCCCTCGACAGTCTTCCTCATCTCCCTGGCATCTTTGTCATCGCTCATAATCTTCTTCACTGCCTTGTCAATTTTCTCTTTCCTTACCAACTCCCTATCCTCGGTTGCCCACGCTTTCCAGAACTGATTACCCACTGGAATCCCAAACTTCAACACTTGTGTCACAAGTTTCTCGTTGTAAAACTGTTCCGCGAACATAGGCCAAGTTATCATGGGCACACCAGCTGTAGAACCTTCAAGAATTGAATTCCATCCACAATGTGTCATGAACCCCCGATTGCTTCGTGTTCCAGTATCGAAAGTTGTGGTGCCCAACCTCTTATGATCATTCCTTTCCCAGATTTCCTTAATCTCTCCTCAAATCCTTCCGGCAACCACCACTTTTCATTCTCCTCCAAATTATCACTTTTCTCCGTTTCTAATAATTTCCCAACAACCCAGATGAAGTAATGGCCCGCGCTCTCCACTGCACTCGCAATTTCCATCAGCTGAGCTTTGCTGAATCGAGTTAGGCTTCCAAAACATATGTATAAAACCGAATTGGCTTTCTTTGAGTCTAGCCACGCGAGGCAGCTGTGCTTGCTTATACAAGCTTTCTCTCCTCTTTCAACTTTATCAGCCTCATCTTTCCAAAAGAAGGAAGCGGGGCCTACGTGCCACGCCTTGATTCCTACAATGTTCTTGTAATAATCCGCATAAGCACTTTCTAGTTCATAGAAGCTATTCACCAGCATACCAAAGCACTTCCTGTCAGCCTCTTTTAGTTTATCAAACAACTCAGAAAATTTATTTCTTGTTTTAACAATGTCGGGCAATTGCGATTTGGTTAGAACAACGCGGTCTGGCAGGGTTGGCACGACAAAGGGTTGTGTTTCAGACTCTATGGCCTTATGAGGCTGATAATGCTCAACACAGTATGCGACCGATAGATTGAAAAACCCGCTGCCACTAAAAGCGAGCCTCGGCACGCCTAGCTCGAGTGCAAGATCTGATGTCCAATGGAAGAGAACATCGGATACAATGCAACCGGGACCAAGGCTGCGTATGAGTTTCTCAATCTCTGGATGGAGCATTTCAATAGCATGGAAGAGCTTCATGGTGATGTCAGGGGTCGGGGCATCGATTAGATTTTCCCATCCTTGAGGGAGTCCGGCTTCAACAGTGGGGAAAGGTAAGATCTTAACTGTGATGGGATTGCCAACTTTTGTTTGACGCTCGAGGGCGGTATTGAAACGACGGGCGTTCATGGGGGTGGTGATAATGGTAACTTTGATGTTGTCATGAGCAGCAAAGAGGCGAGCAATGTCTACTAATGGCATCATGTGGCCTGGTGCCATGTAGGGAAGGAAAATGGCATGGAGGGATTCATCAATCGAACCAGCCATGGTTGATGCTTCCCGGCCTAGCCTGTGGGAGAAAAGTGAAAAGTGATATTGGATATATAATTGAGAGAGAGATAAGAAGAAGGGTTACATGCGGCTTGTTTGGGCAAGTGCAAAATTATTACTCCATATTAGAAGAATGAAGCGTAGAATTAATGTGTAATGACCAGAAAGAGAAATTTAGTTTTGAGGTTATGAAGTCCAAAAGTGTACTTGCAAATAACCATCAAGTTTATGTCCTTTATTCCCTCGTACAATTCCGCGGTGCCTATCTTTCTGCACCTTCTTTCTCCTGTCCACGGAAATCACACTAAATTTGAACCAGAGCGTTTTTAGCATTGTGTATTTGCGCCACAGTGATCATATGGATATGGGTCATCACCGTATTGCGTTCAAGTTGATTGTATTTCTATACATACATCATACATCATACATAGTATTAGTATCACTCTACTTTTCTTTTCATTATTCAACTAAAATGAATTCAAGGCCTGCAATTTATTCTTTGGTTTCCGAATATTTAATTGTGATGAAGCCTATAAACTAATATCTATAATTCTTAAAATTCTCACTACCCATCTCCATTCCTTCCATATAAAAAACTACTTGAAACTTTTTTGGTCGGTGCAAAATGAGAGTGGTCCAAGCATTACCCTTGTTATATTTGCTGTCTTCCATAATCCTTATGAATCACGTGAGTATGGACTTCTCTGATGTTAGGCACATTCTACAATACTGCCAACTACAGAAAAACATAATGTTGTATGAGGTCATTTGAGGGTTTGAATTATATATGCCCTTTAAGGTATCCTCACCAGCTCATATATATATGACCTCTATCTCATACTACAAAGTAACTAAAATCTTAACTATGCAAGCAGAGTGACTTTCTTGAGTCATTGGAATCTCAAGGTGTTTCTCAATGTATGGATGGATCTTTGGAAAGATGGGGAATGAAATAAGAAATAGATTGACTCCTATTTTCATGGAAAGCCCGCATCAACAATAACCTGTGAAAAACTACTTTGATAATGTCAGAGTTACATTGCAGGTTCAGAATAGCTTTTCTCAGGATAGCCCATAACAGAAAGACCTACCCCAGTCGAAGAAAATCTTGGGCATTGGGTGACTGGTACCACGTGGACTGCTCACCGTATGTCAGTCTAAGGCACAAATTGAAGCAAGCAGGGTTTTGTTAATTACGAAGAAATAGGGTCTTATACAATCCTCTTCTGGTGGTGGAGGGAAGAGAGAACAACCACGTCATGATAGTCGCTAACTTAGGAAGATCCAACTTATTAATATGTGCTGCATTGAAATGCAATTTTTTTTGTGTGAAATGCGTTTGAAGTTAAAACATGATGCCATAAGTAGTATGACTTGTTGAGAAAAACCAGGTTGTCCTGGGGAGAGTGCACTTTTTTCACCAATAATTGGGGTTTGATATGACTTAGTTTATTTCAGTTTAGGGTACCAATGATGGGTTTGAAACTTTGAATCTAGTGGAAGGCCTTTCTCTACACGTCTAAAAGAGAGTAAATTTTTTTAAAGGCTTGGAAGTATATTAGGTGCCCCCCCTCCCATCGAACTATACATGTCTTATTGACAGCAAGCTCTCTCTGATAAGTGGAATCCAACTCTTCTTCAACCATATAGGCTACTTGTTCCTACAAAGTGGGTTTCCCTTTCAACATCTAACCCCCTCTCCTTAAAGTAAAAGTTTGAGTCCATTAACAAACAATTTAAAGAGATTCCTATTCTTCATCTTTTGAGGTGTGGGATCTCACAAATCTAAGTGTCCAATTGTTTAGCCCCTCATCTTACGTTCCGGGGCAATCCCTTCTTCCACCGTTTTAGATCAGAAATCTCAGATGTGAGTTGATTATCAAAGTTGAATACACGGACTGGAAACATTTTTTTTTTTACTGTTTTTATGAAGTAATAAACCAAAATATACCTGTGGATTGTATTCCATCATTACAAATTGATTTTCATTTTGTTTTCTTTTTCTTGATTTTGTGTGTAATTAACATAACTCTAACCTTTTTAATTAGTGGTCGTTTGGTTGAACAAGTATTAATTAATGTTTGCATATTATCAACTAGCTCTCAATGCACTTATTATTATGTATCAACCAATGGACGCCTTCATGCTGAAGAATGAGCTTGCTCTTACTGTGCTGTTATCTAGGACATCTGATGTGTTCCATGTACATGTTCCCCATATCCTTTAGGACCTTTACTCATAGTACATTAATTGTTACCTCTCTCTCCCCCCATTATTTAAGAAGGCCATGCCAATTTCCGTCAGTTGTCTGACGCAAGGGTCAAGGATGAATATGGAAGTTGGCAGTAATAAGAGCAGTGTCACACACTAAATTAATGAGATGACAATGAGAGTATATTGACTACTTGTACTTTTGGTTTTTCCTTATTCTATTACTGTATTACCTAATACCTTAAAAGGTTAGAATCGTGCTAATGAAGCTACAGTACTTGCCTAACATGCCTCTTTATCCCAATTATTGATCTCTAATTATTCGGTTATGCAATAATATTTCTACGGAAAATGTGGGTGGAAAATAATTAACATTTTTTCCTCTAGAACTAGCAAGTCAATCCAAAATCCTCTATAACTATGACGCAATTTTCTTTCACCTCAATTTAGAATTTCAAAATCAACAGAAGGAAAGAAAGATACACACACTACCCAAACCATTATTAACCATTATTGATTTTGTTAGTTAACTGATCTCGACAATCGACATGGTGCACCAATGCATATTTCATTGATTAAAAAATCATCGCAAAAGGAATGGTTTGAATTTCCTTGACATATACAGTTTTTAATAAGCTAATGTATTTGGTAAAATCCACACGCATTAATGCAAGTGGTATTATTGTATATCAATTATGCACGAGTTGCTGTTTTTGACTCTTTTTAGGTGTTGGTTACAACCTACTATGATGTCATGTATTATTGTTTGTATGACGTAAATTTGTGTTTGATTGCTGAAGGGACCCGACCTGATACCTCTTACGTGAAAGGACACATGGCTACCAACGTGACCTAGGGGGATCGACCTACCTTCCGACCATACACGTGGCGTCGAAGACGACCACCGATCAAATAGGCAACCACAGGCAAGTCGACCAAGGATCCTCAATATGCTGAGGATAGTATGAAGACCAAGCATGATCGACCGTCTAACCAAGGAACTCCCATGGTCGGCATAAACAAACACCCGAACGTCATCAGTGTACTATACATGCCAGTTGGTGCCCCTCTATAGGAAAGACACAAACGTGCTCTACACCAGCCACATTCCTTTCCACGTACTAACCAACCTTCTGATACGCAAAGTACAACAGACAAGGGTACGAGCCAATAGGAGACTGCCAGCTAGCCGGCCAACCGCATGCCGGTCTCCAAGCCCAGCAACCAGTCTTGGCATGATGCGTAAGTCATGGACCATAAATAAGACTGTTCATCACCCTTTAGAGGTTACGCTCTCACTCACACTCTCAAGCACACAACACACTAGCTCCCTCAATACAAAGTTATCACCGACCGCTTTAGGGAATGCCTAGCACCGGTCAATACAACCCCGTTACTAACCTCACACCGGAGGGTTTTAGCCGGAACAACAGCTCCCAGCTCCCTAACGGTGCTTTCTCTTTCAGGTCCCTATCACAGCAAAGACTCAAGTAGGACAGTTCATAGTATTTAATTGGCTCAGGGTGAAGCTCAAGAAATGACCCTTATTTAATAACCAAAATTAATATTTAGAAAAAATTGCGGGCCGCTTCACTTTTTGAAACTTTTAATCATAAAGTACACCCTTTTTATTTTCAACGGGATAAAGTCACTTTTAGTGGCAAAATGACTACGATACCCTTAATGAACCGTAGGCGCGCTATGTAGGTCATTATTTTTGCACCGCAATTCATCAATTTTATCGCATTATTTTTTGCACTGCGGTTCAATAGTGTAACTGTTAGTCTATTTTTGAACTGCGATTCATCAATTTTTATTGAATTAATTTTGCACCGTGGTTCAATAGTGTAACTACTAGTCTATTTTTGTACCGCGATTCATTAAGTTTAGTGCATTAATTTTTGCACCGCGGTTCAATAATGTAATTGCTAGTTTATTTTTGAATTGGGATTTATCAATTTTAATGCATTAATATTTTCCCATAATATTTATACATAAGTAACCCAAGTCACAACACACTCAAGAAATATTAAGGCTATAACTATTACTAATTGGGTTGTTTGAAAATTACTGAATTGAAATGTATGAAGTGAATTAAGGTCGTGTCTTAAGTTTGAGAATTGTCGAATTGGACTGTTTTCATTGGATTTTGTGCCTCTTCACCTAGTTCCATAAAAAAAGCACTAACTCAACATAATAGTGTAATACTATTACTGATACCCACAAAATTTTAGGCTCCTAATTAACTTGGGCCCTGGGCTGGTGCCCAATCTGCCCTTTCCCAGGACCGGCCCTGGACTCAAGAACCAGACAGATTCCCACAGCATACATATCCAACGCATTTCCTGAAGAACACCAAGCTCAGATATCTCACTCATCATCTACACTTTAACTTTAGTTCATTACGTAAACAGCTAGCATAGTCACCCTATATTATGATGTGATCAAATGCATAAATTTCCATAGCTCTTTCTGTGTAGGCGTGCATGAGCAGAATGCGCGCGCGTGTGTGTGAATACCACTGTCCATATATAATAATGCGAAGACATGTATACTACCACAGTAACCTGTCATATGGGCAACTAGTTAAAGTGAAGGATATATTGAAGTTTGATAATATTGAAACTGACTCTCCCTTGTGTCTTTTCACTTACAGGGGGCCGGGGCCAAGCCACCAATTCACTGCAACAGGCTTTTATACGACAACACGAGTTTGCTTAAAACACTGAAGGCAGCATGGATATCCAATTTTCTTTTGGGAAGCTAATGTTGCTCATCTTTTTGCAAAAACCTTCGGTATCTGATTTGAATTGTAAATTATAACATGAAACTCTTTTGTGCATACTGCTTTTGTATACTTTGATCAGTCTCCCGATCGAAACTTCTACTAGCTAGTAGAGCTCTCCAAAGGATGTAATTAATAACACATGTTTCCGGTTTGATCAATTAATAAAAAAGATATTAATCTATTATCTTCTACTCTACTACTCTACCAGTGCTATAAAACTTTAAGGTGTCTCGTACAACTTAATGTATGGACAAAACTAACTATGGATCTAACAAACATCCATAATTAAATTATAGTCAAACAAGTAAATTTATCATAAGTAGAAAATAGTGTATAGACATAAATAACCCTACATTTAATAAACTAGTTATTCACCATTAATTATGGTTAAACAATTAAATTTACATGGACTAATCAATTCCTTGAAAGATGAAATTAAATTTGGTCTCTCAACTTATACCTAACTTTAAATAAGATCGTACCTTTTTGAATTCTATTCATTTTGTCGCATATATTGATTTCTTTTGTGAGATTCTCTCTTTGTGTCATTACCATTACAATTGTCTTACAATATTTTTTAATCACGGAAATACACTAATTCAGTTAAGAGAAAATAATACGATTTACCTTTTTAAATATGTTTAATATTTGTTGCGACAAAATTTGGGTAGACATTCTTATAAGTATATATGAAAATATTATAATTTCAAGAAGATAAAGAGAAAACGGAGAATCCATTGATGAATCTCTGTGTTCTACTATAGAAGAAAGCTAAATTTACAGTTTTATCCATTGATTTTTTTTACTGCAACAAACAACCTTAAAAAATGATCATATTGGTCCCTAAGTTATATATCTTACTAACAAATTTCTATTCAGTTAACTAAATAACTTTTGTTATGATCAAATTTATCTCTCTGTATAAAAGTGTAAGTGTTTTCTTACGTACAAATTAATGTATATGCAACAATAAAGATAATCAACTTTAAATCTTGTTTAAAAATAAGAATTTTTTTAGGTAATCAACCTTAGATCTTGATGTAATTAATGTTTCTAAATTACTTCAAATTTGTTTCGGTGAAATTTAAGTTGACATTACTAGAGGTGTATGAATTTTTTTGAACTATTTTAATAGATTTGTGGGTGAGCATCGAGATATTAAACAAATTGGTGGCGGGTTTACTAACTATCAGTGAACAAACCAAGATAAATGAGTTAAGAAAAAGAGCTATAATTTAAGAAGATGGGGAAAACAATGGAAAGCACATTTTATGAATCTGTGCATCTTGTTGGAGAAGAAACACATTTTTTTTCTTCAGTTTTCTCCCTTCAATATTTGAATAGTACAAGTAACTCCAAAGACTAACATATTGGTACTTAACAAATACCTTCAATTAATTAATTATGATTTTCACTATCCTTTAGATATTTAAATTTTTGAATAAACTCTCCAATGTTGAGACATGTATTAGAACTCATTATGTTACACATTAACGTTAAAGTAAGTATGTTGTCTTTAGTTATTTTATTTTGTAATATATGGATATATATTAACGTGGAAGTAAGTATGTTGTCTTCAAATTAACCACTACTAATAATATCTACACATTCTTCTATTTCCCTTTGTATGATTTATTACCATATCTAATATATTACATCAATTGCAGAGTAAAGAGAAAGCGCGAACGAGAGAGAGCGAAAGAAAAAGTGAACGAGAGAAAGAGGGAACGAGCAAACAAGAGAGAGAGAGAGAGAGAGGGGGGGGATAAGCTTGAGAGATAGCTAAAAGATGAAAGAAGTTTTCTTAGAAATTGTTGTTGTTGTTGTAGGCAAAACCGGTGGGACTCGGCTGCGTTTCGCCTAGAATAGGCAAAACCAGTGGAACTCGACTGCGTTTTGCCCATAATAGGCAAAACCGGTGGGACTCGGCTACATTTCACCCAGAATAGGCAAAACTAGTGGGACTCGGCTGCATTTCGCCCAGAATAGGCAAAACCAGTGGAACTCGACTACGTTTCGCCCAGAATAGGCAAAGCCGGTGGGACTCGGCTGTGTTTCTCCCAGAATAGGCAAAACCGGTGGGACTCGACTGTCTTTCGCCCAGAATAGGCAAAACCGGTGGGACTCGACTGTGTTTCACCCAGAATAGGCAAAACTAGTGGGACTCGGTTGTGTTTCACCAAGAATAGGCAAAACCAGTGGGACTCGGCTACGTTTTGCCCAGAATAGGCATAACCGGTGGGACTCGGCTGTGTTTTGCCCAGAATAGGTAAAACCAGGGGACTCGACTGCGTTTCGCCTAGAATAGGCAAAACCGGTGGGACTCGGCTGTGTTTTGCCCGGAATAGGCAAAACCGGTGGGACTCAACTGCATTTCACTAAGAATAGGCAAAATCGGTGGGACTCGACTGTGTTTCACCCAGAATAAGCAAAACCGGTGGTACTTCTAAATGCCCTTGTCCCAGAATAGGGAAAGCTGATGCCACTTCTAAAACGCGTTTCCCCCAGAATAGGAAAACGATATCACCTTTTAAAACACGATTCCCCCAGAATAGGGAAAACGATGCTGCTTTTCAAAATGGGCTTTTCCCAGCATAGGGAAAACGATGTTGTTTTTTTCAAAAATAGGCTTTCCCCAGCATAGGGAAAGCGATGCTGCTTTTTCAAAATAGGCTTTCCCCAACATAGGGAAATCGATGCTGCTTTTTCAAAATAGGCTTTCCCTAGCATAGGGAAAGTGATGCTGCTTTTTCAAAATACAGGGGCGACAATAAGGTCAGTAATATGTGGGGAAAGTTTCGAGATTAGATATAGTGGCGCGAAACAATGTCGTTGAATTACTTACTCCACCATTTTGCAATTTAGTCTACATGCAAACACTAGTTAATAGTACCTGTACACGATTGACCTCTTTTCAGCAAACTAATTTATTAAACATACTGTACTTCTTGGCTGGTGATCGTGTCTTATTTTAATTAATTCATTGCAAGTGGACACGACTATCGTAGGACAGCTTAGGAAGCAAGGGTCGAACCACAGAGACAAGAAGATTACGAATAGCAAGAATATCAATAGCGATTTTAAACTAAGGGGGGGTTTGTTTATTGATTTTATCTAAACTAATTATTCTACTAAGACATTAAATCTAGTTAAACTACACAATAATCACAGTTATAAAGATCTGAAGGAGGAGGGAAATCTAGGATTAGGGTTTCACTTGTATCCACTCTATAGCTTATTTAGATAAAGTATCATTTAATAACTTGGGTTCGTTCACGAAAGATAGATATAGCCTGTCAAATTACCGTTCAGTCTCCATCTCCAAATAATTCGTCCATTCTATATCCTAGGCACAAGAACATATGGATCCTAACTGTCATTTAGGTCATATATATGATCCTGACCCTAACTTATCACTCTCGTGCATCGATAGATTCAATTTATCATGACGGTGAGTCAGTGTACGACATATGCATATGTCCGTGCAGGTATCCGCACCTTTAGGCCTTTATTACTTGCGATTACATTCATTTGTTCAAAGCTAGATAATAAAGGGGTTGATAAACACCATGATCAACAAGAATTGAATGAATAAAAATATATATTAAACCATAGATTCGATACAAGTTATCTCCCAACTCCTAGATTAATGGATGCTTAGTTCATCCTTGAAGATGAACTACACAATGAGATGAAGGAATACATGGATCGATCTTTAAAACTGTAATTACAACAACTAATCTACGTAATACAATCTAATTCCTAAGCTAAAGCTGTTTTCTAACACTTCTTGGACGTCCTTTGGCTTTGGCCACCGTCCTTTATTTATACCAAGGAGTTGTAGGGGAACAGGAGGTTCAATCTGAGTTAAAAACCCGTCTTCAAAGTCGGTTGGGGACCTTGCTTCTTCACCTCCGTCCGCACCTTGCGAGGGTCTAATTCTAGCTTGCCGTCTTTCGCCTAAGGTGACCTAAGCAAGTTGCTTTTGACCCCTTTCTCGAAGGTTTTCACTAAAAGCTCTAAATCTTTTTGCCTTTTTTTTTTTTTGTCCCTTTCTCGAAATTTTCACTAAAAGCTTCATAAATCTCCTAAATTCACATAAAACCCTGAAACTCATACAATAGCTCAAAAACACATATTAGTAGCCAAAAGCCTCATGGAATTGCTCATTTTAAGTCATAAAAGTACCTGATAAAGACGTATAAAATACGTCTATCAAATACCCCCAAACTTAAACTTTGCTCATCCACGAGTAAACAATACTTATAAATACAAAAATAAACATACAAAAATTAAGAAAATCTTTTTGGAGGGTGACACTATTTACACTCCTCTAGAAACTCACAAACTCAAGGAGACTCTAACGAGTGACTCGACTATGCAGATAAATACAAAAACTAATAAATACAAAAGCAGGTAAAAATTATTCTAAACACAATAAAACAAAAATCTTTTTGGCTTCAACCTTAAGTCGTAAGAGCATGACATATCAAAGTAGTCTCAGTCAGATGCTCACCACATATGTGCAAACTAATCACAGAAAACACACTGACTTATACTCAAACTACTATCAGTCTTAATTTCTCCGTGTGTGTGTGATTACCAGTCATAAAGAATATCTTAATTAAAACAATTTTATTAAGCTAAGCACCACATTCATTTAAAAATCAGAATTTAAATAAAACCAATGCAACACAGAGTATGAAATCTACGATCCAAACCCGGTCTATTACAGAAAGAAAGATCACAAAGGATTTTAAAAACTTATACATCCATCCCATGCACTTCTATATATGACATACAATGCTCTCCTACCCCAATTACTTGCAATAGTTAAGATTATGCTAACACAGTGAGCTAGCGAATAATATGAATATGAAGTGGAGATCAATTTACATGTCTTACAATCAAATCAACAAACACAAGCATTGGCAAGAAGATCAATAGGTATTTAATAGCTTGTAATGTAAGGCCTTGGTGTAGGGGGATAAGATGGAAAGGGAATAGAATACAAAGTGAGAGAGCAAGACTACCCTTTACCCCTAATACTTCCAAGCAAAAGGAAGTTTTTCCCAATTAGGCTAGGACCTGCAAAGACCACAAGTGGAGATTTTCTTTTTTTTTTTCTTTTTCTTTCCCCCCCAAACTTGTTTTGTACAATATATCAAGCTAAAAATATCTAGTATTCTTTTTCAGCAGAATTTTTCTATCATATTTTTCTCTTGAAAGCTATGCTTCCATTTGAATCTTCTTGCCCTCTTCTTTTTCCGTTTCTTTTTTTTGTCGATCCCTTTTATATATATATCGACGGGAAGAAGAAATCTTCGGAAAACTTTCTTAACTGAAAATTGGTCCCATAAAATTAATTCCCCACCCACATCCTACTCTCTCAAAGGGTAGGCTAAAGTGTTTAGGCTTTAGGATTAAGTTAATGTGGATAAAAGAAACGAAGTCGAATGTGGGTTCAATGTGTGCTTAGCACACTCCATTCTTTTTAATTAAGCTCAAAGGGGACACTAGGGATATTTTTAGTAAAAGTCGGGAAATATTTAGACTCAAACAATCCAAAGATGGCCTATATCATATCTTAATACCAAAATACTCATGCAGTTGTTAAGAAAGTAAAACACATAAAATATCATATCAATTATGGAAGTTGTGGAATCGAAGATTTAGCATCACTGGATTTCACATAAGCATTCGCTAAAACAAATGGTAGGGGCAATCGAGACTAACATGCAGACACGGTTCGAAAGTGTGCTTGAGATATATTAGTAAGAAAAATCAAAAGGATCTAGCTTATCATGCAATTGACCCTAAGTTACAATTCAATGCAACAATCATGTTAGGACAACTATTCATCATAATCTTGTGCATATCTTGTTGCTAAAATGAAATGAGTGCTATAAACTTTATAAAAATGTTCTAATCAATTCATAATCATGACTGGTGTAAGTGCACAAAGATTTTGAGAAATTCAAGAATTTTGCAGAATCAAGTAAATTCCAGAATGATTTATGGAAAAGTTATGTGGTTCATTACATTAACTCTTCATCGACTGAAATGACCACACAAGGACTCGAGGATGAAAATTTTGAATTAAAACATTTTTTTATAAAAAGAAATTGGAGATGGGCGATGACACAATTGATGATGGGTCCCCATAATGGGTGCCCGAAGGAACCATATATTATAGTATTCTGGTTTAGGCAACATCTCCTAAAATAAGAAAAAATAAAAAGCAAGAAAATAGAGTGAAGAGACGAGACGATAGAGGGACAAAATTTTTTCCCTTACCCTAAAAACGTAGCCCAACTCCACTCTTCCTTAGGCTGGGACCTGCAAAGGCCTTGGGCTTAGAATCCCCCCCCCCCCAAAATTTAAATTCTATTTTGTCCTCAAAATTGAGGAATATCCTATGAGAGGGTTGATGGAGGAGAAATATCAAAAGGACATAGCTGGCCCACCTAACGAAAGAGGAAGAAACTTGGGCTTCAACTCATGGTGAGTCGGGAGGAAATAACGAAGGAGGACGAAACTCGGGGATCGTACCAGGTGGCATCCCAAAATATATGGAGACATTATGCCCCACCTGGTTAACCCAACCAAAGAAATGAGTCTGGTCGGCACGCACTTGCGCCAACTGCTGACTCATCATCTCATTTTGGAGCATGAGCTCCTCCTGCCTATTGGAGATAACCTCCAAAGGATCCTCCTCCTCTGGCAGCTCCTCACGTGGGCCTCTCTCACGTGGCTGGCGAGGGTGCTCAAACAGTAGAGCACTAGAAATGTCGGGGACTTCCCGACTTCTCTCCGCATCTGGAGTCCAAACGACTCCAGCCCCACTACACAGTCCGGTAATCAAACTCGGGAACGCGAATCCCGTGTTTGTCGTACCTCTAATAAGGGTCTGAATTTGGGCGTTGATTAGATGCCTAACATCAACAGACACTTTGGTCAGGACACCGTATGCTGGTGACTGGAAGGCATGAGATGTGCACAAATAAATTTGAACACGGCCTTGGCCGTGTTCGTGAGATGGGTCTCGTCCATGGTGCGGGGGCGAATGATGGATTTTGGTTGTAGGTCCAAACCACATTAGGTGTTGCGATTTTCGCATTTACCACCTGGAGAGAAACGGGGTCAGAGATGTGGAGGCTGTATTGGTCAGCACCCCTCGCGAAGTTGGCGGTGCCGAAATAACGGTTAATGCTATGGGGCGAAAAGTCGACACGCCTACCCCTAACATCTACAACATCTAGCACCTCGCTAGAAATACCAATACGCCCGTTGGCGTAAAATTCTCGGACTAAGGCCACAACGTCCACGCCCGGGGTTGCAATAAGATTGCCCCACCTTCGACGTTGGAAGTGGGCAGGGAGAGCAAAGTCTTCAGTCTTAAATCCCCTTTCAGGGATTATGTTCTTGGACAACTTTCTAGTATAGCTCTCCAAAGCCTCGAAAGAAATAAAACGGTGGATGTCGTAATGTTGCTCCTCCTCTTGGGAGCGGGACGTGGACGGGCCGGTGTTCCTACGTTTAGGGGCCATTAATTTTAAGCACAGAAATATGAAATCATACTCTCTAAAAATTCAGATAACTCAATCTAACTAAACAATTAAAGCATGCAAAAATAATTCTAACACCCTAACATGCAAATATTTTGACAAATCAAAAATTTTAATGAAGAGAGGATAGAAAATACGTGGATTGAGCAATGCTTTAACTGCAATGTATCGCCGGAGTTTCGAAGCTTTCTTCGCCGGAATCAATGGTGGCTTCGCCTTCTTCGAAGCTTGAATGGAGTGAGATGAATGATGGGGGTGAGGGAGCTTGAAGGAGGAGAGTACTTGAATCTTGAGACTTGGCCAGATTAGAAAGAGCTTCGCCGGAGTTTGAGAGAGAAGGAGAGAGTTTGCCATTTGCTTTGAGAGGGAGAGAGTTTTTCTGTGTGAACTGCTGCTGCTACTCGGCTCCTGCTTAAATAGGGGACCTTATAGCCGCAAGGTATTTATGCCTTGCGTCCGCAAGGTGCCCAGTCAACTAAATGCACGGAAGCTGAGGTGACGGATTCACGCATCTGACATTAATAAGGCCTTGCGGCTGCAAAGGTTTTAAGCCTTGCATCCACAAGGTCCACAGAATGGATTTCGTGATGGCTGCTTCAAAACTTTTTGGCAGTTCTTCATTTTAGTCCTTCCGTTACGTTCCGTTAGGTCCGTTTCTTTTCTGCACTCTGAAAATTCTACACAAACTTCTAAACTAAAATATTAGCAACATATATTCACAACCATTAGAAAATGGAAAATGACCCATAAAATCAATACCCCAAACATCAAAAAATTCGACAACTATATTGACATGCAAGGGCATTTCATTCCTTTTACTTATTCCACCAGTCCTTTGATATTTATCACATGTTTTGCAAAATATGTCACGGTCTCTAAATGTAGTAGGCCAATATAATCCAGATTGCATGATTTTCCTAGCAGTTTCATTACCACTAAAATGGCCGTACAAGAGTATTCATGACAAAATGTCATAATACTTTGTTGGTCTTGTTCTGGAACACATCTCCTAATTATAGAGTCGGAACACATTTTGTACAAATGTGGTTCTTCCCAAAAATAGTGTTTTGCATCTGTTAAAAATTTCTTTCTTTGATAAAAATCAAAGTCAAGATTGATGATATCAGATACATAGTAATTAACAAAATCAGCATACCAAGGATCAACATTTTTAACTGTTAATAATTGTTCATCAGGGAAGTCTTCATTCACGAGGATTTTATTATCAAGAAATTGATGTTCAAGTAAAGGTAAAAATTCCAACCTAGAATCATGGAGACTTGACGTTATTTCCCTCAATTGGAAACCCTAAGTTACGAAGATCGAAAAGACTAAGGGACATTCCTACAATTTATGAAAACCCTTTTGCAGCTGACATTGCGAGAGCAAAGAAGTTGAAAATCAACCCCGGCCAAATGACAGAAGACACACTGTATCTAACAGACATTGACAATGAGGATTTTGATCCTACAGGAAAGTGACCTCAAGATGTGTTAGCTCGAGGAACTCGTTCTTCTCAGATAAAGAACAAAGTAGCATCATCCCTGGATCTTACTGTAGTTGTCATTAAAGCAACGAGGAAGAAGTTGGAGCTGAAGGTACAACTTCTATTTGTATACCTAGTGGATTTGCAACTGCTGAAGCTATAACTTCTGAATGTGAAGTTGCTGATAACACACATGCTAAAGAGGTACCAGCTGAAGGCATATCTGGTGATGTAAAAACTGTTGTAGTAGAAGTGACTGTGGCGACCCGACCCGGATCCCAAGACGAAATCCTAAGGTCGTGCCACTAAGGGAACAATTAACAACAAACAAGAAGCAAATAATGGGTAGGGCCATAACGGCGATACACCGATAACTCAAAACACATGCGGAAGCGAAATAAAATAAAGCAGTGGCGCCCGAGCTAACAAGCTCAAACTAAAACAACCAAAGAGATGATTAATCTCTCGGTCCGAAAATTCGATTCGCGTGCCGCAACATTGGGCACGTAGAACAAACTCCCTGTTATGCAATTCAATAATAAGCATAATATAAACCAAGTCATCGGCGAAACTACGGCCGGAACCCAACATTAAACTAAGTCTAAGACTTTAGTCTAACAACTCAACGGCTAAAAACATGCCGGAGAACAAATATCAATTAAACTAGCAATATATCATGCTAAACATAGACACCAATTAACCACGCACGACTAAACCAGTCGGCTACCAACAAAATAAGTACTAACAGTTATATGTACTAACAACTATAAAGCATATGGAGATACAACCATATATATACATCAAGCACAACCACCACCGGTTGGCTACCAAAAGAATAAGCTAACCACAATTACAATATTACAAACACATAAAGGTTTGCTACCCAAATCATGAAGTTTATGTAACTTCATCTTCCCACGACCTCACCAAAACAAAACCAACAACTAAGTAGCAACCTTTCCAAAAGAATTCCTTGCCAACGCAACCTCCTGGATTTACTTGGATCCGCTAGCTCGGCTCGGATCTAGGGAAAAACAACCAACAAATAAAAGTAAGTCACAATGACTTAGTAAGTTACTAACCATAACTTCCTACCATGGCATAATGCTCAATCCTAAATATATCATGCTATTGTCATGAAATAACCTCATAATAAATCATGTATGGCATTCATGCTCAACATTAAAAAAATATGTTATCATCCTAGTATAACATATCATCATAAATTCATGTCAAGTCATTTTTGTCTTAACAATAATAATTTATACCTTTGGCATAAAACAACATTCCAATAAAGCTATGTGATAGCATTTATGCTTACAACATTAATCAATATGTTATCTATTAAGTATAACATGTAAGAAACCAAACCATCAACATATCATATCCAATTCACTAAGCACGTATTCACTTAAGTACTAGTGAAGCAATTCATATATATAAGGGATATGATACCATACCAAAATTCCTCCGCGCGTGTTGCTCCTGCAAAAACACGTGCAAAACCCTATGTGCCCTCGATATCCTCTCGTAGATATCGGCGTCCCCGAGCGATCTCCGCTCTCGAGTTCCATAGTTATCAAAGCCATGTGTATTACTACAACTAAGATAAACTACTTCCCCACCGTGGCCATCGATGG
The DNA here is from genome assembly GCA_013146195.2 of Codonopsis lanceolata. Classification (NCBI taxonomy): domain Eukaryota; kingdom Viridiplantae; phylum Streptophyta; class Magnoliopsida; order Asterales; family Campanulaceae; genus Codonopsis; species Codonopsis lanceolata. The sequence continues at coordinate 122,739,257 of CM028381.1, read as the reverse complement.
AGGGGTGTGTGCAACCCGGCACGGCGATACATCGCGATCACGAACCCCATAATTCGTGAGGACGATGTATCAACCCACCAAAGACTCAACAGACCGACGCCAGCTGGACTCAAAACTCAAGCACACGTAATATATACTCATATGCTCAAAACAAGTAGGTAAACACTCTACCATCAAACTAGTCATGCAATTCATCCACAACTAGCATAAATATCACAACCGAGAATCATATAAGTTCTCATAATCAAGTGTGCTTCACACACTTCACAACTTCTTGGAGGCTCGACCTCCATGAATTCTACCCAAGATTCCGTAGGACTTAAAATCATAATTCCTAGGATTCAAACTAACCCAAAGGTTAACTCCGTTGAGTTCAATCTAAGTTTTCCGAAGATTCAAGGAATAGAAGCTTAGGCTTCATCATCCCCCTACATTCATATCTATCGTCAAAACCATAAACCCGACGATCAATACCCTCACATAAACCCCACAAAATAATTAACAAGGTAACTTAGAACAAATTAATCATCTTGGTTATAAATTTATTCAAGTCACCATACCAACAAATAATTTCCAATTTGCGATTAATTCACACAATATGGTTTAATATGCTCTACTAAACATATAAAACATTTTAGGCATGCTCACATCATTAATTTTGCAAGCAAATCAAGATTAGGGCAAGACACCCTCCAAGCATCTCAACCAAACCAACATTATCAATCAACATAAACAAGTTCAATAGGCTAGTTAGAGCATGAATTTACATATATCATAGTCTCACATAGGCCAATCGAGTTCTATCATTCAATTGAAAACCTAGGGTTCATACATCTTCTACAACCTAACCATGGCTTCCATTGACCTCAAATACCACAAATGGCTGTTTCCCTAGGGTCAATGGAGCTCAAAACTCAAGGGAAGAGAGGTAGAAACTTACAATTTCTCGACCACACAAGCTGCTCAAGCTCGAACTCAACGATGAAGCCGTTTCTTCTCACTCCGCTCTCTTCAATCTTGCGGGTTAGATGGAGAAGAAGACCCCCAACAATGGCTTCCAAGATTAGCCTCTTGAAGCCCTAGAATCGCCTCCTCAAAAGCCTCTCTCATGAGTTTCTTGGTGCTTTCATGAAGACGCCTTGAAGGAGAAGACGCAAACCGATCGACCGAATGAATAAAAGAGTGCGGTGTTTGCTTTTATATGAGGATTAATTCCCATTAATCAATCACTAATTACCCCTAATTCTCTTAATAGGTGATTAGGATTAGTCTTAGGCTAATTAAGTGAGGTTAGAATAGGTTTAGTTTAGGTTTAATAAGCCAAAAGTTCGGACAGCGCACAACCGAACAACAAAATCCCGTAAGTCTGATATGAGGACCTTGCGGTCGCTTGGGCAAGAAGTGATGCGACCGCATCACCTGTATTCTCAGCATTCCATGTTTTTTCGCTTTCCTTGCTCGGTCCCGGACTCTCCCGCATTCAATCCCAAGTCCTTCCAAGCCAAAAATGGTCTATAAATCAACCTTAATAACCTCCAAACCATAACCAAAGTAATCGAGCCTCAAACCCCATCAAAACAAGGCCAAGAAATCAGGCAGAACTCTCCCGAACGACGACCGGAAAAATCAAACTAAAAAGGGTTAACGCTAAAATCAAACTAGCAACCCAACCAACAATGCAACAAGCATCAAACCAATCTCCAAGGCATGTTAATGATGTTATAAATGCCTTCTAATAATTTTCCATGTGTTAATCACATAAAACGTAAACCCGAGATTCAACACATCTCGCGAAAGAAAAAAATGCATACGTGCATGTTAAACGACGTCAACGATCATGCTATTGACTCTAAACATATACGGGAGCTAAATAAACATATTCATGATGATTATAAGTGTATGAGTTCATGCATAACACAAGCAAACAGTATTTCAGGGTTTTACAGTGACTGAAGAAGAAACTAATGTGTTTGAATCTGGTGAAGGTTTTCTTGCTAGAGAAGCAACTGTTGAAACAGAACTATTTAAAGAAATAGATGACTTTAGCTACAATCCTGTCCAAGCTGAAGAATGACTCAAAACCAAGTTCTGCTCATTTTAGTTCTTCTGAATTTGATGATAGTTCAGATGTCGATTTTGAAGCAAAAAATCTTATGATAAAAGTGAAGGCGAGGAAAATACAGCTCCTCAATCCCCTACAGTTCCGGCCGCAAGAACCTTGAGAGGCAGATCATTTCACTGCCCAATACAGCTCCTGGTGCAGCTGCAACCTCAAGATAAAAGAAATCTTCTGGTAAAGGTACAAATGTTTCCTTCTCATCCTCTTTCATTACAAAGGCTGCATCTGTTAGTTATAGTCTGAAGAAAAATAATTGATGAAAGAAGAATCCCTCTAGAGGATTTGAAAAAATCAGAATTTAGTATAATTTTTCAAAGATAGAAAACAGTTGTATACCCCCACCTCTGCTGCTCCTTATGTTAAAGAGATTGTGTGGTGGAATTTTACGCTAATCTAGAGAAAAGAATAATTGATGTTGGGGATCCTAGGTTTGAAAAGGTGTTTATTAGGAAAAAATTGATAAATTTATCCACAGCTGTAATCAACAAGCATTGTGGAACTGTTGATGTTCCTATGCCTGATTTATTGATAGATTTGGATGTCTGTGTCAAAGAACTAAGTGGAGGCCTTATCAAAAGTTGGCCGGGAAGGAAAACCAAAGTTAGCTAAGCCCAACTATCTTCCTTATATGCATTAATGCATAAAATATGTTGTGCTAATTGGGCCCCCACATCCGATGCAAATTCTGTGACTGAGAAGCATGCAAGAGTCATGTATCAGATTGACTTGGGACTGCCTTTTGAGTTTGGGGACTTAGTATTCAGGAAGGTGCTTGCAGTTACAGAGACAGAGGGAGATAAAAGAGCACTTCCCTCTCCTTCCCTCGTCTACAATCTACTGATAGCTCAGGGAGTTACTCCCTTGGAAAAAGAAAGACTGACACCAGTTCTAGATCCCCTTCCAATTTATCCTAAGATGTTGAAAGGAGATATGACTCAGAACCTACCACTGGTATATCCTTATACACCCTACTATAAAGCTCATGATCCACAACCTTCTGCAGCTGCATCAGCAACTACATTTACTCCATCAGCTCTGAACCTTATGACCTCTGGTAATTGTGCCCCAATGTCATTGCTTTTCATCCAGTCTCAGCTACACCAGATTCAGACCCAGATTGACTCTCTTTAAATCCTGAAAGCTTAGTACCTTGAATGGCTAAAGTTCTACGCTCCCTTTTCATCTTTTGGCCAAATAGGGGAGAGAAGACAAATGTGACTATACCTGTTGTACCTACTGGTGATGATGATGAGGCTAATAAAGATGATGTTGAAGATGACGAACCTGATTCTGTTTGATTCACCATTGTGGTTCTCATAAACAATTTATAATATGTTTTGATATTCTGTTTTGTATGGTGGATAATTTTTACTGTGGTTGTATTATTGGTATATTCTGATTTGTGTTTAGTAATGATTTCTGATTTTATACTTGAACAAATTCAGGGGAGATGAGATACATGCTAACCAATGCAGGTTAGAAGGTTTAATTAGTGTTGAAAAATACTTGTCATTTGATTTGACTAGAAATGTTCAACAAATGGGGAGATTGTAATGGTAAAATAGGGACATCTTATTTTATTTTAATATTGTTGTGCCCTTTCTTAGTCCTAAAGTAATGGTAAAGTGTTACCATAATTAAATACTTCCAAAAGTTCTCAGGAGTCCATATTTGTCTTGAACAAAATCTTTAGTAAGATCTTTGAATTTAATTAGGAAACTATTTTTGGAATATAACCTTTTATTTCCTAATATTTTATGTTTCCTTGAAGTTGTTGGTTTTCTTATTTGTGTAGGATTCTACCTCAAGTATAAATACAAGAAGACTTTGTGCAGACAAGATACAGAGAGATAGAAGTTTAGAGATATTGCATAGAGAGAAAACGTTGAGAGCCTCACTAAAATGGTTGGATGTAGTTGTGGATACAGTAACATCATGAGATGCATTGATCGATTTGTTGTTTGTTTTCCTAGTTGATAGGAAACTTATTTTTTAATCTCACGTTTGCTTTACTTGTGTTTTTGTGGGGTTCCTCTACAGATTTGATATCTTGTTAGAAGTTTTGGTATTTGGTTAGGTTTCATGATTTTTTTAAGACTCATAATCTTTTCAGTGAAAATCATTTTTGGCCATAGGGCTGGATCTACAAGCTTAGCTTGTAGATTGTTTGATAAACATTTGTGTTTAGTACTGCTTTATTAGATTAAAGACTTCCACTGTTTACTTGTTTTATTATCTGGTCAATACACCTTTGGATGCAGCAGCATCACAAGCTGCATTGATTGTTTCTTGGGAATCCTAGCTGCTATTGAACTTTCAACCCCCTAAAGGATATTTAGAAGGGTGATAACTGAACCGGTCCCCTATGATGATATTATAACCAGAAAAATCTTCTATATTTGTTTTCAACTGCTAAAGTACATTTTTGAGGATAAAACGACAAAGATACACTTAATGAACAATAAACGCACACATAAAGTCACTGTCCAAATTTGGGCATAAGAATGAAAACATTGGGCATCGCAAAGCACAATTAAATTCTGTCAAAATTTGGGTATCGAAATTCAAAAATCCACTGCCCAAATTTGGGCATCGGAACGAAAACATTGGGCATCGCAATGCACAATCGAAATCTGTCAAAATTTGGGTATCAAAATTCAAAAAGCCACTGCCCAAATTTGGGCATCGGAATGAAAACACTGGCATTGCAAAACACATTTGAAATATGTCCAATTTTAGGCATCACATTGTAAAATTCCTTAACCAAATTCGGGCATCAGAATGAAAACACTGCACATTGCAAAACACATTTGATGTATGTCCAATTTTAGGCATCGTATTGTAAAAATCCTTAACCAAATCCAGGCATCGAAATTATTATATTGAACACTTTCGCCAAATATCAACATAGTTGACATTATAATGTACAAAATTGACGTCGGAATGAATAAATTAAACACCGTCACCAAATATCAACAAAGTTGGGCATCGAAATGGACAAAATTAAACACTGCCACCAAATATCAACATAGTTGGACATCGTAATGGTTAAAATTTGTGTCAGAATGAATAAATTAAACACTGCTACCAAATATCAACAAAGTTGAGCATCGAAATGGACAAAATTGAACACTGCCACCAAATATCAACATAGTTGGGTATCGTAATTGACAAAATTGATGTCGGAATGAATAAATTAATCACTGCCACCAAATATCAACAAAAGTGGGTATCGAAATGGACAAAATAGGTGTCTGAATGAAAAAAATTGAGCACTGCCCCCAAATCTATGTAAAAATTGGGCATCAGAAAACTTTCGAAGCCGAAAACAGTGCTTAAACATCGTTTTTTGCCTTAAAACGAAGACACCACCGGGTAAACCATCTGAATCTTGTAGATCTCGTCGAGAGCTTCAATTTGATATGTTGTGGGTCATGTGATTTATCTGGGATCAAAAGTTATGGAACAAATGGTAGGAAAAGATGAAGAGAGGTTGACAATGGAGAAAAAAAAGATGGCGATGAAGCTGTAGGAAGAAGAAAAAGTGAGTATGACAGAAAGAAGAAAAAGAAGTAGCAGGAGGAAGAAGAAGAGAGATAAAGAGAGTGTGACAGAGTGAAGATAACTAAGAAATTAGAGGTCACGAGCAATTTTGAAAAAAAAAATGAAAAAAATACTTTGTTGGTTGAATAAAAAAAAAGTAAAATGAAGAGGTTATAATATCTTCAAAAAGTTCCAGATTCGTAATTATTTCTATTTAGAAACCCCAAATGTTTATGGGCTTTTTAATTAGAAGGTTTTAGGCTCCTTTGGTAAACTTTCGGAACAGAATTCCAGAAAACATTTTCATGAAGATTGTTTTCTGTGTGTCGAGAAAAAAAAAACAAAAAACAAACTTTTTGGACAACTATAAATAGATTTCATTGATAATTTCCCATTTCAGGCGTCGACCATATATACCAATTACCAACTCGATCATGATAGGTTAAGTAAGAAGGACAACAAATTGAACAATAAAATGAGAAAAGAGTTGTTTTCTGTTGACAGCATCCTCCAAATTTTGTCAAACACACAAAACAAAAAAGATATTTTCCTTGGTAAAAAATCAAAGTCTTAATAAGTCGGCGCAATTTTGACGCAATGAATGCATTGGTGTGATTTAATTTCTTCTTCTTTTGGGGAGCTCCCCACCTCCAGTTTTCATGTTAAAATTAGTTTGACACACGCAAAGCTACCGGCTATGGTACAAATGATGAGGGAATTTAATATGTTACAATTACAACCCATTAATCATTAATTTACCTAATTTAACCCATTAATTACTCAATTAAACCTAGTTTGTTAATATTTTTGGGTCAAAACTTATAACTCGTTTCAATATAAAAAATATAACGGGTTGGGTTAAAGAAGATCAGATTCGTTACTCGTTTTGACCTATAATTTTTTATATTATAAGTTTATGTTTTATTGGCAAAAAAGTTTGGCTAAGACGGGTCGACCCATTTAAACCCAATTCATTTCATCTCATTCAATATTTAGGTTCTAACAGGGTTCGACTCGCTTCAACCCGTTACTCATTTCAACCCGATCCAAAGCCAACCCAACACAACTAATTGTCAAGCCTACAATTTAATTTGCTCCCATCAGTTTTCTTTTTTTTTTCGAGGAATAAGGTATTAATGTATTTTGTAAGTTGGTTTACTCGTCCTTATTTACGGGTATAATGACACCCACACTACTCCATATTCGATTGGTACGTTAAAAATAAAAAAAATTGTTTTAACTAAAAGTATTTTTGTTTTTGTTTTTGAATAACATGTCCTTAAAGTTTTTGAACCTCAATTCTACCCTCTTTTATCATCAATCTTTGCCTCACCGCTTTACATTTTTTATTTTAAATTCTCAGGTTCTTTTATACTTTGTAATTTAAATTTTTTTAAAAAAATTCATTTAAAAACGTGCACTGTTGGTGAGCAAAAAAAACACGATTAATACTTTTTACTTTGATGGGTTCCCACTACTGCATCTGTAAGGGTAAAATAGGCATGACCTATTTTATTTTTGTTTCACCTTTCTTGGTCATAAAGTTTTGGTTGATATTTGGAAACAAAATCTTTAGAGGCTATTTTGGAAACAAAATTTTCCTAAAGATTTTTTGGTTTCTTGGTCATAAAGTTTAAGAGTCATTTTTTGAAACAAAATATTCTTAAAGATTTTTTGAGTTTCTTGGACCTAAATCTTAGGAGTTGTTTTTGGAAACTAAATCTAGTCAACAATCCTTTGTCAACCGTGTTTCTAGACTCCTTATTTATATGGTAATAAAATCTAGAAATAAGGTAAGTAGATTTTATTCTTTTCTACTAATCTTCATCCTTGTTGGAGATGGATTCCTTCTTTGTGTAGGTTTCCTCAAGCATTATAAATAGAAGACAAATGGAACGGCTGTGGTGTACAGACATAGAGAGTGAAGAGAGAGATTCGGTCTGAAAATTCGATTCGAACCGATTTCGCTTTAGCCGTGCCGAATTTGAATGTGCTTCCGGATGTTGTAACATTGGAAGCAACATTGGACGTTTATGCTGTTTTGACTTCCTAGGTGATTTTAGGAAGCTATTTGTTTCTTCCCACGTTTTCTATACCTGTTTTTATGTGGGTGTTTTACTCTCCAAGACTTGTTGTCTTGTGAGAGTGTTTTGTTTGGTGATTTCACATAGTTTTTTGTAAAACAATTCATTCTTTTTAGTGAAATCTTTTTGGCCATGAGGCTAGATCTACAAGTATAAGCTTGTAGATTGTTTGGTAAATTTTTTGATTAATTTCGTGCTTTAGTATTAAGTCTTCCGCTGTTTTTGATTATTTTTCTGTTTATTGTGACTTCAATTGTAGCTTTTTCACAAGCTACATTAAGTCTTGAGAATCCTAGCTACTCGCGTTCTTTCAGCATCCATTAATCACAAGTCCATTGTATGACCCAATGGTAAACAAGTAAAATAAATAAAAGAAGGTGATTGTGTTATGACCTCATTGCTTATGTATTTCAACTATAGGGGGTGATCATACCTATACTTTGGGTGACTACGCTGGCAGTCCACGTAGGGCTCGTTTGTTGTGGTTGATGGCTTATGACTTATGACTGATAGCTTAAGCTGGTGGCTGAATGACTTTTGACTGATTGCATGATAAACCGTTTGTTACAACTGTTGAAAAGCTGCTTATGAGTCGTTATAATTATTTGTTAAAAAAAAACTTGAAAGTTAGTATTCATATTTTTATGTATATTTCATAAGAGGATGGAATGAGGATAATCAAATATTTATTAATGAATAGTTGTCTTCATGTTTAAAAAAAATCAAAAAAAGCTTAAAATTTTGGCTTTTTGGCTTTGGCTTTTCAATGCATAAAGGGTGTTGTACCTTACTTATTGGCTTTTGACATATAAGCTGAAACAAACACTTTAAATATGATTTTTCAAAAGCCAAAAGCCAAAAGTCACTCCAAATAAGTTGCAACAAACGAGCACGTAATGGACTAGAGCTGAAGTGTAGGTGACGACAAGAATACCTGGGCTTGGAGTTCTTATAGAAATATGTTTGATATGTGTACTTTGGATATCTATCTAGTTCTTAAACCTTCGATGTGACTGAGACCTGAAAGAGAAAGCACCGTTAGGGAGCTGAGAGGTTGTCCCAGCTAAAGCATTCCGGTGTGAGAGTCAATAACAGGGTAATAGTGACTGGTGCCAGGCGTTTCGTTAAACTTCCGGTGGAAACTTGTATTGAGGTTGTGCGTTGCGTGTTTTAGAGTGTGAGATAGCGTACCTTCTTCAAGGTGGTGGAGGTTTCCTTTTATAATCTTTGTCTTGAGTCTCGAGTTGGAGTGGGTGGTTTGGACGTGAGGACCTGTTGTTGGTCGGCTAGCTGACAGTCCCCTATTGGCTGGTATATTGCGTGTATCTGTTCCCATTAGGTGGTAGATTCCTTGACAGGTTACGACTGTTTGCATGGCGTACCCACGTTCTTTGAACTTGGAGTCGACACCTGACCACTATGTATAATGCTGATGTCTTTGCAGAGTTCGTCCGCCGAGCATGGTCGTTCTTCAGATAGATGGTCGGTCGTGCTCCGCCCACCGAGGGTCCTCGGTTAGCTTATCCGTGGTCACTAATCCTTTTTTGTCAACCAGGCGTATTGTTGGGTGGTGGGCCCCTTCCAGGTCGCGCTTGCAGCCATGTGTCCTTTCACGTGGGAGGTTTCAGGTCGGGTCCCTTTAGAAGCCCCCGACTTCCCAAGTGCAAACATTTATCCTTAGGTTGGAAAGTGTAACTCGATTTGTCTTCGACTTGTCGCTGAGCGTTATTATCTCCTCGGATTATTGGACCATACTCATCACTTGTCCTGATCGAGCATGGGTGTTTCTTGAACACTTGGTCTTCATTTAATCGATCTAGTCAACCGATGGTGATTTTCGTGGAGTCCCCGAGCTTGTGATCGATTTGCATGGGGAACTGGTGCGTTGTTTGCCATTAATAATATGGTTATCGAACCGTCATTAGTGTGTCAAATCATTTGGTTTTCGTGATTATTGTGCCGTCTCTTAGGCATCGAAACGACGTCGCCCCTGCAAGTATTTGACGCGCATCATTCGACAATCGGTAAGGTAAGGTCCGTGTGTTTTCTAGTCGGGTTAACCTGATGTCTTCGGGTCATATAAAGGGTGTTTTTTTGGGCTTTCCCTATACGTTTTGTAACTTTTCGAGTTTTTCCCTCCTAAATGTGCTTTGAAGAAGAATTTTTCCTCCTGAATTTCTTTCATTTCTTGCTTCCTCAAGTCATTTTTTCCTCTTACAACTTAGTATCCCAGGTTTGCCTTCTTTTTCTGGTTCTATTGTGGTCATTTTTCGCTGTTTTTGAGTTGATTTGAGTACGTTCTAGGTCTGTTTTCCTTTCCGGCGAGCCACTCGTCATTTTCTGTTGTTCTGGTGTTAATTTCAGTGACCACCTTTTTCAGGTCCTCGGTTTTGCTTACTCTCTTCCCGAATGCACCTCTTGTTCTCAGGTACTTGCCTTTTTGCTTATTGCTCTAACATTTCTAGGATAGGTTTCATGAGACATGCTCCTAACTTCACACCGAGTGAGTCTTCCTCCACCTTGACTTCTTCTTCGGATAGTTCTGCCACTGTTTCGCGATCGAGGATGAGGACAAAAAATATGTGTCCGAATGCAGTGTACGTTTGGTCTCCTACTAGTCGAAGGGTATATTTTCAAACTGATTACCTAGCCGAGCAAAGACCCTTTTGCTAGGAAGGACGTATGACTTAAAGGTTTTGCCGGCTCTATCCGATGATGATTACGTGACCAGGGATTTCCCCGTGGCATGGTTATGTCAATTTGTAGGGATAAAGATTATGCCTTTAGATGTTTGTTCAATCAATATTTCCGGGAGGCCGTCACCGACGAAGTTGTTGCTGTCAATAGGGATTTGGAGAGTAAGAAAAGAGGGGAGACCTTTTCTGCTACTGTCGGGGTTAAGGACAACTCTAGTGGTGTGAGCATACAGACCGATAAAGGAAAATTGAAGCTGGTCGTCACTGGCGAGGTGGAGGTTGATGTAGGTTTGAAACCATCTCATCGGATACTTAAGGAATGGAGGAATAATATGCGTTTAGAGGATTTGATCGCATGGGATGAGAAATATAATCAGAAAAGATTATGAGGATCGGTTCCCCATGATTCACTTGATTTAGATGAGCTTTGGGGTCGTCGTGACAAAGTAGGATTCTACATGACGTTTTTCAAAGTGGGGCTTCGCTTGCCACTTGATCCCCTAGTTTGTGATCTTCTCAATGAGGCTGGTGCCCATCCTTTAGATCTTTCTCTTAACCTTGTGAGATACTTGTCCTACATTGCTTATGTCCGGGTGCTCGATTTTGAATCGACCTTGCCTCTTTTCAAAACCTATTTTAGCATGACCAAATCATTGAAGCAACTTCAATGCAAACATCATAAAAGAGGTGTTATTTTGTTCACCAAACCGTCAGGCAAGACGAGTCATTGGGATGAGAAGGTGTTTCTGGTTGAGAGTCGAATGAGGTGGAATTTTCATGTTCCCTTAATTCGTCTTCTGAGGTAAAGTCTTTCCCTCCAGCCAAGGCTTTAGATGAATATGAGGAGTCGGCGAGGATGACCCTCAAATCGTTTTTGGGGGTACGCGGGGTTGAGGGTGCTTGGGTTTTTCGTTGGAGCTCGGTCCAAGAGGACGAGGTATTGTTAAGGATGGTCGGTATGTCTATTAAAAAGATAGAGGGTGTCAATCTTCTGTGCGAAGTCCTCAAGTATGTTGTATATCCGGTGTGGTCGATTCATGAGAAAAATTTGTTTAAGGAGGATTGTCCTCGATGACAGGGTTTGTTTAGCGATGATGGATGCGAAAGTACTTTTTACTATTGTTTATTGTTATACTTGCTTCATGTATTGCTTTTCTCTTCTGTTCACTCGCGATTTTGACTTGTTTGTTTTGTTATTTTAGCCATGTTGGATCTGGATCAAGTCCCTGGCAGGATTGCGAGGCAAACTAGAAGTGTTGCTCGTCGCGCCATTCTGAAGAAGGCAGCTGTCGACCCTGACAAGGCCTATGCACTGCCCACCGATGCACCAACTGCCGGGAGTTCGGCCCCGACCACTATGGCGCCTGCCCGAAGGGCCGTTCCCAAGATTTTCGTTGCTCGCAAGGCGAAGTCTTCTGTCCCTATTCTTGCGAAGAGAGCTCCGTTCGTTGCGGGTGCTCATTCCTTAATTGAATGCACTCCAGTTCATCCTCATACTGCTCGGAAACAATTGATTAATGAGGTTTCCGAGGAAACTGAGTGAAGCCTTGAGGTCGTTTCTGTCAGCTCCCCAGCTTTAAAGAAAACAAAGACGACTGTTGTTTTGTCTTTGTCGAGTGAGGAGATTGTGCCTTGGCTTAAGGATGATTTCTCCCTCCCAACAACCAAGGCGGCCGACATCCAGCTCGATTTGGACATTGGGGATGTCTCTGTTTTGCAAAATATGGATGTCACCAAGCGTGATGGCCCCACTGCCCTGGCCAGACAAGGGATAATAGTTAGGGCTCAGGTGAGGGATCTTGTTGGAGTGGCTAACTAGATTTTGTTTCTTGTTTGCAAGCTTCCATGACATATCAAATGTGTCAGCTTAGGCTTTCAATTCTTTTTATTTTTATTTAAGCGGATAAAAATTAAAGAGAGTACTAAATTATCACAGTAATATGTCAATCATAACATGAAAGTTAAGTCATGTATAATTGTTGGAATGAAATTACTCGATTACCTTGGCAATGAGCCAAGTCCTCCAAGGAATGTGGTCACATCATGCTTGGACAAAACGAACGCATTAAGAAGCAGTCGCATCTTGGGACATGCCACCGCATGACTTTGGTAGAAATCCGGAGGATGTTTATATCGACAGAGTAGTTGCATTAAGGAGAGAATGCGACCACATTCATGCGTCAGATTGGTTTCTCATGTTTCCTTGTTTAGACAGTTTAGAGTTTGATATTGTATCTTTATATATAATTGCAACTCTAGAACGTGTGCAAGATTAACATTAATAAAATTTGAATAGTCTGTTGGCCTCAATCTTTCTCTCTCACTCTCTATTCTCTTTTGACTGATCTTAAATTACTCTATTAATTGTTTGTAAAGTCTTCTGTTGTACCTAACAATAATATATATCACTTTTTTTCTATTTTTCTTTTTCAATTACTATTAATACAACTATATGTCAATAAAAATAAATTTTAGCGTATCATATTATATTGGCGGTAGCTTATAGCACGCAATATAAGTACTGAGATGAACCTAATACGAGGCGAGTGTGATTGGCTTGGCTACATAGTGTTTATATTATACCGCCAATATCACGAGAAAAATTGGTGTTTAGTTTTACTAGTGTCTTTTTCTACCCGATAGAAATACACAATATGAAGTATTTATCATGATAGTTTTGATCCAATTGGAACCAATCCTAAACATTGGTGATTGGCTAACTGTACGAATTTGAAACATTTTTAAAAAACCAATAATTGTTGAATATAACCATTACGTAACGTTGTTTTCAGTTTTCTAGTTTATTCTTGTTTCTTGTTATGTTTTGCATTAGCATTAAACAATGAATTGGTGAAGTGACAATGCAATCGGACCAGCTCTTAAAACGTGTTACAAAACCATATAATGTTATGACTTTTTTAACCACACCGTATTTAGTTTTTAGATTATCTACAAGAATAGTCAAACTGGTATCTAATTTATCCTAATGGCTAAAACTTGACACACATAACATGACATATGAATCCTCATCACAGAACATTGTTGCCAGCCCCAGCCCCATCATACATATTCATATTACTTTGAGTATCCCCATTATTCATAATTTTTCTCTTCTTATGCCTCTTCTTATTAAGAAGATAGAATCTTGTAACGGTGGAACAACTTCCTATTATGTCACCTAGGAGAGAGAGATGGCATTTTCTTCCTAAATAAGAATAAAACTTTGGGAGAAGAAGAGAGGGGGTGGTGTGGTGCACCGCTTGCCCAAAGCGGGCGCGTGCACCACACACACTGGGGAAGGGCATGGGAAGGTGTGGTTGTGGGACCCAGTTGTCTGATTTTTTTAGTTTAATTCTATTTTTTTAAATTCAATGTTTCTACCATTGGGGGGATAATTTGAATTTTTTTTTTTGGGAATAAAGTAGCCATGCAGTGTACCGTTGGGGCCGGGGGGGGGGCGCAAATTGATTTTGCAAGATGGAGCAAGGATGAAGATTTTGTGCTTACGGAAGTTGTGCAGACTAATGACTAATGTCCAATATTTGGTAATAGTCAAAAGAGTGCACAATATTGGAAATGTGTAGCTGATTATTACAACGAACGTCGCTCAAATAAATCGATTCCGAGAAATATCGCGAAGTTGACACCACGTTGCTCAAGTAAAATATCTCAATCAGTAAGAAGATTCAAGGAAATCTACAATAGGCTTTTTAATGTTAAACACAACGGTTGGTACGATGATATTCTAATGAATAATGCAAGGGAGCTATACCATCAAGAAAAAAAGTCAGCAGTTTTCTTTTGAACATGTTTAGGATGTGTTTAGAAATTCTTCTGCATCATTTTGTCCACAAGGGGATATTCGTCACACCAATACAAATTTTAGAATGTCTAACTCTGAGGGCGGTTATTTTAAGACTAGTATGGAAGATGAAGATGTGGAAATTGAAGATGTGGAAGAAATTGATTTATGTACTCGTCCGATTTGATAAAATACGGCAAAGAGGAAAGCTAAAGTTAAAGGAGAAGCTGAAAAATCTTCGGATGTAGATAGGTTAGATACGCGTACTTCTCAGATTTCTTTGTCGTTAGATAGATACGCAGATATTAAAAAAACTGAATTGGAAAGTCAGAAAATAAAAATAGAAAATCATAGAATTATTGCGGTAAGTCGGAAATTGAAGTGAAAACGAGATGGACAAGAGAAGAAAGAAAGCAGCACGAAAAGGTCGTGAAAGACACTACTTTTCTTACAAAAGATACCTTCAACATGAGTCCAGAAAAACTTGTCATATATCAATGCGGATGTGAGGTAGTAAAGGCGCAATTGAGGGAGAAAATGTATGAATTTTAGTGCTCGTTGTTTTATCTAAATCTACTTTTAATATTATAATGTTTTTAAGTAACTTTTATTTAGAGATGCTAAATTTGGTTGACCCTAACCCTATAGGGCCGCGGGTTAAACGAGCCATTTAAACGGACCACTCAAATCGCAACCCTGACCCTGTAGGGTACGGTTTAACAAGGTCAGTCCTATTAACACATGACGCCTTATTTAAATCACAAAATCGAAATTAAATAGCAAGCATATTGACGGACAAGTGACAACGATTAACAATACGAATTAAAAACATGAAATCAAGTTTTTTTTGAGAAAGTATCTTTTTCAACATCATTATCCTCTTCATCTACAATAATAAAATAACATAAAATATATGTTGGTAAGAAGTTAATACTATAAAATATTTTAATCAAATAATAAAATATAATACTAAGGTCAACCTGTTTAGCACGTAATTTAAACGGGTTGCATTTTCCCGACCCTAACCCTTTTGATTCCCGATTAGCCGGGTCAACCATGCGGTTCTCGACTCTTTTAACATATCTAATTATGTATCAAAAATCTCATTTTGACCAATTTTGAAATCTTATATGTCTTAGAACTGTACTTACGACCATGTTTGAGTTTGTCTTTCATCAAATACACATACATCAATTCAAAGTCAACAGGGGATATACATTGGTTTACCAAATGAAATAATAATATATATTACACATTTGAATTTCAATCAAACAACTCAAGATGGTTGAGTGGTGTAAGGTGTCATCTTTAAGTTCCTATCATCCTGAGAGGGTGTGGGTTTGAATCTCAATTCTAACATATTGAACCCAGCTAAAAGATGTTTAAAAAGATTATGCAGTGGAGATACTCTTATATATAAGCAAAGTTCTAAAAATCGCTAGGCGAGCACTAGGCGCCAGACTAGTGCCTAGTGCCTAGCGCCTATAATGCCTAGGCGGGATATATGTGAGACCTAGAAATAAGACATAATATCTTATTTTTAATATATTTTTATTATAAACTAATTATTAAACATCAATTTTTTTAATATACTAATATTAAATATCACCTAATAATTTTAAAATAATGATTACATTATGATATTAAATTTTAAAAGTAAAACTAGAAATTTAATATCATTTAAAGTTCAAAATATTATAAAAATAGTCAACCGTTCAATTATCCATATATTTGTTGACAATTAAAAAATTATAAAAATAATTTAATAATTTAAAAATTGATATTTATTATTATTATTATTTTAAAAATCCAAAATAACATTATTTAGGGCCAAAATTTTAAAAATATTAAAAATCAGCAGTTAGCTGCCTAGCTTGCCTAACCGATTTTTTCACTAATTTACCAATTTTCTAAGCACCAAGGTGGCACGTAGGCCAATTTTTAGAACGTTGTATTAATTTATACAACTTGTATATAAGTTGACATATGACTTCATATTAATTTATTTCATTATTGTTTCCAGCTTAAACATTAGGAAACGTGTATAAAAAATATTCCCATTCATTGTATGTATCAAGTATGTATGTATATAGGTGCTATTAAGACATTATTGTTGGGGTTAGGATTCATCATTCATGTCCATTTCTCAGTTCTCACTATTACTGGAGACTGGAGTTTTATATTTAATATTCCTTATCCCTATTTAATATTAAGTAGGTATTTTATAAAATTGTTTTATGGGTCTTAATTTATAAGACGGAGTTTCATTCTATTACAGCTCAACCTGTTAATACACGATGAATCAAATAAAGAGGAGCTGTCTTACAAAAAATATTCATAACACCGTCTTATATAAATATTTGTCTTTAATATATATATATATATATATATATATATATATATATATATATATATATATATTTTTTTTCTCCAAATATATCACACCTCACCATATCTCTTTTGTTACAACTTAGAACCCCGTTCTCAGCTAAGGACAACTGTCAACTTTTATTGGTGCTATGCTCCCACCCTCCCCATCTATTATAACTTATTTATAAGAACGTAAATATTAGAAACTGAATTATTGAGTAATACTTTAGAATGGAATGAAACATAAGACGGACGGCGACGGGCTACCCCATTTCAATTTGAGAATTTGTTTAATAGGCACCTCTAGACTCTAGTATAGGCCTCGTAAGCAACCATTTCCTTTTGTCCCATCTTTACAACAAGACATTTTCCACCTCAATATTATTTACTGAATTAATATTATCTTAAATTAAATATTATTCATTAAAAATAATTATGTAATGTATTAGTAAAAAGGATAAAATAATTTTTTGGTCCCTGAACTATACCAATACTATGCGTTTGGTCCCTGTATTTTTTTTGTAATGTGTTTGGTCCTTAAAATATGTTTTTAGTAAGAGATTAGCCCCTGACGGGGTTACCGTCACTTTTACCGTTATATTTTTTTTGAAAACCCAATTTTACCCTTAGTAATGTTAGTGGTTTAAAATAAAAAAAAATGAAAAATGAAAAAAGAAAAAAAGAAAAAGGGAATCGGTTCCATCGCCATCTCAATCTCCTATGATAGTGCAGAAGTACTCGAGAGAATTTTGATCGGTTGTAAACCAGGTCCAACCATCATTCCAGAAGAAGATCTGTTTGGACCAAGGGCTCTTGATACTCCTATTCCGTTTCCCTCTTGGTTCTCCGAGGAAGGTCTCAAGTATAACCTTGACAAGTTCGACCAAAGGGGGTTTACCGGAGGGTTATCTCATCTACAGCCATGCTCCAGCCATCTCCATCTCAGTCTCCATCTCCATCTCCGGCCACCTTCTGCTCCGGCCATCTCCATCATCACCGCCGCCACCGCCTTAGCAGTCTACCCACAAAATCATCATTCTTCAAACCCACCAAGTCAAACCCCGTTCCTAAACTAGGTAACTCAACGATTTCGCTCAATTCTTCTGACCCCGTTGCTGACAAGTCAATCCCAGAAACCAACGACGCCAACGACGCCAAGTCAAACCCCGTTGAAGGTGGGTTGGAGTAATTAGATCTAGTGAAGTGGGTGTTGTTGTTTTGTTTGTATTTAGATCTGGGTTCTAGGGTTTGATGAGAGATTGATAATTATTGATGCTTTGATTTTATGTTACCAATGATGAAGATTTGGAGCACATGATGCTTGAGTATGATCGTTTGTATCGTGGTTCGAATAAACCGGCTAGGTTGAGGCTGTTTCTGTTTCCGGTGAATGCTACCGCGAGTTTTGGATCGAGTGATACTGAAATCGGGCGGCGATGGTTTGTTGACGCGCTGAATTCGGTGCAGATTCAAAATTTGGAAGATTCTTCTTCGCCTGCTGCCGCGGCTTCAGCGATTGATAATCTTGATTTTTTGTTCGGTTTTGATAAAGGCGAAAATGCAGGATCCGGTCGGTGACTGCAGTCTCGGATGTATTTCCGAAGGAAGTTACTGGTGGATTGAAATGAGGTTCCGAGGATCGACAGATTATCGGAGACCCAGTGGTGATGCAGAGGCACATGCAGGAATTGCAAATGTTGGGTTCTAGTGAAGTGGTTTTCTGAACTAGATATTACCCCGGTTTCCGCACAGCGGGATTTCGAGAACGCAGTTCAAAGGAGTGTGATGGACAATAATGAACATAGCGGTGGATCCGAATCTGAGTCTCTGAAAGCGAAATGGACGAAGGAAGGTGCAGAAGGTGGCCGGAGATGGCCGGAGCAGAAGGTGGCCGGAGATGGAGATGAAGATGGCCGGAGCAGGTGTTGTAGATGGCGAGAGCTTGGGAGAGGGAAGGAAGGTGTAGAACTGTGGGTTGTGTCCCTTTTTCTTTTTTTCTGTTTTCATTTTTCATTTTTTTTATTTTAAACCACTAACATTACTAAGGGTAAAATTGGGTTTTCAAAATTAACATAACGGTAAAAGTGACGGTAACCCCGTCAGGGGCTAATCTCTTATTAAAAACCTACTTTAAGGACCAAACACATTACAAAAAAAATACAGGGACCAAACGCATAGTATTGGTATAGTTCAGGGACCAAAAAATTATTTTATCCTAGTAAAAATGGTAGTTATTGTATAATTTGTATTAGTATTAATATATTAAAATAGATGTTGTGTGAGTTCATTTTAATGTAATGTAATTTTCATCTTTTATTAATGTCTCTGCTTCAATATTTATAAACTTTATAATAAATAATTTTAATATTAAATAATTGAATTAATTTTATGTAGTATTTAAACCAAAACACAAAACTACCAATATTAATAAGACTAAAATACAAAACTATTATTTAAACAAACAAAAAAAGAAAAGAAAAAGAGCAGGATGAAAATGAAGCAACAACAATCTATCTTCAAATTTGAAGACCCTGGAGGTCATCTTCAAATTGAAGCTGCCCTCGGAGGAGGGTATATTGGATTTTCACTTCAAAATGAAGTAATAGAGCTACTGTTAAAGAATGGAGATGCTCTAATAACTTCATCAGCTTGAACATAAATTGTTGGTATTTACTCCCTCCGTACAACGAACAATTTGTGAAACATGTGTTTATATACAGAATGATTAATGGAGTTCTTACAAGGAGCAAAAATAAATGAAACATTTTGATTAAAGGATTGTTAAAACCAAAAATGTATCTCTAGTCCTCAGTAAAGCCAACTTCACACTGCACAGGAATGTCCTCTCTTCTATGCCCTATCCATCAAGAAATGAATTTACAAAAGAAGAAAATAATATGTGATTGTTTCTATCCCGTTTTGTTACAATGGTAGGTTTGGTGATCGTCCAGTGCTATCCAACACGATTTCGAACAAATCACCTTCAGAAACCTCATCAAAATCCACACCACCTTTGTTATTACTGGCATTGTGTAGCATGAGACTCCTCGTGGTTGATCTATTCAGCCACTGCGAGTCGATTCTCCCCATTGAGAAAAGCTCTTTGCTGTCTTCATAGCCCAAAGCAGGGGAATTTGCTAATGGGCCAATGAAGCAAGGATTTGGTGTCCTCTGCAGATTTGCAGGTGCATATTTGAACACACTTTGCCCGAAATTGACTAGCACCATAGTGTCACAGTTTGCTGCCAATGCTGGATAAAGTGGTGTCCCAAATTCTTCAGTCTTGCAATGAATTTCATGGACAAGCTCAGAATCAACTGTGAAGAAGACTCTTTTCTGGCTTGGATTATACCCGCAACCAATCACCTTGTCCCCTCTTCCCCAATCTTCATTTTCTGATTCAAACACAAGTTTAATCCCTGAAATATAAAACAATAAAACTTAACTAATCAAGAATATCAATGTGGAGAACAAAACATCCCTTGATTTAGTCCGTCCAGTACCAAGTACCAACATAATATCAACGTCCGTTTCTAAGATTTAATGATCAGGTAGGACCTGCCTGGGACCTACACTATTCTCGAAATAGAAAAAAAATAGATAACATTGAGAATTCAACCTTCAAAATTGAAAAGGAGAACAGAACATACCATCAAGAAAGACTGAGCCATTGGAATTGAAACCAATTGATCCCGGATAGCTGCCGGGAAGCTTCAACGGAAATGATCCTCCTCCGGCGAGCCCCATCGAAAACGTAACAACTCCCCCTTTTCCCTCAATATGATTCTTAACACTCCCATGTCTCAATTCCTCGTCCAAATGGCTATTCCCATTGGTAGCATGAATTAAGGATTCAGACTTGGCTTTCTCATTGGGACTTTCTTGAATCAACTTAATCTTTTCACCTTCAATCTTTCTAATTGCCTTTACCTTGTCAACCAAGACACCAGAATCGTCATCATCTTCACAGTTGGATAAAATGGTAATTTCAAAATAGGCTTCTTGTGGGAAAGATGTCGAGTTTCCCAAAGGAGGGCCCGGCAAAGGCAAAGCCGATTTGATTACAGAGGCAGCATCCATTGACGAAGAATTAGTCGTAATTATTTTCTTCAACCCGGAATTAAGCCGAATCTTTTGCATGAAATCGGCCGATCCTTGACACACTTCCCAACTAATATCAACCTCCAAGTGATCTTTCCCTGCATCGCTGGCCGCACAAGAGCCCAAAATCGACCGAGACGTTGATCGAACGGATGGAGAGGAAGCGTAGGTGGTAAAAGCAAATCTTGACCATCCGTTCTCGACGGCGTCGGTTACAAGCGAAGGGTTGTCGGCCCAACTGAAAAGTGGTTTAGAAGAAAGCCCACGTCGAAAAACGTAATAATTCGTTCTTCTTTTATTAGTACTAGTGCTGTTGAAATTGATTTGTTGCGGATGAAGGCTACTAGTCACATGGTGAAGTCGAGCAATCCCATTCTGGAGAGTTTCGGGAGGTTTTTGATTAGACTTTTTGAGGCGGCAGAAGCGTTGGATGAGGCAAATTGAGGGAAGAAGGAAAATTCCGACGGTGGCTACCACCAGGACGGGTAGGATCCATACGATCATACCTTCAGATTTTGTCTATCTTCGGTCAATAAAATGAATTGGGGTTTGAATGATATTAAAGGTGAGGAGTTATATGGTGGTGGGGTTTGGATTTTGGAAGGTAGGCAGTAGCCAGGTAGGGGGTGGACTTAAGAATGGTTCAAGAAAGGCAGCAACGGAGAGAGAAAAGGGTGGGAAAAGTGAATAATAAATAAAAGAGGGAGGGGGAATTGGAATGAAAAGGCCAAGGGGCCAAGGGGGTGCCGTGGAATTGGCGGTGTTGGTGAGAGTCTGAGCCTGAGAGATGACATAATAAAACATCTTTCGTTACTGTCTCTCTGTTTCTCAAATTAATTATAAGTAATGAATAATCATATATAGAGCAGTAGAATTGATTACAGATTTGTACACTAAGAACAACACTACTATATTTGCAGTAAACTATATCTGTAATTGTAAATACATTTTATTGAATTGATGTATCATTTTTCTATAAATTGAGTTTAAGATAAGTAAATCTCGCTAAATTTATTCTTTCCCCCAAGATGCTATCAACAAATCTTTTGGATTAGTTATTTTGAAATGAGTTTCCTTGTTTTGGTAAAAATTCTTTCGTTCATCCCAATCCTATTGTCTAAACAAATATTGATGTAAAATTAAGATTTTAAATATAGTTCTTAAATAGTAATAATACTAATTTAGAGCCTAGTCGGTCTTGTATTTTTCCCAATACGCATCTTTTTATAATATTTCAATGCAACATTTGAATAAGCTGTATTATCAAAAGTCAAAACAAACTCCGTTTTCATTGCTACAAATTTGGGGCATTTTTTAAAAATTTCATTTTCAAAAAGCTACGATCTAAAAATATCTTCATTTAAAAAAAAATGTGTTTGAAAACTCTGCATGGGCATTAGTTTGGTGCATTGAATAAAACATATGAAACAAATTGACACTAAACACGTACACCACCTTAATATTAGATAAAAATATTAAATTAAATAAACAAAGTGACACCAAATGCGTCACCACCTTAATAAGTAAAAATATTTAAATATCAAAAAGAATTACCTTCAATTACCAAAACTGAATTTAACTTGGCAAAAACTTAGGAAATAATTCTTTTTTATAAGATGAATCTCCCAAACCTGTTCTAAGTAGGTTGAGATGTGAGAGAGTAGGATTCCGTCATACGAATTATGATCCGTAATACGTCTCTAGGAGACCTCCTCATATTTAACTTTTGGAAAAATACAAAAAGTCTCAAAATTATTCTTTTATCTAAAAAAGTCTCAAAGTTTAACTCTTAATAACACAAAGTCTAAAACGTAACGTTTCTACTAACATCTTTAGAGTATGAGGTTTTATTTGAAAGAAAACTTATTTTTAAATTCAACTATTTTAATGATTCATTATTTTAGATAAAATATTAATAATATTAGTATAAAAATAACAACAATAAATAACTTACTATTAATAATAACAATAACATAAAAAAAAACTTATTAATATTAATATTAATATTAATAGTATTTATAATAATTATTATATTATTATCACTACTACTACTACTACTAATATTATTACCACAATTTCATAAAAAGTGTAACTGTTTACTTTTTAAATTTTTAGTGGGAAAAGATTAATTTTAGATTTTATGGATTGAATATTTGTTTTGGGATCATGGGAAAATAAATTTCTTAGACTTTTGGATTTTAATACTAATAATGTTAATGCTAATGAAGATAATAATATTACTATTATTAATAATAATAATAATATTCAATACATTTCTTATTATCATGGTCATAAATGAAAAAAAATGATTTTTCTTCCAAATGAAAGTCTTTAACAAACAGCCCTCGTAGACAAGTTAAATATTAGATTTTTTTCGTATTAAAATTATGATTTGAAACCTTTTGGATATAAAAAATATTTTAAAACTTTTTGAATATGATAATATTTTAGTATGACTTTTTGGTATTTTTATTTTTTAACTTTCCCGTACATCTACAGAGTAGAGACTCCTGGTTTTGTCATTGATTGTGTCCGTATGTAAACTCTTCTAGATAAAATTGACTTTTGTATTTCAAAATCTAAAACGAGTTTGGCGTCAAATATCATAATCCAATGAGTGGAATAACTTTTTCTGAGAAATACTTTATCTTTCCTTTTTAGTTCATTCCCAAAAAAATTATGAACTTATAATTTTTTTAAGAAGTAACCAGTTTATTCTTAATTATATCATCGTTATAATTGATGAGTCTTCCTTTCACATGGATATTATTGAAAAACACACAATATTTGAATGAATTTATTTTTTATATATAAATGTGTGTGATCGGTCAAACGTAACATTCATATAAGTACGAATGAGGTAATTTTTATTACTTTGAGTTCGATGTAGTAAAGTTATTCATTGAAAAAGTTTACTTGTAATCTAACTTGATTTGGACTTCCTCCATTTTGAAACAGGTGAGTTGGGCTTGTATATGCAGCACCCATATGGGTGACGGACTCAAATGAATAGATAAATAAATGTCTATTTAACAACATTGGCATAAATAGACAAATCATAAGTGGGCATGGACGGCCATTTACAAAGAAAACCATGGGAATGTTGATAATTAAACATCCTCCATCTATTATGAATCCAATCCAAATATAGTCTAGCAACATGTGTTTGACTGCACAAATGCAATTGAAAAATAAAAGATAAAAAAAGAAAGAAAGTTAGAAATGGATTCACATTGCATTCTCTACATATATGAACATCTACTCCTACTAAAATTGTCATGTCCCAAATTCGTTCCTAAGTGGGACCAACTCAGTGTGAGACAAACCAACTTGCTATTAACATAATCGAAAACCAATGAAAAAACAAGATGGAAAGAACTCCAAGAACTAAACTGTCATAACTACACAAGTCTCAAAAGACTACTAAGAGTTTTACAAAAGTACTAAAAATTTACTAAGTGAAAGTGATGAGCTCGGCCCAAATCCTAGTCACGAGCTGGGCACATGTCCCCTCACATGATAGGCATATGGAGGATAGGGATCAGGAAAAGCATCACCCGAGCAAGATAACCCGGGGAGAACATTCTACACATCTCCCGAATAGGAATCGCCCTATCGATCTGACCGAGCTAGGAGCAAGGCTGCTCGAATAAACCAGATATTCATCCCAAGCCTAACTGGCAGATGACTCTCGAGCCCGAGATTTAAGCCAGGATTCCGTCAGTTACGCGGTCAATCCGATTTATGGTCATAAAGGCCTATGATTCCTCCATAATAATGACTCAGCCCGGATTTCACTCCCATAAAGGCTATATATACCTTACAATACTTCATCTAAAAGGTACGCTCACTTTTATACATCGAAACTCTGTCACTTTGCTTTCTACAAGCTAAAGACTTACTCTCACGCCTGAAGGGTTTCGCGAGGCCCTGCCTTGCATTCCTTCTCAAGTTTTCTTCTTTTGACAGAGTTTTCATAAGATCATACATTTATATAAGCCCAGATATCCTACAAACCGCAAGGAACGGCCCAAGACCAAATTGTGTAGCATCAGGAAGCATTACAAATTAAAACAAGAGAAGACTACAAGTCTCTTGACACAACCCTACAACAAAACAACTACTAGAAGTACTATCTAAAAGAAGAATGCCTTCTAGCATTCCAAAGACTTCCCACGTCACACGAACTATCACACAACTCGATTGCAATCTAAGGAAAACAAATAGAAAATGGTGAGTCAAAACTCAGTAAGATGTACTATACTTATGTCTATTATGCATGTATGCAACATAAAACGTGTCATGATGCCAATTAAAACAATTTATAACACATTTCACAATTTAATACCAAGTAAAACGTAAGAGATGGAATTAAACATAATGAAGTATACGAGATCGAGATACATCTCTGATCAAACCACTTTCGACCTTGTCACCCTCACAATCGTTGTTGAAGCTTGTTTTCTTGATCAATCTCTGGTGGGAAATGGTGAGAGTAGTTGATAAACTTAATGGTGGTGGTGGCATTGGTGGATAAACCTAATGGATATCTGGTTAATATCCATAATTATCTATTTTGTTTTGGTCTCTAATTAACTTAATTGAGAGTTAATGGATAACACTCAATAAGTCATTTATAAAGGATATTGAAATATCAATAGTAGCTAGGATTCACGAAATCTGTCAATGCAGTTCGTGATGCAGCTTGTTACTGCAGCTACACCCGGAAGTGCATTGACTAGAAATTCAAAAACAGCGGAAGACTTTTAATTTAAAGCAAAAATAAACACAAATGTTTACCAAACAATCTACAAACTTATACTTGTAGATCCAGCCTTATGACCAAAAAGATTTCACTAAAAATATGAAGTGTTTAACAAGACAATATGCGAAATTACCAAAACCAAAACTCTCACAAGACAACACGTCTTGGAGAGAAAAACCCACAAAAACAAAGGTAGAAAAAACATGAGATTAAAAAAATAAGCTTCCTAGAAAACTAGAAAAGCAAACAGCAAAAGCAAGTCCAATGTAGTTCGGGATGAAGCTACACTTGGAGCTTCATCCAAATTTCAGCAACAACACAACTTTCTAAATTTTCCTTCAATTTGTATTATGTATGCTTTTTTGTATTCTGATATGCTCTCTCTTGTTTTGTATGTGTTCTTCTTGTACGTCATGCTCCATATTTATATGATGGTGGAGACCTACAATTTAATTAAGAAACAAAAGACTCCAAGAAACTAAAGAATTAGAAAAAACAAAGAGTTAGTTTCCTAATTTAAGTCAAAAGAATATATTCTACACAAATAAGAATCCAACAACTCCAAGGGAACATAATGTTAGGAAATAAAAGATTTGTTTCCTAAATTAGTTTCTTAATATAATTCAAGGATCGCACCAAAGATTTTATCCAACTTAATTATGAACTCTTGATTCCTTTTGGAAGTATTTAAATATGGTAACACTTATCATTGCTTTAGGACCAAGAAAGATATTCAATATGATAACTTCTTACCATTTCTTTTGAACCAAGAAAGGACACACCAATAAAATCAATGAAGGAAAATAGGACGACCCTATTTTACCCTTATAATCTCCCCCTTTGTTGAACTTTTCTGGTCAAATCAAATGACAAGTATTTATTCAACACCAATTAAACCATCTAACTTGCACGTGTTAGAAAATCTCATCTCCCTCTGAATTGGTGCAATGTATAAAATCAGAAATCATTTACTAAGTACAAATCAGAATATACCAATGATGCAATCGCATGCATACAAAACAAACATGAAATAGTTTATGGGAGAAACAATCACAATGATGAATCTACAAAGGATCAGATTCATCATCATCACCAGAAATAGGAACATTTGACCTCTCTGCCCTTATTTGACCGTAGAAGAAAGAGGGAGGAATTCTCAAAAATCCAAGATTTTGAAAAACACAATTAAGTGTTCACCATGTCTTGATCACACCCCTAGCAATAACTGAGCACCTCATATCCAGATTTAATACCTCTTAGTTCCCCACAAAAATTAGACAACCACTAAATATTTTTCAACATGAAGATTTTTTGAAAATTGATTTGCACAATTTATTTTAGGACAAAATTTCACCAAGCTAATATCTCTACTAACAATACATGTCCTAAAATTTTATGCCTAAAACATGATTATAAAAAGCTAGACAAAAGAATAAAAAATGCAATCACACACAAGTGATAAAGTCCAGATCAAAGGATGTAGTTCCTGATGCAGCTGCATTGGGAGATGCATTCGCCAAAATTGTGATTTTATATTCAATTTTGCATTTTTTTTCTAAACCAGATTTCTCTCCCAAGATCATAAATTTTTCATAACAAAAATACATATGTACTTTATTTCCTTAGGAGTATAACTCTACTTTATTTCAAGCTATACAAAACATGACACTATGAACCTTTCACACTATTTACCAAGGGAAGTCATTTTGCACAAGTTCAACCCATGAAATCTAAAGATTCATAGTCTCAAAAGAGAATGACAACAAACATTGTTCATAGGTAGCTCTTTTTCTTTAAGTAGCTTTCATACTTTTTAAGGAATTCATTTTTCTCAAGATCAACCTATGAGAACCAAAATTCCATAGTACCAAGAAAAAATGTTACATCCCTTGTACATTAGGTAGCTTTTTTCCTTTGTGGACTTCAATTTTTTCTTAAGAACAGGGAGAGAGAGTGAGAATCATAAACCAATATCACAAATGAATTTGAATGCAATTCCCAAGTAACAACAAAAGGTACAAACATGTGAGTCAAATGATCTAGAGTGCCCACTAAATACAAAATGCAAGGATGTTTTTTTTTCATTTCTTATAATTAACTAAGTGTAAAATCATATGATACACATACCAAGAGATTTCCTTAGATTGGAAAATCTCTTTCAAAATCAAGACTCTTAGTAAATATATCAGTCAATCGATTTTTTATCCCAACATGTTCAGTGCAAATAATTTCTTGTTCAACCATGTCTCTAATAAAGTAGTGTCTTATATCAATGTGTTTTGTTCTAGAGTGTCGAAGTGGATTTTTGGCTATAGTTATTGCACTGGTGTTATCACAATATAAGTTTAACACATCACTGTGTAGTCCATAAATTTTCATCATTTGGTTCATAAAAGTTGTCTCAACACAATTTTGTGTTTTTCTAAACCAAGAAACCAAATTATTTCTCAAGTAATAATACATACTAGATATACTTCTCATATCAACTATTTGTTGAACAGTAATATCTAGAAAGCAAACTAATTTCATATAGTCAACCTTACATTTCTTTCTAGTAGACATATCATCATGTATATTACTTATCACTTGAGAAGAATGATGAATTTTCTGAATACGGCTGAGAATATCTTGGCTATGATCAGTCACACTGGACTGTGTTTCAGGTTGTTCAGTTTCTATTTCAGCATCTACAAAATTTCTGACCAATGCACCTTCTGATGCAGCTGCATCCGGATTTACTGAATTTTCAGAACTTGCAACAACTGTAATTTCTAGAACTGGAACAGTGTTTGAATGTCCATCAGCTGTAGAATCTTAAACTTGTGCATTTGTCTCAAGATCACCAAAATCTAGCAAACCTTTTTTAAAGTATTAACATATTGATTAGCAAAATGACCAAACCATTGGCAATCCCTACATTGGATAGAATTAATATTTTTATCATTTGATGTAGAATATTTAACAAAAGGGTTGGTAAAAGATTTTTCAGTGGTTTGGAAAAAATCTTCTTTTGGAACAAACTTACTAGACTTAGGTTTGAAAACAGTTTTGGAGTTTGAAGATGGAGATCTATTTTTTCTTTTGACTTTCAAAATATTTTTAAACTTGGTTGTTAAAAGAGCCATTGACTCTTCACCAAAATCAGATTTCTCAACGTTCCAATTTGAGTAATTTGTATTCGTTAAGGTAGGAGGACGAACAACATTCTCATATTGAGAATCCATCATGACTACAACCAGAATCTTCTCTTAGTGTCGTCAAGAGGAGACTCTGATACCAAATAAAAGGTCAATAGTAGCTAGGATTCACGAAATCTGTCAAGGCAATCCGTGATGCAGCTTGTTATTGTAGCTACACCCGGAAGTGCATTGACCAGAAATTCAAAAACAGGGGAAGACTTTTAGTTTAAAGCAAAAATAAACACAAATGTTTATCAAACAATCTACAAGCTTATACTTGTAGATCTAGTCTTATGGCTAAAAAGATTTTACTAAAAAGTTGAAATGTTTAACAAGATAATATGTGAAATCACCAAAATCAAAACTCTCACAATACAACACGTCTTAGAGAGCAAAACCCACAAAACAAAGGTAGAGAAAATGTGAGATTAAAAAACAAGCTTCCTAAAAACTAGGAAAGCAAACAGCAAGAGCAGGTCCAATGTAATTCGGGATGAAGCTACACTCGGAGCTTCATCCAAATTTCAGTAACAACACAATTTTCTAAATTTTCTCTCAATTAATATTTTGTGTGCTTTTTCGTATTTTTCTCTGCACTCTCTTGTCTTGTATGTGTTCTTTTTGTACGCCATGCTCCATATTTATATGATGGTGGAGACCTATAATTTAATTAGGAAACAAAGGACTCCAAGAAATTAAAGGATTATGAAAACCAAAGAGTTAGTTTCCAAATATAGTTTTCTAATTTAAGTCAAAGAATATATCCTACACAAATAAGAATCCAACAACTCCAAGGTAACATAATGTTAGAAAATAAAAGATTTGTTTTCTAAATTAGTTTCCTAATATAATTCAAGGATCTTACTAAAGATTTTATCCAATTTAATTATAAACTCTCGATTGCTTTTGAAAGTATTTAAATAAGGTAATATTTAACATTGCTTTAGGACCAAGAAAGATATTCAATATGGTAATTTCTTACCATTACTTTTAGACCAATAAAAAGTACAATAGAGAAAAATATGAACAACCTATTTTACCCTTACAAATATATTTGATAAAATTTTACCACCCTTAGTTGCATGCAAGAGAAAAACAGCTCAATGTGACGCCCTTGGTAGAATCGAACTTTAGCTCTTTTATAACTCTATGGTCAAAGTTTAATTCAATTCACAAAAGTAAATTATTTGTTGAAGTAGGACTTCTTTCTTGGAACGGAGTATGTAATTCAAAAGCAAATACAAGTAATACTTAAAACTCTTCCAGATGGAATACGCGTGATTTACAGATTTAGTGTTCATTTGTTACAACTTATTTAAAATATTTTTTGGCTTTTAGTTTTTGAAAAGCTATATTTAGAGTATTTGTTTTAGCTTATAAACCAAAAACCAATAAATAAGGTACAATACTCTTTATATATTGAAAAGTTTGGTCAAAAAGCCAAAATTTTGAAGTTTTTTTAGTTTTTTTTTAAACATTAAGACAACTATTCATTAATAAATATTTGATTATCTCAATTTCATCCTTTTATGAACTATACATAAAAATATGAATACTAATTTTTAAGTTTTTTTTAACAAATAATTATAACAACTCATAAGCAGTTTTTCAACAATTGTAATAAATAGTCTATCATGCAATCAGTCATAAGTCATTCAGCCAACAACTTAAGCTATCAGCCATACGTCATAAACCATCAGCCACAACAAACGAGCCCTTAGTTTATTGTTTTTAGTTTTCTCTTTTTTGGTCTTGCTAAACTACTAGCTTTCTTTCTATTAGGGATAAGTTTGGTCCGGTTTGGTCTAGTTGGAAAAAAAGTGAAAATTGGAATCAGATCAATAGTCTGGTTCTCAAAAGTTTTAGAACTGGAACCAGCACAATATGTATGAGAACTAAAACATTGGTCCAGTCCGGAACCTATCAAAGATGTATGAGAACCAGGATCGGACAAATACTATGATTTTTTTAACTTTTTAGCTGTTTAATACAAATACATAATACGATTTTTAAGACTGAAACTTTATAAAAAATTAAAAAACCTTCGATAAAAGTAAATTCAACAATTAAAAATATAGAACTAATAAACTCATAGCAACTAAGAAGTAGAACAAAGAAAGTATTAGGAATTAATAATATATAATAATAATAATAATAATAATAATAATAATAATAATAATAATAATAATAATAATAATAATAATAATAATAATAATAATAATAATAATAATAATAATACTAATAATAATAATAAATAAACAACATATTGGGTCGGTTCGATCCGGTTCCATGTTTTTTTAGTTCGAGAACCGGGACTATCCCAAATGTCCGGTTTCATAGATTCAGGACCAAACCAAACTATTGGTCTAGTCCAATTTTAATTGGTTCGGTTCGATTCTATTAATTCGATCTGATTCGAAAAAATCCTGCACACCTCAACTTTCTATCCATCTCTAACATTTTTTCGGTAAAGGCACCTTACAAGATTTTTGCATCATTTACTTGGACTAGTTGTTGAACAAACATGTGCTTTTGCGAACAACAACTTGTATTTTTTGTACAAATGTATTAATTTTCCAACAAATAATATCTTTGCAAATAAACAAAATATATATATATTCTTCAATCATTATGTAACAAAAATTTAAAATTTTAAAATCAAGTCACTAAATCAAAAGTCAAACACACCAAGGTAATATATTAAGCTACACATAAAAGTTCCAATTTTGACTATTTTGGTGGCAATATTGAAGACCAAGGAAAAATAGAATGAACCATTATTCAACTTCTTTATTGAGTTGATCTGCTTTAGTCAAGAATGGCGAAAATTGTTAAACACCTTTGGAGAAGGCTTTTTTTTATTGAAGAGAATAGTGCAAGAGCTCGATAAGATACATTAGCCCTATTTGGTTTACACGTGTTTAGAAAATTTTAACCGGCTCACTTTTGCAAGGAATTCCGAAAGGTTAAATTAGAGACGTAAGTGGTTCGATTTGGTTTGGTTTATGCCAAAACCACAAACCGAACCGCCTCTTAGTAGTTTCAAAAATCTCAAACCGAACCGAATCGAGTAAGACTTGGAACCGAACCGAACCGAACCACTCGGTTTGGTCTGGTTTGGTTCGATTTTGTGGTTTATATAAATTATTTTTAATGAAATTAACCAACATTAAAAATAACAATAAAAATAATATTTTAATTTGGAATTAACATCAAAATTAGGAAATAATCTACTAACAACAAATTATCATAAATAAAACAATACAAATTCTAAAATAAACACAAACAATGGAAGAAATAATAGTTCTCCAATAATCAAGATTTTGTTTGGTTTAGTATCCGTATATATATATATATATATATATATATATATATTATGAATAAATTAAAGGTTCAAAATCGTTAATAAATGTAATATAATATATATTATATAATAAATAAATAAAAATATATAGAGAGGTTTGGTTCGGTACCAAAAACCGTGAACCGAACCGAATCGTGCGGTTTTTCAATTCACGAACCAAACCGACCGGTTTGGTTTGGTTTGGTTCGGTTCCGTGGTTCGGTGGTTCCGATTTACACCCCTAGGTTAAATGCACCATTGGTATATGTATTTTGCAAGAGTTCATTAGAAGTCATGTATAAAGCAAATGCACGTGATTGACCAAAATATGCAGATTTTATTCATCGAAAGTCCCTAGTCCTAACTCGTTACATGAGCTGCCGTTAAGGAACATCATAAAAGTTTGAAGAACTACTCGAAAAAGCTCAAAACTTAGGGGCCTGCCTGTAACTTTGCATGTTTGATGTAGAGGTGTAAATTGGAACCACTGAACCACGAAACCGAACCAAACCAAACCAATCAGTTTGGTTCGGTTTTGGTCGAAGACGGTTCGGTTTCGATTTCAAAATTTGGGAAACCATGCGGTTCGGTTCATAGTTTTTGGTGTCGAACCAAACAAACCTATATATTTTTATTTATTTATTATATTATATATATTATATTACATTTATTAATTATTTGTATTGTTTTATTTTTGATAATTTGTTGTTAGTATGTTATTTCTTAATTTTGATGTTAATTCAAACTTAAAATCTTATTTTTATTGTTATTTTTAATATTGGTTAATTTCATTTAAAATAATTTATATAAACCACAAAACCGAACCAAACCAAACCGAGTGGTTCGGTTCGGTTCGGTCTTAGATTTTTGGAACTACTGGGAGGCGGTTCAGTTTATGGTTTTGGCATAAACCAAACCAAACCGAACCACTTACACCCCTAGTTTGATGAGCTTAAAGTGAATCTTACTGGAAAGTGGTTTCCCAAAATCCCACTAGTGGCGTCGATGGCAATTCCTACGCCGAAAGCGAGTGCAGCTCATGCGAACCCAACTTTACTACATCTCTTTCTTACCTCTGCTTTATAGTGAGAGATGAAAGCTATTTAAAGAGTTTAGAAATAGAGAAAAATCTAGGGCATCCATTCTTCTATCTTATAAGCCTCTACTACTCTCGATACCTCATAGTTGCGCTTCCGAGTCTCTTCTTGTAGCGAGTTAGAGGGTTGTCTAGGTGAAAGGAAACCTCAAACTTTGTTCGTCTCAACCACGGAGAAGGGATTTTAAATGAAATTAATATGTAAGTCAACTCCACCAATCCTAGATGTGGGTCAATTGCTCAACCTTTAGACGGAGCAAAGAAGAGAACAAGGGGAAAGAAATGGGAACTTCACACCAAGCACTGAGATAATGACTAAATCGCATTGTCATTGTTGGAAGGTTGATTATATATGGTGGTCAAGAAACTTAGCGTTGTTGTTGAAACGATTACGTGGGCGGTGGCTTATCAGTGATGGTGTTAGATGGATACAAACAGAGATTATCGAATCTTGAAAGTTTGGGGTGAATGCGTTTGTGGCGGTGACGGTGGTAAGAAATAGAAGCGGCAAGGAGGGAAATTAAGACGACAGAGATGGGATAGACGGTGATTGCAATGAGCTTGTGGGAAAGCCAGATATGAAGAAGAAGTCGGAGCTGGTAAAACTTAGGGTTGGACACGGCGGCAACCATGGCTGGAGATGAAGGAGCTATTAGTCAGATGAAGTAGGCTTGTATGCTGGGTAGCATCTTCTTCTTCTTCCAATTTTGGGTTGCAATATATGTTTGCAATTTTTATATGACCCCTTTATTTTAATGATGTTACACAAAACCCCTTTTTTGATGATATTACCCAAACCGATCCCTTCTTGTAAATGGAAATGACCGGGTTGCCCTCAATTTAAAGCACGTGAGTGGCACATGTTGACTTTACGGCAACTCATGTATCGGAGTTAAGGCTAGGGACTTCCGATGAACAAAATCTGCACACTTTAGTTAGTGACATGCATTTTCTTTGTACAGGGACTTCTAGTAGACTTTTATAAAGTATATGGACCAATGATGCATTTAACTCTATTTCGAAATAGTGGCTAATAATATTTGTTTAAAATAGTCCACTCTAATATTATTGAATGTTTTCACTACTGGAGTTCATTTTTTTAAAAAAAATATTTCTACAATCTTTATAATATTTCAAAATTTATCCTCTAAATTTGATATTCAAATATTGATTATGTTAAAATGTTATTGCAATTATGACCAACTTTAATACGAGTTATATAGTTTAGTTATTAAACTTTTCGAACATTGACTTTTTAATTGGATAATTGGAAAATTGGAAAATTGGATAATTGGAAGGGAAGGAGTACCAATACTACCCACCTGTAATTTAATACACTGGTGACTGGTGTAAAGAAATCGTGGCGTCAACCCACTTGCTCTAACTTCCAAACTTAAATATCATAATCAAGAACTAAAATATTTTTACAAGTCCTGATAACATTTTAAACTACAAAAATAATTGTCTATGCGGTCGACAATTATCTCGTAACCACTACAAGTGATTAAAATACAATGAATCCTGTCAACTTCTTTTGATGATTAATGATAAATGGTTGTTTAGGAAGACCAAATAATCAATGCGAATGCGTGCCAATTTCCATCTTAAAGTAAATCGGAAGACTTCATGTTTGTGCTACGAATATACGTACATCACTAATAATTCAGTTAGCAACTCATTTTTGTAGGATTGATATCGCGTAACACAAATTAATCACAATTTTACGCCTATAAATCTAAGTCTTTCGATGGTAAAGTTAGAGAGAATTATTTTCGTCAAATGAAATTAGTTTACGAAGAGAATTAGACCAAAATATGTTGTCCATTCGTAATCTCATAGGAAAATTACAAACTAATAATATACTTCCTCCGTGTCACTCAAAAAGTCTTTATTTGAAAATTTTAATTATTGATAAGATAAATTATTACAACTGAAGCTAATTATAATTACAAAAATACTTAAATATAAATAATGTATTTATAATACAAGTGAATGATAAAAATAAAAAATTTAAAACAATTGTAATAATAATTTTTAAAAATTAACTTTTAAAATGAATCATTTTAAAATAGTACAGTGAACTACCTACAATGAGGGCGTACAATTTTTAAGAGCCCATTCGGACAATAGGAAACCAACAAATCACCGAATTAGAAGATACTATGTAGGCGTTGGAAAAAGAGAAAAAGTGGTTAGATGAACCCTCCGGGTTTTGGACAAAACCTGAAGAAAAAGTTGTTGGCATTTCCACATAGAAGCTAAGAAGCATAAGATCCCAATGTTGGCTAAGGCTTCCTTCACCTTTTTAGCCTACTTTGGTTATAGTTTGCGCTTTGCATTACATTTAGGCATATAGCCATTGAGTAGATCAACAAATGTGGGTTTGCATAATTAAAGAAGAAAACATAAATTACTTTATTGTAATGTTCCTTGTCATTACGATTCATCATGTAAGGGTAAAATAGGCATGACCTATTTTATCTTGTTTTCACCTTTCTTGGTCAAAGAAGAATTTTAATTTAGTCAATGTTTATTTTAGGTGTTAGATTTTGTTTAGATTATTTTTGGTAGATTAGTGTGTTTTTTGATAGGAAAATCTTTGGAAAATCTTTCAAAAGATTTTGGAGATTTTGGCTATATGTTTGGTAACTAAATCTCTGCAAATAATTTAGTTATTCCATGTATCATAGTTTTGGTAGGAAAGATATCTTGCAATATATTTTTGGTAACTAGATTTATGTAAATAAATTAGTTATTTGATGTATCTTAGTCTTAATAGGAAACATAATCTTTCTTAATATTGAACTAATCTCTTTCCTAGTAGGATTGTGTTTTCCTTTTGCTGTGGCCTTTGCAGGACTGTGTATATATTGGAGGCTGATCATGAAGCAATTGGCGACCTGTAAGAGAAGATTAAGAGAACTATATCAGTGACGCAAATAGGCCGTAAGCTTACAAGACTACATATTCGAGAGAGCTTGCTATTCAGTAAAGCAAATGCGAGTTTTGATTAGAAGTCTTATGTGTCGTGCTTGAGAAAAGAGAAAAACATCCCATACACGAAGATCTTTCTACAGACTATAAGTCTCACACCTGCTGCTGCTGTTTGAAACTTCAGGAACACGACCTTGTGTATCCTGAAGTTCTGTTTTTGTGGTTTAGTTTGTTTTGTTGTTTTGGTAGCTGTTTTTTAGTCTTTCTTCCCACGTTTGTTCTAGTTGTTTATGTGGTTTTGTGATTCTCCAAGATTCTATATCTTGTGAGAATTTTTGTGTTAACTGTTTAGTGTTAAAAACAGTTGTTGAGTTTAATACAATTTGTTGCCTTGAGGCTTGATCTACAAGATTGATTCTTGTAGATTGTTTTTGTGTGATTTTCTGTCTTCCTAAGTGTGTTAGGTTTCAAATCACAAAACAAAACTTCCGCTGCAAATTTCTGTGAAACACTTTTAGTTCACATTGTTACAGCCATTGTTGCAACATTCACTGCAACATTGGCAGTAACATCGTTCCATATTGAGTTTCCGTGGCATCGCGTTCCTTCAATTGGTATCAGAGCCTCCTCTTGACATCGCTAAGAGTAGATTCTGTTAGTAGCAATGATGGATTCTCAATTTGATAATTTTGTTTGTCCTAATACTTTGAAGAAGAAAGGTTTATACAATGACTTTTGTTGCGTTAACTCTTCTGTCTCTAAAGATGGTGCAGAATCAGAATCAGATTTGATGGATGCATATAAGGAGTTGTACAATGATTGGGAAAAGAGAGTTTGTCAAGTTAAGTTGCTTAAAAAGGCAAATGACTTGTTAAAGAAAGCTAATGAAGAACAGAAGGAGTGTATTACAAGGATGGAGAGTTTGTTGACCAAGAAGGATGTGGAGATTGAAGGTTTAAAAGAGCAGCTCATTCAAGCCAATGAAACCATGGCTAAATGGAACTCAAGCCAACAAAAAATGGATGAGATGTTGAATTCGATAATTCAGTAAGTCGGTATTGGATTCATGCCCAAGATGTTTGTGAAAGAAGGTGAAGGTATGCCTACTGAACCAAAACATCCCACACACAATTTTCAAGAAACTGCCTTCTTTGAAAAACCGAGAACAAGAAAGAAAAATTTTGTTTGTCACTTCTGCCATAAGCCTGGTCACATACAACCCTTTTTTTTCTGAAAAGGCCATGTATGAGAATGGAATGAGGCAAGATTTCTTTGAAAAAGCTCATTGCGCGAAGAGCGAATGCCCGACCAATGTTGCAACATTGGCAGACACATTGGAAGCCTCATTCAAAGACAAATCAGAAATTTTTCAAAAATCTCCAACCCAAAGTTTTTAAACAGATGTGGGTTCCTAAGGGTAGTAATGACAAAGGCAAGTCCAAATATTGTGAACCCTTTGATATATGTCCTGGTTCTAAGCCGTCCTATGATGAATCTCCTCCAAAATGTTCGAGAACCGACATCGAAACGCACATGATCGGGAGCCCGCATGTTACGAAAGTTCACCAATGTGATTCACAATGTGTCACCCATGTTTCACCCAATGTTGCAACAATGGGAGCAACATTGGACGAAACTTGCTTGGTCGATTCGTAAAACAGGTCTGAACTTTCGAATCAGTCTTGTACATTCAGAAAATCGATCAAATTTGAATGGTTGCAGCCATGATATTCCTAGCCGTATTCAGAAAAACCATCCAATCTCTCAAGTAATAGGTGATATTCATGATGGCATATACACAAGGAGAAGAAGTAAGGTTGAATCTCAAAAATTTGCATGCATATCAAAATATTTTTGAGAGAAGCCTTAAATCTTTTATGGATGCTTCAAATGATCAAAAATTATGTGTTCACATTGATGTGTTAACCTTGTTTTTTTTTATAACACCTATGCATTTTGCTTAGCACAAAAATCCAGTTCATTATTCTCGAACTAATCACATTAATATAAGACACCATTTTTTTTGGAGACTTGGTTGATTATGTAAATTGTTTGCATTGAACATGTTCGGACCGAAAATCATCTTGCTGATATATTTGCTAAGTGTCTTGTTTTTTGAGAGATTTTTCAATCGTTGGAAATCTCTTGTGTTTTGTGTGCCATACGATTTTACACTTAGTTAATTATAAAAAAAAAAAATCAAAATTAGGCATGATTGCATTTTGTCTTTAGAGGGCACTCTAGATCAATTGTCTCACATGTATGTATCTCTTGTGGTTGCTTGGGAATTTCATTCAAAATCTGTTGTGATTTCATTGTTATGATTCTCCTATCTCTCTCCCAGTTCTTGAGTATGTTTAAAGTCCACAAAGGAAAGAGCTACCTTTTGAAATTTTTGGGATCTTTGCAATTTGTCAAGGTACTATGGAACTTAGGTTCTCATGGGTTGATCTTGAGTAAATTGACTCCCTTTAATTGAAAAAGTGTGAAAGCTACCTAAAGGAAAAGAGCTACCTATGAACAAGGTTGTGGCACCTTTTTTTTGGGACTATGAATCCTCGGATTTCATGGGTTGATCAAATGCAAAAATGCTTCCCTTGGTAAATAGTGTGAAAGGTTCCAAGTGGCATGTTTTTATAGCTTGAAATAAAGTAAAGCTATATTCCTAGGGAAATAAAGTACCTATGGATTTTGGTTGTGAAAAATTTTATGATCTTGGGAGAGAAATCTTGTTGAAAAAAAAAAAGGAGCAAAATTGAAAATAAAATCACAATTTTGGCGAATGCATCTCCCAATGCAGCAACATTAGGAACTACATCCTTTGATCTAGTCTTTATCACTTGTGTGTGATTGCATTTTTTTTAATTATTTTTTTTGCCTAGCTTTTAGTCATCATGTTTTTAGGCATAACATTTTAGGACATGCATTGTTGGCATCGATATCAGCTTGGTGAAATTTTGTCCTAATATAAACTGTGCAAATCAATTTCAAAAAATCTTCATGTTGAAAAATATTTAGTGGTTGTCTAATTTTTGTGTGAAACTAAGAGGTTTTGAATTTGGATATGATGTGCTCAGTTTTTGCTAAGTGGTGTGATCAAATCTTGGTGAACACTTTATTGTGTTTTTCAAAATCTTGGATTTTTGAGAGTTCCTAAAAGTCTGTGTATCCCTCTTCCTTTTCCGGTCAAATAGGGGGAGAGTGATCAAGTGTTTCTTGTGATGGTGATGATGATTTCTGATTTGTGCTCCTTGCACAAATTCAGGGGGAGATGAGATTTTCTAACCAATGCAGGTTAGGTGATTTGATTGGTGTTGAATAAACACTTGTATTTTGATTTGACCAGAAAGGTTCAACAAAGGGGGAGATTGTAAGGGTAAAATAGGCATGACCTATTTTATCTTGTTTTCACCTTTCTTGGTCAAAGAAGAATTTTAATTTAGTCAATGTTTATTTTAGGTGTTAGATTTTGTTTAGATTATTTTTGGTAGATTAGTGTGTTTTTTGATAGGAAAATCTTTGGAAAATCTTTCAAAAGATTTTGGAGATTTTGGCTATATGTTTGGTAACTAAATCTCTGCAAATAATTTAGTTATTCCATGTATCATAGTTTTGGTAGGAAAGATATCTTGCAATATATTTTTGGTAACTAGATTTATGTAAATAAATTAGTTATTTGATGTATCTTAGTCTTAATAGGAAACATAATCTTTCTTAATATTGAACTAATCTCTTTCCTAGTAGGATTGTGTTTTCCTTTTCTTTGTGGCCTTTGCGGATGTATATATTGGAGGCCGATCATGAAGCAATTGGCGACTGTAAGAGAAGATTAAAGAGAACTATATCGAGTGGCAGGCGAGTAAGCTTACAAGACTACAGTCATATTCAGAGAGCTTGCTATTCGTAAAGCAGTGTGCGAGAGTTTTGATTAGAAGTCTTATGTGTCGTGCTTGAGAAAAGAGAAAAACATCCCATACACGAAGATCTTTCTACAGACTATAAGTCTCACACCTGCTGCTGCTGTTTGAAACTTCAGGAACACGACCTTGTGTATCCCGAGTTACATTTTGTGGTTTAGTTTGTTTTGTTGTTTTGGTATTTGTTTTTAGTCTTTCTTCCCACGTTTGTTCTAGTTGTTTATGTGGTTTTGTGATTCTCCAAGATTCTATATCTTGTGAGAATTTTTGTGTTAACTGTTTAGTGTTAAAAACAGTTGTTGAGTTTAATACAATTTGTTGCCTTGAGGCTTGATCTACAAGATTGATTCTTGTAGATTGTTTTTGTGTGATTTTCTGTCTTCCTAAGTGTGTTAGGTTTCAAATCACAAAACAAAACTTCCGCTGCAAATTTCTGTGAAACACTTTTAGTTCACATTGTTACAGCCATTGTTGCAACATTCACTGCAACATTGGCAGTAACATCGTTCCATATTGAGTTTCCGTGGCATCGCGTTCCTTCATCAGTCAAACAATCCATATATTGTAAAAAGAAAAAAAAGAAGAAAAGAAAACTATACACTCACGTTTTTACTCGAATGTAACAAATTGACCTTATAACCTGCAAAGCCACAAGTAACTTTGTGAAAGTTTCCCGATTTCGTGTTATTCGAGCCAATGCATTATGTCTACGATCGATGTGATATTGCGAAGGATCTCACACGAGCTCACAACTTAGGGGTAAATGACAAAATTATCCATCACGTGGAAGACCACGTGCAAGATATGTAACAACTGTCGGCTCTAGGGAGAAAGTGGGAAAAATGGTAACATTAGATACGGAAATGACACAAAATGTAACTTGGGTAGCAAAGTCGGATTTGGTTGGTACTTTGGGGGAAAATAAATAATTTGGCCAATATATTTTTTTCTTATGTTAGTTGAAAAAGATTTAACAGAAAAAAAAAGAAAGAAAAAGACACTGAAAAAAAGTAATACGTTCAAGTAAAAAAAATTATCCAAGTGATTATTTAACTCGCGGTAGGACTGCAAATTTGTGGCAAAAAGTGTCACCTGAGGCATAGCTGATCATGGATGGCAATAGAGAAATGGGGCATATATATACAAAGAAAAAAGAGAAAAGTAAAAAGAAGGAACAAAAAGTGGAGAGAAGTTAAACGACCACAATTGATGGAAATTGAGAACACATCGAAAGATAGAACCTTTTTGTGGGGTTTGAATGCAAAACCATCTAAGTAAGAGCTGGTCCCTCTCATTTGTCTCCCCCACCTAGTACAAAGAGATACAGAATGATTTGGCTTTGGACTTTGGAGAGTTGGGTTGTTCTTCAACTACAAATATGGATAATCTCGGACTTGGGAATAATTAAGCATGATATGATATGTCATCGCGTGTCGACATGTTGTCACTTTGTAAACAATTAATTAGGAGTTTCGGAATTTGGCTCTCATGTCTCAACTCTGAATTTTGGATGTCTTGTTTTGAGAAAAATTGCTCGCCGGTTCGCTTTCATGATTTTTTAATCCCTCCGGTCCATCGTTTTTTTTTTTTTTTTGTAATTGCTATAAGACACTTTTTAAGTCTTGTTCCCAAAATGCCCGTATCTTTCATGTGTTAATCAAGGGACGTTCTCATTCACACTCCGGTCAAAGAGAAGATGTTCCCATGCCCTCTCTATCCCTCTCTCTCTGTAATAGATCTGGGGACTAGAGGCTAGGAATAGTTTTGACTATTGCGGGTCCATTTCTGCTAGTTTGTGCATCCATTTCTGCAATTTCTTACAGTCAGGATGTGGTGTTGTCACCGTAAAGCAAGAAGAAGGTAGAAGAAAGAGGCGGGCTGGTCACCCTGAAAGGACATGTAAGGAAGGTCAGAAGGATTTGTTCATTTCCCAACAAGGTCTACTCTTTTTAACTCCCAAAGGGGATGGAAAGGGAAAGGCAGTAGAGACGGCTTTCTCCATATTTCTCGATCTTTTTTTTCCAAGTTCGCTTTATTCTCGAACAAAAATACAGAAATGAAAACCAAACAAAACTATTGTAGGCGAAATTGCCAATGACCATGCATAAAATTTTAATCGTGATGCATTAATTTGGTATTAGAATATAAAAGTAAATCTCAATGCACAAATTGGATTTCACAATGCACTCATTGGATTTACGATGCAGAAAATCTCGATGCCCAAATGGATTTGTGATACACAAATTGGAATTATGAGGGATCGACTTAGAATTGTGATGCACGGCCTGCCTGATCGATATTTATTAAAGGTATACTCGTCTTTTGGCACTAAAAGTGCCTTTTACCGGTTTAAAAATAATGGTCGATGCCCAATGTTTTCATTCCGATGACCAAATTAGACAGTAGCTTTTTGAATTTCGACGCCCAAATTTTGACAGATTTTAATTGTACATTTCGATGCCTAAATTGGGCAGTGGCTTTTTGAATTTTGACGCCCAAATTTTGACAGATTTTCAATTATGCATTTCGATACCCAATGTTTTCATTCCGATGACCAAATTGGACAGTGACTTTTTGAATTTTGACGCCCAAATTTTGATAGATTTTCAATTGTGCATTTCGATGCCCAATGTTTTCATTCTGATGCCCAAATTTGGGCAGTGACTTTTTGAATTTCAACGCCCAAATTTTGACAGATTTCAATTGTGTATTTTAATGTCCAATGTTTTCATTACGATGCCCAAATTAGGGCAGTGACTTTTTGAATTTCGACGCCTAAATTGACATATTTCAATTGTGCATTTCGATGCCCAAATTCAGGCAGTGACTTTGTGCGCGCTATGTGCTCTCGTTTGTTGTTCATTAAGGGTATCTTCGTTATTTTATCAACAAAAATATACTTTAGTGGTTGAAAACAAATATAAATGACTTTTCCGGTTATAATATCATCACAGGGAACCGGTCCGGTTATCACCCAAACAAATATAATAGATTTTTTCGGTTATAATATCATCACAGGGGACCGACCCAGTTATCACCCTTACATATTCATGGGTGAAATTATGACCGATCCATTTTTTGAAATATATAACCTCTCCAGTCCAGTGTTTTTTTTTTTTTTCAATCGGAATAGACCACTTTTGAACGTGAAAAAATTGCAATACAATTAATGAGCAAGAGCTGCCCTACAATAAAGACGGATGCACCACGGTTCACATATTTATATACCGTGATGCAAAACTATCAACAGTCAGAAAATTATGTGAACCGCGATGCAACATTATATGAACCGCAATATATAAATGAATAGAATATCAACAGTCAGCATTAAAAGAAACAAACTACCTGACACGTATATCAACAACCAAAAATTAATGATAACAACTTTTATTTTTCCTTATTTCGTCTTTAAATATCTAATGTCATTTTTTTTCTCAAGTGTATCTACTACCATTTCGTCCCACTCCATTTAATTTATGTAAAATTCCAGCTGTTGTTTATCATCAAGTTTCTACTTAAACTTTATGATTTTCGGATGCATACAAATCTTATATCAAAAAAGCATCCCCTTCTTCTTTCATCTTTATGAACTTGATGATAAACCTTGAGAAACAACTTGATGATAAACAACCACATGGAGCTAATCTATGAAGATTTCTCATAATGAAGATTTATCTGGGGCATGCCCAGACTTCAATCTCTCCATGCAGCCTTTTACTGTCCCATCTTGAACGATATTCATAAATTTTTATTTTGATGTATTTCTTGGCAGAGTTCAACTATTAATTTCAATGTATTACAATGTATTTTAATACACAAATTGAAAGTAAAACATATATTTTGTATCGCGGTTCATCAGTCCTGACATTTATGATTTTTTATATAGAAATTGAAGTAACACATGCATTTTGTGTTAGAACATGGATTGCCAAATGTGTATACTTAGTAAATATATATAAACATGTAAACGTACATGTATAAATCATAAATATAATGTTAATATAAAGTGTAGAAAATTAATGAATGTGTAGAATTCCTGAAGTGAAAATTACCTATTTATGCTGGGAAAAATGGTAATTTCTCACTGCTTCATATGTGAAAGGGTGTGATCCCTAAATGAAGTGCCTATTATGAAAGGGTGTGGTTCCTAAATGAAGTGCCTATTGCTTCCTATATATAGAGCCTACCATCAGCCTAGAAAAATACACATAATCTTACCTATACTCTCTCCATAAATCTGAGTGAAAGAGAAGGCATTCATCATTTAGAAGATCTACATCTCCCTCCATTATTTCTTCTTCTTCTCTTCAATATCAAGGCAAATGGATTCAACAGGTATGTCACACTTCCGCCTCCATTTCCTTTTCTCATACTTTATTAAGAAATGAGTACGCTTTGTTAACGGAATAGATATGTTCCATCAATTGGTATCAGAGCCTACTCATATTCTTTATTAAGTTTGAATTCATGATAGCATATGTTTTGCTTTACTTTGATTCTTGATTA
Organism: Codonopsis lanceolata; assembly: GCA_013146195.2. Classification (NCBI taxonomy): domain Eukaryota; kingdom Viridiplantae; phylum Streptophyta; class Magnoliopsida; order Asterales; family Campanulaceae; genus Codonopsis; species Codonopsis lanceolata. Next base: position 122,694,802 of record CM028381.1, on the reverse strand, counting down.
TGTTGAAATCATTATGTTTTGATGTTGTTTAATCACTCTAATTCATCATAGAGTATTAGTAATAATTATCTAGTTTAAAATTTGGAAAGGATTGAAATTTTTGGCTTGAAAGACATACATTTTTCATTTTTTTTTTCTCTTTGTGATTAATTATATGCTTAACAACTTCATAAATTTTCTAAATAATATTGTCGCCAAAGTGATTTACGTTGTTTAGATCCAAAATTGTTAAGTAATGAATGTATACTTTAATATGTGGATAAAATGAATTTTCCAAAGAAAATCGTTTATTTGACTAAATTTATACATTCATTTGGTAACAAGTAAGAGAACATTAGGTTGTTATTTTTTTTAGTACATAAATCGGCCCAAAGGAAGGTTAAGTATTTGATTAAGATATTGTTTGATTTCTTGGTTACCTAAGGATAGTTATATTTTGAGTCAACTCACAATCAAAAGATTAGTTTTGATGTCATGTTAATTATCTTATAGATGGGTGTAGACACCCCAATTTCGTACACCTGGTATCTAACATGACATGAAATATCAAGATCTGTTAAAACTTAACAAATGTCAAGTTACAGAGTTTAAAAATGGAAAAGGAAAAACATGATGCGTAAAACAGTGAAATGCAGGGGCCAAAGTGTCAAAAAGCAGCCCAAAAATGAGCCTAGGGGCCACCCACACTCCATGCAAGCGCGGCACCCAGACACTTCATGGGTGGCGCCCAATAGTGCTTTAGGCACTGTAGCATATTTTGCCTCCGGTACACTCTCTCAAGCACATGGTACAAGCCGATGAAGCATAGAAAGAAAAATCTAAACGCCGAAGGAGTCCCTCCTCCAACCTATAAATAGAAGGCCCCAGCTTCAGAATTTGAGACAGACACACAGTTTACACACTCATCGCACACAGTTAAAAGATCGCTTTCAGTTTACGCAGTGAGCGATCTTGAGAAAGAGAGAGTTCCCCTCCTCCAAAAAGCCTCAAAGCTCTATCAAATCTCCTCCAAACTTAAATCCAACCGGTTAAAGTGAACCTTAGCCTCCTAGCTAGGATTCCACCTTATTTCCCCGGTCCAAAAATCCCAAAAAGAACAGTTACTCTACTCGAATCCAAAGGCAAAATCCGCGAGAAGCAAGCAGTTGCTTTACCCGATTTCCGCCAGAAGCAAGCAAACAACAACATAAAAGCAAGCAGTTGCTCCGCCCATTTCCCGGTGCCAAAAAGCAACTTTCGGAAGCAGTTATTCTGCCTGAATCTCCACAACAACAAAATACTCCCTCTCCCGGAAGGACAAAGCGAGCACACCCCACACTCTTAAAGGTAAGCCTTTAAGAGGTTATATAAAAAGTGACATTTTCAGCCAGCCCGATGTAAAAAATATAAGCAGTATATACTAAAAACATATTTTAGCCAAAAACTATTTTGAGACCGAAAGGGCGAGTTGGATGCCTAACACCTTCCCACCTCGTAACTTAGCCTCCGAACCCTTTTTACAAACTCTGGTTATTTTTTGTTTTTCTTTATTTCTCCTTAAACTAAAGATGTCGACTCTGTTACAACATTTTGAATTATAGTGAGGCCCGCAACATCCTTTTTTTGCACTTTTCCGTTTTCCCCTAAACAAGGTAAGATGAGAATGAAAAGGGTGATGCACTTTCTGTATCTTGTTTTCCCCTAAACAAGGGAGGATGAGACACGGGAAATTCAAAGCACTCATAGTAATCCAGAATGAACCCAAGTCCACAGTGAGGCAGGGCATGTTCCCACGCGCCTCTGCAACATCCTTTTTTTGTACTTTTCCATTTTCCCCTAAACAAGGGAAGATGAGAATGAAAAGGGCGATGTGTTTTTTGTATCTTGTTTTCCCCTAAACAAGGGAGGATGAGCAATGGAAAAATCCAAAGCACTCATAGTGGACTAAAGTACACTTAGTGACCGAGGCGTATTCAACGCGCTTTTGACAACACTCTTTTTGCATTTTTAATTTCGTCTTCCCCTAAACAAGGGAGGATGGAATGAAAAGAGTGATGTCTTTCCGCAGCCTGCGTTCCCTTAAAAAAGGGAGCACGGGGTCCGGGAGCGTTCCGGGGCACTCACAATGGGATTCATTTGATATGATTAATCACTCTTATACGTAGTTACTTATACATGCTTGGCAAAACCCTCAATTTGGCCACCCAACTTTTCAAAAACTTGCAAAGCGGCCACCGAAAGTTTAAAACTTGCAATTAGGCCATTGAACATTAGTTAGGCTGCAAGCGAGCCCATTTTTTGGACGGCCGTTAAATTTGGCCGTTAAATTACGTAAAATATCTATTTTGCCCCTTGTTATTGACAAGTATCATGTATTCATGTTCGATTGATGTGAGCTAGTCGGCTCTTTTTTTCTTAGCCTCAAGGTCCAAGTCCACTTTCTTCCAATCCAAACCCTTCTCAGCCAGTATCTCCTCCCTAGGTCTCGTTGCCCCAAACGGATTTGGCTTATTGGTCTTCACCACAGGCTCAACCGAAGCACTTTCACCCCTTGGAGGATCCAATACCAAACGCCTTCTTTCTTGCTCCCCTTCACGCGGAAATCCCACTCCCCTAATCCAACGATCAGGTTCAGGTGCCACAGAATCCCTAAAACCAGAACCAAAACTTAAAGATCTAGATGCCTGCAGGTCTTTGGAGCCAATGTCTTCTTGTTAAGAGCCCAATTATCAATTTCATCAGCCCTAGAAAAACCTCCACCACCAATAGCGCTGTCGCCGCCACCACCTCATCCACTTGAACTAAACCTAGGCCGTCCAGAATCAAACGCCGGCATAGACTTCTTTGCCATTGCCTAATTATCAAACTCATCAGCCTTAGACGGCTGATCAAAATCCGAAACCCTAGATGGCAGACCTCTCCGATCATTCTCAAATCCACCATAAGATCTCCGATTGCTTCCCCACGAACTATCCCCATCCCTATCCCCATCCCTGCGACCAGGCGGTGGCCCACCGGACCTTCCATACGATCTCCGATTGTTACTGAGTCACGCCATAACTGAAACAAGTTGCCAAAAGCAGTAGTTCTGGCCCTCAACAGCAACGAGCTCGCCTCCGCCTTCTCCTCCATCGATGACGCCAACCTCACCGTCTTCGATTCAAACTCTTTCTGTCTTTCAGACATATATGAAATCCCCGATTTTAGTTCTTCCCCAATTTCATCTAGGTTTGTCTCAAGTTAATCGACGTTAATTTTACATTTTCATTTTTCAATATTGTTTTTCCTATTTTGCCCCTTAATTTAACGATTGAGTCTAATGTCCGTCAGAAAATGGGCTCGCTTGCAGCCTAACTAATGTTCAGTGGCCTCATTGCAAGTTTTAAACTTTCGGTGGCCGCCTTGCAAGTTTTTGAAAAGTTGGGTGGCCAAATGAGGGGTTTTGCCAACATGTGTTGTATTTCATTCTTTGTTCTTACCCCAACAGATTTAGTAAATTCTTCATCAATCACTACTGCTATGAATAACATTCTGATGCTTAATGGGACAAATTTTAAAACTTGGAAAAATAAAATTACTATGATATATCTTGGGCTGTATGGACATTGATCTCGCATTAAGGGAACCAAGTCCCGCTCCTCTCACTGATAAAAACACTCAGGAAGATTGCTTAAATGTTGAGAAGTGGAACCGTTCCAACCGCGTGAGCTTATTGATCATGAAGAATGCCGTCCCGGAAACATTCTTGAATAGCGTTTCTGAGAATGTCAATGCTAAGGGTTTTCTGGATACCCTTGAAGAACGCTTTGCAAAAAGCGAGAAATCAGAAACAAGTGCTTCCTTGAGGAAGCTTGTTTCCATGAGGTACAAGGGTAACAGAAACTTAAAGGAGTACATCCTTGAGATGTTTCATCTCTCGACAAAACTAAAGGCACTTAAGTTAGAGATTTCGGAAGATTTACTCGTGCATTTGGTTTTGATCTCTCTTCCTCCTCAGTTTGGTCATTTTGAAGTGACCTATAATTGTCAAAAGGACAAGTGGAATGTTAATGAATTAATTTCACATGTGACACAAGAGGAAGATAGAATGAAGCAAGTTAAGCCGAAAAGTGCTCACTTAGCATATAACTCTTCTCATGGGACTAAGAGAAGAGGAAAGGAAATTGCGGTTGCAAGTAAGAAGCATAAGGGATCATCCAATGATCAAAAAGTTAAGAAGGGCTTCTTTTGTAAGGACCTTACTCACATGAAGAACGACTGCCCTAAGTATCACGATTGGCGTGTTAAGAAAGGTATATGTCATTTGGTCTTGTTTGTACTGAGGCTAATTTGGTTTCAATTCCTACATATACATGGTGGTTGGATTCTGGTGCAACAACTCACATAAGTGTGTCTATGCAAGGTTGCCTAAATTACCGAAGCCCTAGCAAAGATGAGAGATACATCTATATGGGAGTTGGGAATCCGGTTGAAGTTTTAGGCATTGGGACATTTAGATTATTATTAAGTACTGGATATTATTTTGTATTAAATAATACATTTATTGTACCATCCTTTAGGCGGAATTTGATCTCAATCACTGCTTTGGACAGGGAAGGTTATTCTTGTTCATTTGGCAATAATAAATGTGATCTTTATTTCAATTCCAAAATTGTTGGTACTAGTGCTTTATCATATAGTGATAATCTTTATTTACTTGACACAATCAAGTCATTTAATGAGTCCTATATTAATGAAACCAAAACTAAAGGCATTAAACGAAAGTTATCAAGTGAAAATTCTTATACCTTATGGCATAGGCGTTTGGGTCATATCTCCAAAAGGAGAAGTGATAAGCTTGTGTCGGAGGGAATCTTAAACAAACTTGATATTCCGGATAAAAACCTTTGTATTGAATGTCTTAAAGGAAAATTTACAAACACCAAAGGGAAAGAATCCTTGAGAGCAACAAACGTCTTAGAACTAATTCATACGGATATGTGGACCATTCACTACCCCTTCATGGAATGGTCAACAATATTTCATTACGTTTATAGATGATTACTCTCGTTATGGATACATTTATTTGCTTCATGAAAGGTCTCAATCATTGGACGTTTTCGAGTCTTTTAAGGCAGAAGTTGAAAATCAACTTGGAAAGACTATTAAGAACGTTAGATCCGATCGTGGTGGAGAATACTACGGATGGAATGACGGTTCGGGTGAACAACGTCTGGGTCCTTTTGCTCGCTATCTTGAAGAGTGTGGGATTGACCCTCACTAGACCATGCCGGCCAACCTAGCATGAATGGTGTAGCGGAGAGTCGTAATAAAACCCTTAAGGATATGGTAAGAAGTATGATATCTTGTACTTCTTTACCTCACTCATTATGGGGCGATGCATTAAAAACCGCTGCTTATATTCTCAATAAAGCTCCTTCAAAGGCTACCGACAAAACTCCTTATGAATTATGGACAAATAAGAAACCGTCCCTAAATCATTTTCATGTATGGGGTTGTCCAGCAGAAGCAAGCCCTTATAGGCCTAATGAGGGCAAACTGGACGATAAGACCGTTAGTAGTTACTTTGTGGGGTATGCTGAGAGATCTAGGAGATATAAATTTTATGACCCAAAAACTATAACCTTTTTTGAGACGGGAAATGCTAGGTTTTTTTAGGATGTTGAATTTAGAGGGGAAATTGGGAATAGTTTTGCATTTGAAGAGGAAAAGGAATCCATTTCTATACCTCTTCCCATAGTTTCTATTAGAAATCAAGTACTTGTACTTGAAATTTAACAAGAACATATAATTCAAAACAATGTAGAATCTCCTATAAATATAGAACAACATGAAAATGTTGATAATGAGGATCAAATTCAACAACCTCAAAATCAAGAAGAACCGGTGCCCTTAAGGAGATCTAATAGAGTAAGAAGGAATGCAATTCCGGCTGATTATGATGTGTATCTTGCCGAGAATGAGGAACATTTAGAATTAGTGGAGATGAACCGCTCACTTTCCATGAAGCCATTAATAGTCCACATTCTCATAAATGGATCGATGCCATAAATGAAGAGTTAAAATCCATAAAAGACAACGACATTTGAGATCTTGTTCCATTACCTAAAAATGTGAAACCCATCGGATGTAAATTAGTCTTTAAGACCAAAAGGGATTCACAAGGTAATGTGGAAAGATATAAGGCTCGTCTTGTTGCTAAGGGATTCACTCAAAAAGAAGGCATTGATTATAAAGAAACATTTTCTTCGGTATCGTCTAAAAACTCTTTTAGGATCATTATGGCACTTGTAGCACATTTTGACCTTGAGCTTCATCAAATGGATGTAAAGACGACTTTTCTCAATGGAGACATTGAGGAAACTATCTATATGAAGAAACTAGAAATGGTGACTGATTTAGATCAAACTAATCAATTAATTTGTAAACTTAAGAAATCCATTTATGGCCTCAAGCAAGCTTCTTGCCAATGGTACTTAAAATTCAATCAAGTAATTCTTTCATTTGGTTTTGAAACGAATCTTGCTAAAGATTGTGTGTACCATAAGTTTAGTGGGAGTAGATTTATAATTTTGGTCTTATATGTGGATGATATTTTACTTGCTAGTAATGATAAGGACCTTCTTAAAGAAACTAAGAAATTTCTATCAAATAAGTTTGAAATGAAAGATCTTGGTGAGGCATCTTTTGTACTAGGAATCCAAATTCATCGTAATCGATCACGAAGTATTTTAGGATTATCACAAAAGGACTATATAGAGAAGGTATTACAAAGGTTTAGCATGGAAAATTGTAAACCGCATGACACCCCTGTTTCTAAAGGAGACAAATTTAGTTTAAAGTAATGTCCTAAAAATAATATAGAATCCAAGTATATGGAAAATATCCCTTATGCATCAGCATTAGGAAGCTTAATGTATGCACAAGTCTGTACTCACCCAGACCTTGCATTTATTGTTGGGATGCTTGGTTGATATCAAAGCAATCCGGGGAGAGAACATTGGGTTGCAACCAAAAAAGTGATGAGATACCTACAAAACACGAAGGACTACATGCTTACATATACAAAGTCGGATCATCTTGAGATCGTTGGGTATTCCGATTCCGATTTTGCTGGATGTCAAGATAGTCAAAAGTCGACGTCCGGTCATGTCTTCACTTTAGCCGGCAGAGCAATATCTTGGAGAAGTGCCAAACAAACACTTGTAACTTCTTCTACCATGGAAGCCGAGTTTGTTGCTTGTTACGAAGCATCCAATCAAGCTATATGGCTGCGTAAATTCACTGAGGGACTGCGAATTGCCAATGGTATTGAAAAACCGCTCAAGTTATATTGTGACAATCGGGCAGCAGTGTTGTATTCTAACAACAACAAGAGTTCATCTAAATCTAAGCATATAAATATTAAGTTTCTTGTTGTAAGAGAAAGAGTACAAAATGAACAAATATAAATACAACTTATAGGAACAAATTCCATGTTAGCAGACCCATTTACTAAAACGTTATCTCCTTTAGTGTTTCACGAACATACCACTCATATGGGTGTAACAACTTTTGATAACAGCCCTGATGCCTAGATTTAACATCAGCATTTTTTGAATTTTTTTGGTGAATAAAATTTGGAAAAACAACCCTGATGCCTAGATTTGGCATCAGCATTTTTTGAATTTTTTTGGTGAATAAAATCTGGAAAAACAGCCCTGATGCCTAGATTTGACATCTGCATTTTTTGAATTTTTTAGGCCAGATGACTTTTGTCTTCATTAATGGTATTTTTGTCATTTGGAAACCAATTTGTAGTTATATGAAATATCCAAAAAATTGATAGTCCTAAATAAAAACATGTTTATAAAATTGTACCCACTTGAAATTTGTCCTTTAATGTTTAATGTTTAATGTTTAATGTTTGTGATTGCTAGGATTCTATAGCTTCTAATTGGGCCAAGCATAGACACATTCCAAACTTTTCCTGTCCATTATTTGGCATATCTTACCACCTCTTTAGGACCAAGTTCCGGACGATTTGGCCCAACACCTAATCCATCGTTTTATTTATCCGAAATAAAAGTTTTAGGCCGTTGCATCCACCAAGTCATTCATCCTTTTATCAGTGAGCGGCAAATGAACTCGCTCCATATCCTCGGCCCTGTCAAACCACACCTTATCCTCCGCGAACCACCACTCCTCACCAGTCTCAAATTCAAAACCACCGCTCTATTCATTAACAAATCATGTCGAATCACAGCCTGCGCTTCCCATCCCGGTGCTTCAGCCGCAACTTCGGAGATCGACATGATCCGGACCAAAGAAGGCGTTTTCACTGCTAAACCTAAGAAAGTAGTCGTCTTGTGGGACTTGGACAATAAACCTCCCCGGGGCCCGCCTTATCAAGCTGCCGTGGCACTCAAAGAGGTAGCTGCGCAACTCGGCCACGTAGTCGAACTCTCCGCCTACGCCAATCGACATGCCTTCATCCACCTCCCGCAGTGGGTCCAGGAAGAACGCCGCGAACAGCGTCGTCACGACATTCTCGAGCGGAAAGGCTTAGTCACACCGTCCGAGCTGTATGTGTGCGCTGTCTGCGGGCGTAAATGCAAGACCAATTTGGACCTGAAAAAGCATTTCAAGCAGTTACATGAGCGAGAACGACAGAAGAAGCTCAACCGGATGAGGTCGTTGAAAGGGAAGAAACGGAAGCGTTTTAAGGAGACGTTTATTGACGGGAATCAAAAGTATCAGGAGGCGGCTAAAACCCTCATTAGACCGAAAGTTGGGTACGGGCTGGCATCGGAGCTGAGGCGGGCTGGGGTTTTCGTGAAGATGGTTGCGGATAAGCCACAGGCTGCTGATTGGGCGGTAAAGAGGCAAATGCAGCATTCGATGACTCGAGGGATTGATTGGTTGGTCTTGGTTTCTGATGACTCGGATTTTGCAGATATGTTAACGAAGGCTAGGGAATCGAATTTGGGGACAGTGGTGGTTGGGGATTGGGACAGGGCATTGGGAAGGCATGCGGATTTGTGGGTGCCGTGGATTGGGGTTGAAAATGGTGAGGTTTCAGGGGAGGATTTAGTTGCCACGTTTGGGAGGAGAGATGAATCATTGGATTTGGATGATGATGAGACGGTTTCAGTTATGGAATTTGATGGACCTGGGAAATTAGATGAAGTCATGGATGAATTAGTGGGGAATAGGACTAATCACTGGAGGATTGAGGAAGAGGAGGGCAATGCTCGGTTTCATCTTCCTCAATTCAATGATGATGCGGATGAGGATGAGGATGATGATGAGGATTTCTTATCTGATAGTGAGTACGAAGTCACAGAGGAGAATGATTGGTACACTCGCTGAGGAAAAGTGACAAGTTGAACGTTGTGAGGTTGTGCTGCGAAAAGGAAGTTTACTGTTTTACCAATTGTACAGCCATGGTGGTTTTGATTAATGGCAAGTCAGTGAAATATGGTTGGAAGACTTTCTCTGATCGAGGTCTGCACTTAAACTTCTAAACTTCTGTTCCAACAAAAGATTGTGCCGCCTTGTCAGTTCGCATCTTTTATGGTCTCCGCTGGAGGTGACATTCATATGTACATCGCTTTTGAATATTGTCTTTATGGTCACAAGTTATTGAAGTTTATATCCTCTCTTGATGTAATCATTGGTAATTCTTAAATTATATTTTGTAGTTAATATTTAATTAGTATGATTATTTTCAAGATGTTTCCTTCTCTGAGGTTTCCCCACAACATCTGCAGCTGATTACTTATGATCATCATATGCTGAAATTTTTACTGGTGCAGATCTTTTGCAATTTTTGTTCTGATTTATTTGGAAAAATCAATTATATTGGGGATCTTATTGACCCCGCGCAGACTGTAAATTGACCGGCAGATTCTTGTTCTGCTTACTATTGATTAGAGTATATGTTTCTTACTTGCTACCATGTATCATATCATTTCAATCAGCGCTTATAATGCCATGCACTTCCCTTCTGATGTTCGACATTTCTTTGCTCTTTAGTCCATAAGTGCTTTATAGTTTGCTATGAAATGACTCCAGTTCTCTTATTGATGAGATGGTGCTGAGACGAAACAGGTCTAATAAACGATCCTGCTTGGAAGGAGACGATTAGGAAAACGCAAGCCATAATCAAGAAGGTGGTCATGATCTTCTAGTGGAATACCACTTCTATAATGTTACGGCTTATGGTCATAGAGTATGACCCCTGTTTTCAATGAGAGGAAAGGTTGTAAACTTGGGTAATGACATGAATAAGAGAAATACTGTTGTAATCAAGTGATATTTTGGATAAGATTTTTTAGACAGAGTGCAACGTTGATGCAAGAAACCAAAAAGCTGCTACTAAGTCGCACGACCTACATTGCCTTAACGGCTTAACTAGTATCTAATAGCTTAATTAAGATGTATTTGCAAGACCTTTAGGAACTAGAATTGCTTTTAATTGGATATAAACAGTATTAGGACCTTGAGTTCATAATAAAGAGGAATGTTAGTGACTGATTAAATTAGCCGCTTGCATGCTGAGGGTGTTGCCTCAAGTAGGTCTATTTGTATGCTGTCGGCCTTCCTACTTAAAGAGTCCCATTTGAAAGTCTAATGTCTTAAGGATGAACAAACTTTTCCATTGATACCCTTATCTTAAGGAATACAATAGCTTTCCTAACTACAGTTCAATGTTAAATGGGGACACTTTGAGTGGACATTTTAAAATAGATAGTAGGACTCTTTGGGTGGAACATAGGTAGTCTAACATTTGTGTTCAAGGCCAGTGGGTTGTGGCAAGATAGGTAGGTGCAGTAGATGTCATGAAGCTGGCATTCACTCATTTGATCTAATCATCTAATTACCTTGCCTTCCTGTTTGGCCATTGCGTAGTCAAGGTAGGAATGCTACATGCTGGTGGAGCAAGAAATTAGAGCACTTGGGAAATAGTCTCTAAATTGGGCTGTCTCTGGATATGTGTGTGTGAGGGATAAAAACACCACATGTTGGTCTTAACAGACCTTAACTAGCTTTATCATGCATTAATAGTCAAGAAGAGAAACCTACTTGGGTGGATTTAATTTATTCTTATAGCAGTTCTGGGCCTCGTGAAGTTCAAGAGCGAATTAGCTTGTCATCCCCAAATACTCAGGCCCCTGTGCAAGTGGCTCATGATGTAAAGCATTAGGTCCTGCAAGGGAAAACTTTTGGTTGGATTTTTGAAAAAATGGGTGTGTGTGTGTGTTCTATCATATGAATGAAGGAGCGTAGAAGCTACAAAGTTTAGAAAGAGAAGAATTGTGGATCTTGAACTCTGATGATTCCATTTGGTAATTATACTAATTATAATGATATTCTGTATATTGATCAAACGACTCTTGCGAGTTGTTAAATATATGTAATGGGGCGAGAAATGTCATATTTCATTCTATCTACATTTGTTATAATTCAGAAGCATAGATTTGTTTGTAGTTTCCATGTCTTCCAGGTGTTCCTTGCTTAGCTATTTGTTATCTATGTTCCATGTGCTTTCTTGCTTGTTGTATTGATGCAGAATGCACAAGGAAGACTAAAGGAATTGACTTACAATTGTTGTATGGATTTTTTTTTATTGTATGGAAATAAATTGAAGGGTAATAAGTTTAGTTGGAAATTGTTAGTTGCTTGGAGATATTTTAGTCTATACAGCTTTCAGGGCATTTTGGTACTTTGCATTATCCATCGCTTGCTGGAATTATGATAGAGCTAGTACTTTGTAAATTGATGTAATCACTGGTCTATTATTAGATTTGAATAACATTGAGAGAAGCTTGGTGCCTTTGTGGCCTGCCATGGAAATTGGTCAACCGGAATTGGCCATTCCATTCCGGCCAATTCCATGAACGAAATGCCACCTCAGTGTTTACAAACTAGTTGATTCTGTGCAAAGTTGACACAAATCATTCTTATGATTTTTTCCACCCTTCTGCTTCATGTTTTTGTAGGATTGGATTTCCATATCCTGTCCTGGATCAGTATGTTTGCGATGAACCTTAAGTAATTTAGAGCGGCACGGCTGACTGAATGCATTCAATATGGTTTGAACTTAAGTCCTGCTCCTTTTGAGGGCCTCACTTGGGTTTGCTTTGGTAAGCCAGACCAGGGTTGCAAGAGTCTACGACCTCGGCAGTTGTTCCTTGTGAAGGTTAGTATCAGTTCGTTGACCAAGGATAGGGAGGTCATATGAAATTATTGCAGAGATGTATAGGTGTTATGCTATCTCTCTCTCTCTCTCTTTCTGCCTTCATCAGAATATGAAAATACCTGAATATTGTTGTTGTATTAAATTGCCCATCATTTGTCTTCATTAAAGCTAACTTCTCTCAAGCGAAAAAGAAAGAAAACTTGGGTTAGCTATGCTGTCATTAGCTCCTTTTATGGCCATTTTTGTATGAGACCTGAGATGTGAATATGTGGACAGCTTGTCTACTTTTGAACAAGTTGCTTATCAAAATGGATAAGACAATGTAGCCTTTTAGTTTTGAGGAGTAATGAATCCGTCATTCATACAATTATATGTTCTATATCTCTAGGTTAAGTTGTGTTACATGGATCATCGACTTTCTATATATCTTTTCTATCGGTTGTTTTAAATCTTGCATCACATGTCAATTCTGTTCAAGTTTGCAAATGCGTCCAGTAGGGCAGAGCAAGGGAGTGTTATATAATGCAGTTGCTGCCCTAAATCTGCATCTTATGAATGAAGGTGTTATATAATGCAGTTGCTGCCCTAAATCTGCATCTTATGAATGAAGGTGACGCACAGCAAAAGCAAAAGAGAGTAGACAGTGGAGTATGTTCCTTCTCCTTTTGAACCCAACATGTTATACTTGTTAGCTTGATGATTGCTGCTACTTCTTGTTTGTAAGTTTTAGCCACTTCTTCTAGGCGTGATGCATGTGTTTCTTTTTCATTGTTGGACTGCAACTTGGATTTCATACTAATATATGGCTGCTTTTCTCTCTTGGTTTCACTCATCGACCATTTATATATTATTAGGGTTGCCTTTTGGTCCACAGTCTAGTCTGTTTAAATGGATCCTAATCGAAGATACATCAGAAACAACAATTTTCTAGGAGATACATGTATCATAAATATATACTCCCTACGTTCTGGACAAATACTGCATTATATTTTTTTGGGATGTTTTAATTTAAGAGCTTACTGTAAAAAAATAATATTTATTATCTCCATAATATTTTTACTTTATCCTTTATATTTGGTATTAACATATTGGTTATACTTAAGCATTTATATAATTATGACCAATTTTAATGTTAGTTATATATCCTTTAATAATTAAAATTTTAAATTTGAACTCTTTGGATAAAATGGAAGAAGTATCAATTAATTGCCGTCTTTTGGTGCTTCATATCTACATTTAGCCTGCCCAGCACTCCCCTGTGCCCTTCCCTTCCCCTCCCCTCTATTTCACTCATGAAAGTCGAAGAAAGAAAGTAAAAATTATAGATTTCCGGAGAGCACTGGCAAAGACCTTGAGATCCTTCATTCTAATCCTCATATCAACAATCAACAAGGAGTCACACTTATTTATCAATTTTTTTAAATAGATTTCCGGAAGTATTTGTGAAGGCGAAGTCTTAGAAGAAGCTGAGGACTAATTTGTATTTCTAAGCCTAAAATGTTACTCCCTTCGTTCCAGGAAAAATATCTACCGTACTATTTTGAGATGTTTTACGTAAAGAGTTCATCTTAAAAAATTATGTTTATAATTTTCATAATATTTCATCTTTACTCTTTACTTGTATTGTAAGTATATTAGTTGTTAATATATTTTTGTAATTATGACCAATTAACGACATTAATATATTCCTTAATTATTAGATTTTTTAAATGAATACATTTTTGATAAATGAAAATAAAAACTGAAACATATGATTGAGGGGGTTAATTACTAACGGCCACGTAGGCATTGCCCTACTAATGCATCCGACACTGTTAAATGATGCATTTGGCCATTTTGGGGCATTCCGTCTATAAAATCTCTCGTGGCAAATGAAAGATGGGTGGGCTAACATGTAGAAACTGACAAAGTTTAGAAATAATGGCATAGTCAATTCATTGATTAAATCACTTATTTATAGGGAGAGATACAATTAGAGTTACACTTGGAGTATGGTACAAGAAACCTATACAAGGAAGGAACATAATAAGGAAAGAACTCTACAAGGTAATTACCACTAATTACTAATTACAAATAAACAAGAATAATATAAAGATATTATTCTCTAATATGCCCCCGCAAGATGGACGTCCGAGAGAGGAGACCAATCTTGTGAAGTAATTGATGAAACTGCTGGCGAGCAAGAGGCTTGGTCAAGGCATCGGCCAATTGATCGTAGGAGACATGACATACTCGCGAAGCCCATTACGAACTTGTTGCCGAATGAAGTGAAAGTCGAGCCACATGCTTCATGCAGTATGAAAAACCGGGTTCGGCAGAGACTCGTGGCACCCACATTGTCACGATAAATGACCAGGTTGAGTCGAGGAGGTGAGACCCGATTCGTTCGCAAGAAGAGACACAACCCATCGAACCTCGGCCAGGTGGCGGCCGCCCATTCGAGCGAGCCAGTGCGTTGTTTCTTGGAGCTCGAGATCGGGCGCTTCCAAAATAGACAATATAGACACGGTGGGCGTGTAGTCATCCTTGTTGCCCCCAGACGCATCGGTGAAGGCATGGAGAGCGGAGGAGGCGGCGATGAAGGAGGATGCCCGCGTTGATAGTACCACAGAGATACCGAAGAACTCTCTTGACCGCATTCCAGTGCTCAGTGGTCGGTCGATGCATGAACTGGGAGAGTTTGTTGACAGCAAAGGCAACATCAGCAGATCCTAAACCAGTTTGTGTGGGATCAAGAGGGTTTTTAATGGTGATGGAGTGATTTCCGTTAGCCATGGAGAAGAAGGGTGAGGGGCGGCGGCTAGAGGAAGAAGGCAAGGGTTTGTCCGGTCAGTAGTATTCTCCCTGTCAGGAGATCCTTCACATGAAAAGAAGTTGGTAAGAACTCAATGGATGTATTATTTGAAGTACAAAATTGAGATATAGAGATAAAATTCTTTTTCATATCAGGAACAAAGAGAACATTATGAAGGGAAAAATTGTGTGTGGGTGTATGAAGAGAGGAGAAACCAGTTTTTGAAATTGATAACCCAGTACCATCACCAATGACTATGTCGTCCATGCCCGCGTAGGTGGAGTGAAGGGAGAGATTGCCAAGGTCGTTGGTGACATGGTGAAAACACCAGCTTGTCGAGTAACCAACTCGGTGTCCCGTGTCAGCCGAGGTGGCGAGGTGAGCCCGTGGTTGCCACTTGGAGCCAATGGCCGAGTTGGGAGGAGCGGGCAGAGAGGTGGTGGCGACCAGTTGGAAGTTGGGGCAGCGAGCAACCGAGTGGCCTTGTTGGCGGCATGCTTGACACTTGCCGAGGTATGGTCGCTGAGGGCGAGGAGCAGAGGCCGAGGCCTGAGAAGGCTGCCGAGGTTGGGATGGATGACGAGCATCAGAGGAGTGCCGAAGCGAGAGCTATTGATCCTCGGGCGGCGGATTGGCGGAGCGAGGTGAGAGAGGGACGCGTGCGAGATTGTTTCAAGAGCGGCTCGCGATTGATGAGTTTTTCATGGAGCTCATCAAACGAGATGGGGGTGTCCCGTCCTTCAACCACATCCACAATGTGGCGGTAGTCATCATCCAAGCCACCGAGGATGGTCTCAATGAGGTCCTCGTGATCAAGTGGTTTGCCGAGAGCAGCGAGTTCATCAGCCCTTCCTTTAACAGACTGCATGTAGTCGGAAATAGACTGAGTGCCCTTGGAAGCTCGCTTGAGGTAATCTTTAATCTGTTTGATGTGGCCGCGGGTTGGGCGAGCATATGTGTGAGCAAGGGTTTGCCAAGCATCACGGGTAGTGGCGGCCTGTTGGATCAAGGGGACCAAGGGTACAGAGAGGAAGCCGACAAGAGCACCAAACAGAAGTTTGTCTTGCCGGATCCAGGGTTGGTAATGCGGGTTGGGTGTGGGAACGTCCTTGGATGTTTGAGCATCCTTGGTGAGGACAGTGGGAGGCGGACATGGATGTGAGCCGTCTACAAACTTGTAGAGGTCATAGCCAATGAGGGTGGCCTCAACTTGAAGTTTCCACGCTATATAGTTGGTGGATGTGAGCTTGGTGATGTTGTGGTGAGAGATGTTTATGAGGTCGAAGGTTTGTGTGGGATCAAGAGGGTTTTTAATGGTGATGGAGTGATTTCCGTTAGCCATGGAGAAGAAGGGTGAGGGGCGGCGGCTAGAGGAAGAAGACAAAGGTTTAGGAGCAGAGCTCTGATACCATGTAGAAACTGACAAAGTTTAGGAATAATGACATAGTCAATTCATTGATTAAATCACCTATTTATAGGGAGAGATACAATTAGAGTTACACTTGGAGTAGGGTACAAGAAACCTATACAAGGAAGGAACATAATAAGGAAAGAACTCTACAAGGTAATTACCACTAATTACTAATTACAAATAAACAAGAATAATATAAAGATATTATTCTCTAATATAACACACCCTAAAATTTACTATTTAGACATATTTCTTTTTATGTATAAAATAAGGTATAATATCTCAATACATGAAATAAGATGCAAAAAGTAAATTTTGAGGTGTGATTAGTATCTACTGTAAAAGATTCCGAGTATGATATTTGGAGTACGTGTCTAATAAGAAATTTGCAATCCACGTCCTCTGGAGTCTGGACACAGTAGCCTCTTCCGGTCTTGCCTGTGGATGGTTGGTGTGAAAATAGAAGTTAAAAAAAAAAGTAGTAATTACTAACTACAGTAGATTATTGTCATTGTGGATGAGAAAAGTATTTAATTCTTTCTTTTGTTTCACGAAATGGGTTTATGTTTGAAAATTTTATTAATTTAATGATATATATCTAGCATTATAATTTATCATAATAACAAAATTGTAAGGATCATTTTATTTTATTGAATTGTTTTAACCTTTTTTGGTTATAAATTAATGGTAATGTGTTACCATAATTAAATAATCCTTATTTAGTTTGAATAAAATTTTGGTAAGTTAGTTTCTTTTGGAACAAGAAAATTAATTTAGAAAACAAATCTTTTATTTCATAATTCTTTATTTCCTTAGAGTCTTTTGTTCTTATTCGTGTAGGTCTTTAGCAGTATATATATATACGAGGATTGGGTGCAGACTGCTAGGAGAGACGCTCAGAGATACAGAGAAAGAAACTGAGAGAGCTTTGCTGCTGTTGTGATGGAAGCAGCTCCGGATGCAGCTTCATCACGAGCTACATTGTTGTTTTTGCTGTTTGCTTTCCAAAGTTGTTAGGAAGCTTATTTTTTAATTTCACGTTTTCTACATCTTATTTTTGTGGGTTTTCCTTTCCAGACTTATTGTGTTGTGAGAGTTTGGTATTTTTGTGATTTCATATTTGTGTGTAAGAAACATATAATTCTTTTAATGAAATCTTTTTTGGTCATGAGCTTTGTTAGTTTATTACTGCTTTAATAAACCTAGGACTTCCGCTGTTTACATTTTTTATTTTCTGGCTGATGCATCTCCGGATGCAGCTGCATGGATAGATTTTTTGAATTCTAGCTATTATTGATCTTTCAATTGGTATCAGAGCCTCCTCTTGACGACACTAAGAGAAGATTCTGGTTGTAGTCATGATGAATTCTCAATATGAGAATGTTGTTCGTCCTCATACCTTGTCTAATGTGAATTATTCGATTTGGAAAGTTAAGATACGTATCTTTATCAAATCAATTGATGAGAGAGCGTGGCTTGCTATTCTGAATGGTTGGACTCCACCTAAGACCACTGATAATGATGGTGATGTTAAAATCACCAGTGAGGCAAATTGGACCACTCAAGATAGAATCATTGCTTCGTTTAATTTTAAGGCTCTTTTAACCATATACAAGGCCTTAAATGCCAACACCTTCAGAGTTATTGCAAGTTAAGACTCTACCAAGAATGTTTGGGATGCCCTTCAAACCATACGTGAAGGTCCTGCTACTGCTCGTATTTCAAAACTTAGAATGCTTACTACTCAATTTGAGAACACTAGAATGAATGAGGATGAAAATATTATTTCTTACTATGATAGATTACTTGATATATAATACTGTTATTTCTTTGGGTGATCCTATCACCAATGATCGTCTTGTTAGCAAGATGATGCGCACTTTGCCTGAAAGATTTGATGCCAAAATTTGTGATATTAAGGAAGCTTATGACATTGACAAAATTGGTTTTGAAAAACTAGCTGATATTCTACAAAATTTTGAGTTAAACCTCAATTAGCAAATTAAGAACAAAGGCAAAAGTGCATCATCCTCTACTCCTATGGTATTGCTTTTTCTTCTGTTGTTGATGTGTCTTCTGAATTGATTGAATTGCACAAGGAAATTGAGGAATCTGATTTTGGTTAAGACTCAATGGATCTTTTAACAACAAAGTTTTAAAATATTTTGAAAGCAAAGAGACAAAACTGATCTTCATCTTCTATCGAAAACTGAGCCTAGCAAGTTTGCTTCCAAAGAAAGTTCTTTTCAGATCCCTGAAAAATCTTTTACCAATCCTTTTGCTAAACAGCCTACATCTAGATGTAAAAATATTGATTCTATTCAATGTAGGGCTTGTCAAAGGTTTGATCATTATGCTAATCAATGTGCTAATACTTTGAGAAAGAAGAGTTTGAGTTTTTCTGCTACTTTGAGTGATAGTGATGATGAGGATCCCGATAATCTCATCACTCTCATAGCAGTACAACATGTTCAGACTAATCTTGTAAGTTTTTCGAGTAATGCACCTCCGGATGCAGCTGCATCACAAGCTGCATCAGAAGATGGGATGATTTTCTTTGCTTCAACTCTTCCATCATTGAAGATGCTCCAGATTCAGAATCAGAATCAGAATCAGAACTGATGGATGCTTATAAGGAGTTGTACAATGATTGAGAAAAGAGAGTTTGTCAAGTTAAGTTACTTGGAAAGACAAATGAAATACTCAAGAAAGCGAATGAAGATCAAAAGGAGAGCATTGCTAGACTGAAGTGTTTGTTTACAAAGAAGGATGTAGAGCTTGAAAATTTGAAAGAACTTCACAAAGCAAATGACATGGTGACAAAGTAGAATTCCAATCAACACAAACTTGATGATATATTGAAGTCTGGAAATAATGGTAAGTCTGAACTTGGATTCATGCCAAAAACATTTGTTAAGGAAGGTGAATGTACATCTTCTGAACCAAAACAGTCTACACACACTTTTCAAAAACCCAATTTTTTTGAAAAAACAAAAACTAGGAAGGGAAATTTTGTGTCATTACTGTCACAAACCTGAAGATATTCAACCCTCTGCTACCTGAAAAAAGGTGGACTATGGTGAAGAAGTTAGGTAAGCATATTTGACCCATAACCAGATGCAGCTGCATCTGAAGCTGCACCGGCCAAAAATATTCAGAAAAACTTGGGGGCCTAAAAGACAGTCAGACCTTGTTCCATAGAATTCAGAAGCTGAAAGTTCAGAAAATTCTGGAAATTTGGATGCAGCTTCTGATGCAGCTGCATCAGAAGATGCATTGGTCAAAACTTTTGCAAAAGCTGAAACTGAATCCGAAAATGCTGAAACTGCTCCTACTGTGACTGATCAAAGCCATGATATTCCTAGCCGTATACAGAAAGACCATCCAACTTCTCAAGTGATAGGTAATGTACATGATGACATGTCCATAAGAAGAAAAGGTAAGGTTGATTCTCACAAATTAACGTGCTAATCATAATATTTTTAGAGAAGCCTTGTTAGTTTTAGTAATTAGTTTAATTTCGTTTTTAATCAAATTTTTTTTCTAGAGTCCATATTTTTCTTTTTGCTTTTATTGCATGCTTTTTAGATATGACTATACAATTTTTATGGATGCATCAAATGATCATAGATTATGGGTTACACATTGATGTGTTAACCTTGTATTGTGATAACACCAGTGCAATCAAAATAGCAAAAAAATTAGTTCAACACTCTAGAACAAAACACATTGATATAAGACACCATTTTATTAGAGCCTTGGTTGAATAAGGAATTGTTTGCATTGAACATGTTGAGACTGAAAATCAACTTGTTGATATTTTTAAGAGTCTAGATTTTAAGAGTTTTTTCACTCTAAGGAAATCTCTTGGTATGTGTGTCATGTGTTTTTACCAAGGTTCTAAAAATCGTTAGGCGGCCGCTAGGCGGCACACTAGCGCCTAGCGCCTAGGGGACTAGTCGGGGCGTAATCGGGGCCTAGGCGGGGCCTAGAATTAAGGCATAATTACCTTCTTTTTTTTTTTTTTGATAATTTACATCAAAGATCAAACACATTGAATACAATTTTTTTTTTTTATGTTTATCATTTTATCAAACACTTGTCTATATTTGTAAAATGAAAAAAATATACAAATCTACCATTAATCTCAATTTTCAACAACCCCAAAGCAATAAACCAGCCAAGTTTAGAACAAAAAAAAAAAAAGATATTACTCTAGTTCGCCCCCCATTACCTCCCTCTCTACCTCACCATTACCACTCCCCATTCCTTCTCCAGTTCGTCCCTCATTCCTTCTCCGGTCACCGCATGCCACAAAATCAAAGCTACAAAAATAAATTAAGGTCGACGAGGTTTGGCGTAAACGCCGACTTGGTCGATTAGGCGCGACTAGGAAAGTCGCGGCAGTAGAGAGGGGCCTAGCGCCTAGGCGGGGCCTAGGCAGAGCTAGGCGGGAGTTTTAGAACACTGGACTTTTTACACCTAGATACATATAAAAAATATATATGCATCCTTGTATTTTGTATTTAGGGGGTACTCTAGATCAATTGTTTCACATGTTTGTACCTTTTGTTGTTGATTGGGAATTGCATTCAAATTCAGTTGTGGCCTTCGTTTATGATTCTCACTTTCTCTCCCAGTTTTTGAGCAAGTTTGAAGTCCACAAAGGAAAGAGCTACCTAAAGTACAAGGGTTATAGCATCTTATCTTGGTACTATAGAACTTTGGTTCTCATGGGTTGATCTTGAGAAAAATGGATACCCTTAGAAAAGTGTGAAAGTTACCTAAAGGAAAAGAGCTACCTATGAACAAGGTTTGTTGTCATTCTCTCTTGGGATTATGAATCTTTGGATTTCATGGGTTGATCATGTGCAAAATGGCTTCCCTTGGTAAATAATGTGAAAGGTTCCTAGTGGCATGTTTTGTATAGCTTGAAATAAAGTAGAGTTATACTACTAGGGAAATAAAATACTTATGAATTTTGGTTATGAGAAAATTTTTGATCTTGGGAGAGAAGTTTGATTGAGAAAAGAAAAGATGCAAAAAATTGCACAAAAAATTATTATTGCTGAATGCACCTCCCAATGCAACTTCATCAGGAACTGCATCCTTTGATCTGGTCTTTATCACTTATGTGTGATTGCATTGTTCTTTTTTCTAACTTTTAGTAATCATGTTTTAAGCATAAAATTTTAGGACATGTATTGTAGGTAAAGATATTAGCTTGGTGAAATTTTATCCTAAAATAAATTATGCAAATCAATTTCCAAAAAATCTCCGTATTGAAAAATATTTAGTGGTTGTTTAATTTTTGTGGGGAACTAAGAGACATTGAGCTTTGGACATGGGCTGTTAAAGTATTGCTTGTGTTTGATCAATTTTTGGGTAAACACTTTATTATGCTTTCTAAAAAATCTTGAATTTATTTGAGGTATCCTAAATGATTTTTGAAAAGAAATCAAATTTTCCCCACATTTAGTATTTTACAGTCTATCTACATATGCCCTCATGCCCTAATTACATGTGATGTGGACTTGTGGTTTGGATTTAGTCAAAATAACCTCCTTTCAAAAATCAAATTCAACATAATTGGAATTGGCCTCCTCATGTGCATTATCTCCTAACCACTAACTCCCTGGTTTGTAGCGTTTTTGAAGCATTCTTTTTAACAGGTTGAAGTCATTAAGGTGCACTCATTCTCTACAAAATTCTTTTTGGCAATTTTTCCTCTATTTTGCTAAAAATCACGTGCCCCTTCTTCTCTTCATCTCTTATTCTACAAATCCTAGTCTATTCGAATGGCTTCGAGTCCCTCAAACCCTAAAAATTCGACAATCCAAACTGATGAAGCTTTGAATGCAGCTTCACCCAAAGCTACATCACCCTGATTTCTGAAGTTTTACTCTTCTTCTTCCTCCTCTGGTCAAATAGAGGGAGAAAGATCTAGTGATTGTGTTCTTACTGCTGATGGTGAAGATGTTGCATCTTTGGATGATGATGAATCTGATTCCTTGTAGATTCATCATTGTGATTGTTTCTCGACAAACCCCATCATTTGGCCACCCAACTTTTCAAAAACTTATAAGGCGGCCACCGAAAGTTTAAAACTTGCAATGAAGCCACTGAACTCAATTAATGATGCAAGCGTGCCCATATTTTGGATGGCCGTTAGCTCCACCGTTAAATATGAGTGAAATCTCTATTTTGCCCCTTTTAAATAACAAGTATTCCCTTTATGTGATATTAGAAACCCAAAGGGGTCTAACTGAAAAAAAATTATTATACATGTCATTTAATGAAAAAAATCCCAATTTAATGAAATCCCAAAAAAATTCAAATTTCTTTGTTCCCAATGAATGGAATCCCAATTCAATCGAAAAATCCAGGTTCAAACTTGGTACTCATCACAATGGCAAACCCAATTAATGAAATCGCTTTGGTCCTCCGCTGCAATTCATTGTCGTCCGTAGATTAATTTTGGGATGTTAATAGCTCCGGTTTACTTTATTTACAAATATACTGTAAAACTTTCTCTCTCATTCTCTTCCTCCACCCAACCCCCCCCCTTTAACTTTCCGTTCTCCTTTGCCTTCGAAGATTCTTGAGATCTACCCAATCCAGGGGACGGCTAAAGAAGGATCCCTCTTTGGTCTAGTTTTATCTCTCTGGTCAAGTAACCCAGATATGAGTTTTAAAAGTCAGATCTGGGTATCTTCAAGCAACAGCTCGAACAACAACAAGTCGTTTGCATATTTCAACAACGACAGAGACCTAACTCTTGGTGACCTACTGGTTAACGGCACAGGTAAGCAGAAGCTATTCCCATGTACCCCACTGTTCGTTTTCCATGGTCGGTTCGGTTTCGTCCGGCTTGACCATGGCGTTTTACATCGTCATCTTCGTTTTCGAATCTGGGTTTTGGTGGGTTTGTTTAATGGAGGAAATTTACGGGGGTTTTGAGATCCAATGACACAAATTCTACTTTTTGAGATTTTCGAAAGACAAGGGAAGATTTACCCCATCGATGTTGCTTGTCTTCGTTTGATGATGGTGGGAGATGGTACAGAGGGTGGTGAAAGGTGGTGGATTGGGGTGGTTGTTGGTGGTGTTGTGTTTGGGGTGAAGGGGATGTAATTTGTCATTCTGTCTCCACACTCTAGTAAAGCCAAATCTGAAATACCTGCTGTTGGAATGCAAGAAGAAAAATTCATGGCTCCTGGATTCTGGAAGGACTTTAGCAGTAGTAAGAAAGAAGACGACAATGGAGGTAGTGGAGGAGTTACTAGAGACGATATATATATATATATATATATATATATATATATATATATATATATATATATATATATATATATATATATATATATATATATATATATATATGTGTGTGTGTGTGTGTGTGTGTGTGTGTGTGTGTGTGTAATGACTTTTCAATATATTAATGATACTATAATAACATTTTTTCAGTTAGACACCTTTGGGTTTCTAATATCACATAAAGAGAATAATTGTTATTTAAAGAGGGCAAAATAGAGATTTCACTCATATTTAACGGTGGAGCTAACGGGCATCCAAAATATGGGCACGCTTGCATCATTAATTTAGTTCATTGGTCTCATTGCAAGTTTTAAACTTTCGGTGGCCGTCTTGCAAGTTTTTGAAAAGTTGGGTGACCAAATGAAGGGTTTTGCCATTGTTTCTCCCATAAGCTGTTTCATGTTTGTTTGGTATGCATGTGATTGTATCATTGGTATATTCTGATTTGTGCTTAGTAGATGATTTCTGATTTTATACCTTGTACAAATTCATGGGGAGATGAGATTTTCTAACAAATGCAGATTAGATGGTTTGATTGGTGTTGAATAAACACTTGTCATTTGATTTGTCCACAAAGGTTCAACAAAGTGGAAGATTGCAAGGGTAAAATAGGGACTTCCTATTTTATTGAATTGTTTTAACCTTTCTTGGTCATAAAGTAATGGTAAAGTGTTACCATAATTAAATAGTCCTTATTTAGTTTGAATAAAACTTTGGTAAGTTAGTTTCTTTTGGAATAAAAAAATTAATTTAGGAAACAAATATTTTATTTCCTAATTCTTTATTTTTTTTGGAGTATTTTGTTCTTTTTATTCGTGTAGGTCTCTAGAAGCATATATATATGTGAGGATCTGGTGCAGACTGCTAGGAGAGAAGCTCAGAGACACAGAGAAAGAAACTGAGAGAGAGCATTGCTGCTGCTATGATGGATGCAGCTCCGGATGCAGCTTCATCATGAGCTAAATCGATGTTTTTGCTATTTGCTTTCCTAAGTTGTTAGGAAGTTTATTTTTTAATCTCACGTTTTCTATACCTTGTTTTTGTGGGTTTTCCTCTCCATACTTATTGTCTTGTGAGAGGTTTAGTATTTTTGTGATTTCATATTTGTGTTTAAGAAACATATAATTCTTTTATGGAAAATCATTTTTGGCCATGAGGCTTAGCTTGTAGATCGTTTGATAAATCTTTGTTTTATTAATACTTTAATAAACCTAAGACTTCCGTTGTTTACGTTTTTTATTTTCTGGTTGATTCACCTCCGGATGCAGCTGCATCGATAGATTCTTTGAATCCTAGATACTATTGATCTTTCAAAAATGTTTATAATTAATATATTAATGTCAAATGTGGATGGTAAAATTAAAATATGCTTTAATATTTTATATATATATATATATATATATATATATATATATATATATATATATATATATATATATATATATATATATATATATAGCCAAAATTTACTTCCTAAAATAAAAAGTCCATGTATTGAAAACATAAATCTTATTATCATTAATTGCTTACATGAGTTTAAATCAATTAAATATTGCTTTTGAATATGCTATACATTAATTGAATAAAACCATTTGATATGTTTTGATTTGATTTGATTTAGCTCATCAATTTATACTTACACTCCATAAATAGTCTTCATTTAATTGAAAATGCGTTGAATCATTGAAAATTTTAAATCAGTAAAACGAAACGGAAAAAAAAAACATAAAATCATGAAGAAGAAATTTTTTTACTTGATCACGAAATTATAATTCATATCGAAATAATACTTAACAAACCTAATTCCTCATCACAATTGTAGTGGCAACTTATTAACATATTTGTTCGATTTTTTATACTAAATACCCAAAATCTTATCATTTTTGTAATAATATTTTATTGACATAACCAATAAAAATGTCTCCATCAATGTTGGAGATGTCTTTATCACAAGTGATTGTCCATTTGTGATTGTCTTTCAAGTTCTAAATAGTACTTTCATTTGTAGTATCAGTTGCAATGTTAATTAACAAAAGTTAAGGTTAATCATTGTCGCATGTAAGGCACTTCTGAAGTATGGTTCAGCCATAAACAAATTTCAATTTTTAGGAAAACAAATCATTCCGATTTGAACATATTGATATGCAAAAAAGAGGGAAAACCAACAAAATAACACAACAAATGTTGTCTATAATTAATTCAGATTTTATCATTTACCGATACAATGATATTATTTAAATAGTTACAATTCATTATTTTAATTTTAATTTTTTGTTTTTTAAACAAAATTTAATTAAAAATGTATATGTTCATGCGCTTAACGCACATGTGTAAAACTAGTATAATTAAACAAACAAGTAGGAAGGACGGGGATAAATGTAGCAACTGTCGTTGTTTGATGAAACTTGACGTTCGGCTTTGTGTCAATCTTTGACTTGAACTTAGGAGAACAGTTACGACTCAGCCAATTTCCTACACCAATTTGCCGTGGTGGTAATGACTAACATGACACGATAGCACGAACTAGCACGACACGATAGCACGAACTAGCACAACACGATTATAGAGACAAATGACACGATAAGACCAACAGGACACGAAACATAACATAGAAGGTACGAAATTGTTAATATATTCAAAGTAATATTTATTGTTATATTTATGATCAAACAATATAGATAACATGAAAACACGATAGTGAGGCACAAACACGACACGATAGCACGAATTGCTAGGCGCCTGAGGCCATCTCCCCACTTTTTTCTGCACAAAAATAACCCCACTTGTTACTAATTTTTTAGGTCAGTTTAGTCAATTTATTTTAGCATATATTGTTGCCAACTCATAATCATTGCATCGATTTCATCAATTCCCCAAACTTTGTTCCTAAGGAACTACTGTAGAGACGATAGCCGCTAGTTTGAAAATACAACGTTGAAGATTTCAATCTTTGATTATGGTATAAAGGAGGTGGCACCGGTGGAAACATTGGAAATTGAACATCCAAAGCCGATCACGAGCACGACATGAGCGACCATCACGTGCCAGACACAGGGTCAGTTAGTGTGGGACCTACCAGGCCTAGCGGGTAAAGCTAGCAAGGTATCGAGCAATGAACAATACAACTCCCGTCTAAATTTGGTCGGGCACAAGCCTTACCTGCCCGACCAGTGGCCATGCTCGGGGACTACACTTACATCAAGCAAAGAATCAGATACATCCCGTCCAAGCCAGGCCGGGCATATGCCTTTCTCGCATGACTAGGGGCTATGCCCAGGATCTACAATTGTCTTCACCAGTTCTGCATCATATGGCCAGGAAGAGCTGTGCTCGCCCGGGCAAGCATCAAGCAGGAAACCTCAGAAACTTGCTTTCCAAGACATGTCAAAGCTTTCCTTACCCGTGCAGGTCAAACTTGCCTAATCTGTTCCTATAATCTCGCGGCCAGCCGCCTATCATGCCTAAAATCTAGGGATTCTCTCTATGACATTGGGGGCCTATAAATACCCCTCCATAAACCACAAACAAGGTACACAATCTTTCTTGGGCCTTGAACCTCTGTCAAATTCCCTTTTAACTTTCTCACACGATACTTACTCTCACACCGGAGTGGTTTCGCGAGGCCAAGCCTTGCACTCCCACTAAGGTGTTTTCTGATCTTAATCAGGTTCAGGGAAGCAAATCAAGTCCAAATATCATACCCATCACACAGACATCCCAAGCTGTATTTTGGCCACATCAGTTTGGTTCCGTTGCTGGGAAACGAAGCTTCTAAGCTTTCTTAAAGTTTTTGCGGTGAGTTTTCCGATAAGCAATGTTAGTGCAATAGTTGGTAAGGGTAGCAAGCATCACGCCACCGCTAACAATCACCATGCTGGAAGCCATTTGGTTGGAAATAACCCATTGCTCGGTGATCTACCACCGAAGGCACCTCATCAGGGAGTGCAGGCAAGGAATCAGAAGATGGCTGCTTGGCATGCAACTCATGGCGAGGACGTTCTTTATGTTGAGGAACAACTGTCCCAACACGCCAGTCTCAAGCGAGTCAACGAGATGCTCGCGAAGTAATCAACGAGCAGCAGAATCGTGCTCAAGACCTCAGGGTTCAGCTAAACCGTCAACGAGAGAATGGGACAGGCAGCCTTGCCCGGTAGGGGTGAGCAAACCCGCCTAATTCAGCCCATAAGACGCGCATTGCCCGCAATGCCCATGCCAGTAAAGTGTCCATCAGTTCTGGGCTTTAAAGTGAGGGATGCCCATGGGCTCGGGCAAGATTGGGCTCTTATTTTTTTAATGCCCGTTGTGCCCGGCCCGGCCCATCTATTTACAATTATTACATTTTTAATAATAATATATAATATATAAATATAATACTACTACTTGTGTCTACTTAACTTAACTTAACTATTTACTTAAAGAAATAACAAGTAAAAAACGTTAGTTCACTTCACAGTACTTCATTAGTTCATTAGTTAAAAAGTTAAAAACCCTACTAGGCTACTACTTTATATATATATATATATATATATATATATATATATATATATATATATATATATATATACATATATATATATATACATATATATATATATAGTAGACAAAGTGGTACTAGTTCACTAATCAGTAATCATTTTGTCTGTTCATTGTTCATCAATTCTTTAGTTCTTTCCTCTTCTCCAAATCTCCAAGGGATGACGACGCATGCAAGAGGACTCCAAGCGGCAAGCGACAACGGCAACGGCAAGCTGTCGTTGACTCATTTCCATCATCTCTCTCTCTCTCTCTCTCTCGTCTTTAGTCAAGTGTTGAGCCTTCCTTCCCCTGCTCTTAGATCTCTCATTTGTGTCTCTGCATTTCGAGATACGACGATTTCTCCGCCGACTAAAGTCTTCTAGATCAATGATAGTATGATACCCCCTCTCTCTCTCCCCTCCTATTCTTTGAATCTCTGGTGCAATATTTAGGTAATATGATCTTGCCTCTCAGAGTTGATCTTGTTGATCTGTTTTTCAAATGAAGTTGTTCATATTTTTTTTTCATCATCAGTTCATTTTTTTTCATCATTAGTTCATTTTTTTTGTTCTTCATAAGGCCTAATAATTTATATTTTTGAAATGAATTTGCTTCATAGGTTTTGCCTTAAATGATTTATTTGTGTCTTGTCTTGATTTTTTTTTCAGAGATGGAAACAGAAACTATTGAGAAAGAAAAGAAAAATGTTGAAAAGTTGAGATTGATTTAGATGGGGAGAATGATTGTGATCCTAAAGTCACTTCATGGGTGTGGGATCATTTTAAGTGGCGACGACTAAACCTTATCCTAAGAAGATATTTTGAACTTATTGCAAGAAACCCTTTAATTTCAACCCTATTAAGAATGGAACAAATGCTATGGGGAGACATTTAAAGCAAACTTGTACAACATCACCTTGTTTTGTGGGTTTAAAGGGGACTATAAAAGATTAAAAAAAAAAAGACAAAAGACTTTGCAGTTCAAAAGTGAACTAAAAGAGGGGGTAATGGAGTTGGAGTTAGCATCACAAATTATTCATTTAATCAAGATAGGGCTAGAAGGACTCTTGCTGGGATGTGCATAAAAGATAATAAGTCTTTTAGTATTGTGGATGATGAGGGGCTTAGGGAGATGTTTTGGGAATTGATGTAGCGGAAGGTAATTATAAGTAATCGATAAATATCAAAGCTGTTGAGATCGCACACGACTATTAGCGTTGGTCTTCCAAATCCTGTTGAGGTTCGCAAACCTACCACGATCTAGGCATCAATTCACGTTGATTCAATGAATACCGGAATTGGGAAAAGTAACTTATTCATAAAACGGTAAAAACTGCCTCTCAAAC
The DNA here is from genome assembly GCA_013146195.2 of Codonopsis lanceolata. Lineage (NCBI taxonomy): Eukaryota > Viridiplantae > Streptophyta > Magnoliopsida > Asterales > Campanulaceae > Codonopsis > Codonopsis lanceolata. Next base: position 122,665,257 of record CM028381.1, on the reverse strand, counting down.
AACCCTAAAAGTGTTTACATATGTCTAAAACCCTAAAAGCAATAAATAGTTGAAATTACAAAAAAAACCCAAAACTGACATAAAAACTTCAGTGGCCCGTAACACTATAAATGACGTTTTTGACCTTAAAAATCGCTCGTAATCGAGTAAAACTCTGTTAGTTTTGTTCGTCTTTTCGAGAGCTTCGTTTTGATATATGGCGGGCCCCGTAACTCCACCCAAGTCAAAAGTTATGCCCTTTTTCGTGCGACCGGTCCAAACGGTCGAGATAATCAAGCGCGAGATTGCCTGCATCATTCCCCCCAGGCTGAACAAAATTCGACCTCGAATTACCAATAGCATCATCATCAGAAGAGTCCGCATGAAAAGGAAGCAAGTGTTTGACATTAAACACATCTGTAGTACGAATGTGACTCGGTAGTTTCAAACGATAAGCGTTGGGGTTGATTTTTTCAATGATCTCCACTGGACCAATCTTCTTGGCAAACAACTTGTTATATGCACCATCTGGCACACTATCCTTGGTCAATACAGCCCACACAAAATCCCCAAGTTGGAACTCAATATGTCTGCGCTTTTGATCGGCCGCTTGCTTGTACTTGGCATTTACTGCCTGTAGGTTGTCATGAACTGCCTGATGAACATTGATCAGCCCTTCCACGAAGTCTACAGCCTTACTGTGAACCTGCCCTTTGGTTGGCTGAGTCAACAGGTCAAGCGATCCCTTGGGCTGAACCGAATAAACCACTTGAAATGGGCTGAACCCTGTACTACGATTAACCACATGGTTGTGAACAAACTCCGCCTGACACAATTTTTGATCCCAACCTTTAGTGTACTCCCCAACCAAACAACGCAGGAGATTACCAAGAGATCTGTTGACGACCTCAGTTTGTCCATCTGTTTGCGGGTAGTAGGCACTGCTGAAATCGAGACGCGTATTCACCATTCTCCATAGAATGCGCCAAAAGTGGCTAAGGAATCGAGTATCCCTATCTGAAACAATGGACGTAGGCAACCCATGTAAACGTTAAATCTCACGGAAGAACAATTGTGCAACATTGACAGCATCTGTAGTCTTCTTGCAGGGAATGAAGTGGATCATCTTGGAGAAACGATCCACGACCATGAAAATAGAGTCATTACCCCGCTGTGTTCGGGGTAGGCCCAACACAAAGCCCATGCTAACGGAAGCTAGGAGAGTGTCAATCCAATTGATTTCGCGAGAGAAAGAAAGAGCCAAAAGGGAACATGAGTAAATACTAAATACTTTTTGTCTAGAAATGGGTATTTTTAAAAATTAATTCTTTGATATTACTACAAGTATTTTTAAAATTTTAGTGAATTCATTCTTACATTAATCATGTGCTAGATTGTATTTACAATTTTATAATATGAATGCTAAGGATGCGCGCGCATACACACACATATTAATATACACATTATATTAAATGATATGTTAGTCTCGCGACACTTTTTTCTCTTCAATTATATTATTAATTATTATATTAAATACAAATTATCCCTTATTCACTTATTTATATTAATTTGACTAATAAAGTTATTTTTCTTATTGCATTTTAAGAATATTTTTTAGTTCAAAAAAAGAATAAAAATAATACAATTTTTTTTCTTTCTATTTTCAACTTTAAAAAACATTTAATCAATGAGTAAGTCTCATGCAAGAGCATCATCAATGCAACTGTAGATTTGATCCTACGTAGTCATGGGTAATTAACACCTTAATCGTGTGTCAAATTTTTTCTCTTTATTCACATTTAATTAAAATGGATCTATTTAATACAAATGGAGATTTAATCTTATGTGACATGCATTACACCACTAAAATAATATTTTGAAAAAAAAGATAACAACCAATAGAAAAGAGTTTTTAAAGAGAATAATGAGGACTATGATATCTCCACACCCTTAAGTATAATGTGATTAATTGACATTGTTATCCGTAATATAAACAAATTTGGGTGGCACACTTATCATCCACATTTGCATTAGAGAGATTTTTTCTTTAAAAAATGATATAAATCTTAGGTGACATCTAATTTATTTTACATCCACATTAGCATTGAGATGCTCTAAGACCGTCTTAAAGATATCATTAATATCATGATAACATTTCTTGTCTACCAAACTTTTGCAAAGTATGTGATATTTGTTTATTGAAATAGGAGATTCACAATTAGATTTAAAGGGTATAATTGTAAAAAAATTGTTCTAATAGTAAGATCATTATGTGATATAGTATCATAAGGCTCCATTATCATTTGCCTATTTGGTAACAATTGAATTGATTAAGGTTCTAAATTTCGAATTAATTGAAATTGGTAATCAATTCAATATTTACCATATTGCTATGGTTGAATTGATTTTTAAAAGTAATAATTAATAGTGTGGTGAATAAGTGATAATTGCAATAAAAATATCATGTTTCTGGAAAAGAGTTTAAAAATTAAAATAACTAAATTTTGTAAAAAAAAAAAAAAAAAACTAAAATCTAGTTTATTTTAAAGCAAAGAGAGAACTTGTTTAGTTGCGTAATAATGCCTGAAAGAGGGAAAAGTCGGCAAACCCTACAAACCAAAAAACGGCCGCCATTCATCTCAAATTCTCAACCGTCCGTGACAAAGTATGAGTATGTGGACATATAGAAGTGGCCAAGTTATTGGTTAAGGGGGCTGCCTCTACTTTGTTGATCATTTATGAATTATGATGATAATAAAGCTACAAATCACGCATACATCATCACTGATCACTTCACTATTTAATTTGTTGAAGATTGAAGATGATATTGACATTTAACGACACCCAATTCATCCTCTGTTGTGCGGTTGCTTAGGCTTTGCTCAACTACTATCTCACTCCCCATTCCAAAATAAAAACCTCTTCCTCTTTCTCAACTCTTATGATGTCTTTCAAGAAACAACTAAAAAAAAGCTCTATTATTCCACTTTTTTAAAGAATAATGAATTGGTTAAGATATTAAATATTAAAGTGTCGTTTCGTAGTCATGATTAATAAATCGAGTTGTTTAGTGTTTGATACACAATAAACGAGTTACTCGAATAAAATCATAATCACCTCACTATATATATATATATATATATAATCACCTCCAGGGGCGGACGCATGTTGAAGACTTGGGGGGCAGGTGCACCTCTCAACTTCTTTTTTTTTTTAATTTTCACTTGTTTTTTTTTACATAGTGATTTTCACTATGTAAACGCTGCTTTTACATAGTGACACCGCTCAAATTTCCCAGATCTAGGGTTACTTCGCAGTTCGCACAATCGCACACCTAAAAAATCAAACGGCAAAAGAAGTGAGCGTGGGCTGAGACTCGCGATCGCCGAATGACGAGAGGCAGAGAGCGAGTGAGCGACTGAGCGTTGGAGTCCGGAAGCCAGGAAGTGGGAAGTGGGAACGAAGGCTCGAAGCACAGCCGCAGTGGAAGAGACGAATTTGATTTGAATCTTGAATTTGATTCTTGATTCTTGAACTTGAACTTGAAGCCGGAAAGCCGGAACTTGGGTCTTGGAAGTTGGAAGAGACGAAGTCGAACTGTCGAAGAGTTAAAGTCTTAAAGAGGAGAGTGGAGAGTGGAGACTGAGTCACCGACCGACCGGCGAGGCGGCGGCCGAGGCGACGCAGAGTGGCGAGAAGCAGGCCGACCGGCCGAGGTAATTTCCTTTTTATGTTTCTCACTTTCTCCAATTCTTCAATCTTCAATTCTTCATTCAATCATTCTTCAGTTTCTTCACTTAATTGTTATTTGTTAATCACTTCAATTCAAGTCTTCAATTCTGCATTTCTGAATTATGATTTGTGCATAGGAAATTCCGAAATTAGGAATACCAATTACAAATATTTTGGGTTCTTCTGTTCTGTTTATGTGGCCAGTTAATGACTTGTTAATGAGTGTTACAGATGACGATGTAATTCAACGTTTTCAACGTATGAAAACGCGTATGGGACAATTGTAATTTTAAAAAATTTATGTAATAGTATTAATTTGTGACACCGCTGAAGTTTATGTCTGGATCCGCCACTGATCACCTCACTATATATATATATATATATATATATATATATATATATATATATATATATATATATATATATATATAATAACAACAGTGATTTTCCCGCCTAAATGTTTTCCTTAAATGTAAACACAAATATGCATTGGAAGTTGAAACACTTTGTTTTATTACATTTTTCTTAATTTTTATACTAAACATTTAATTAACATGACATTAAAAATTGAAACACTTTGTTTTGTTACATTTCCTATATATAATGACAAATGTAATTAGCACATCCATATATAGCAAGATCCTTTCAAAATGCACTTACCAAAAATAGGAAGATATATATAATGAAAAATGTAATTTGTCTATCTCAAAATTGCTACATAACCACCGTAACTAATTACAAAATAAGGATTATATTTATATGTGAACACATATACAAGTATTGATAAGTAAATAAAAAAAACATAAAAAGCTATTAAGAAATTAAATACCATCAATCTAAGAGGCAATGTCTTTTCTCTTTTTACCAATATGTAAGGGAAACAAGAATAACAATTTAAAAACTTATTATACTATAAGATCTTCCTATATAGATATTAATTTACTTGTGAGTTTTCTTAAGACAAATTCTATCCATAGAAGCTAAAGAACAAGTACATAGTGAAATATAATTTGATGAACAATTATGGATCCTTAAAGTCTGACATGTCTAATTTTATACTCAACAAACATTACTTACTCAGCCATAAATGTTATGTGACCACTTTTGTTGCGTATAACCAAGTAATTTCACCGGCAAAATTAGTAACATCAACCAACGAGCTCTAGCTTAACTGGTACTGTTCATTTCTCCTAACGGAGAGGTCGGGTGTTCAAGTCTCACTAGAGACACCCGGGACTTTACAACTTTCAATAGAAAGGTCGGGTGTTCAAGCCTCTTCAGAGGCAACGTTGTTGTTCAAGCCTTACCCAAAGGTCCTATTTAGCTGCTCGCTTATCTTAACGGAGAGGTCGAGTGTTTAAGCCCTACCAGAAACACTCTGGTGCATCACTACTTTCAACCGAGAGGTCGGGTGTTTAAAGCCTCACTAGAGGCATCATTTGTTCTAGCCACACCAAAGGCATCATATATCTATAATTGTAATATTTCAACGCATTAAAATATTAAAAAGTAAAGGTTGGAGTAAGGTCTATGTCCCTCCAACCTTTAAAAAAAAATAGTAGCATCAATTATGACATATTGGATGAGTAGACTTTTAAAGATCAACATGATCCCAATGAGAGGTGACAACATCATTATTATCGAATTCCATTTTCGACATTGTAGAAAAGCGAGGATGAATATGAGGAAGTAAATCGTAGTCTAATTACTATGGAACACGTACAATGACTCTAGATGGGTACTGTGATTATGTATATGGACAAGTAGCTGAGTATCATACTCTGTGAAATGTACAATGAATTGAGAGCAATCATAGTTTAAATGTCTATTACATAGTTTATTGAATTGAGCTTAAATATTTGTATATATAGTTGTAATAATTAAGTACATATATTATCAGTGTCACATCATTTGGGTGACACTATTAATGAAAGAGTTTTTGAGTCGGGGATATTTTGGTCATTTCGGGGGAGGGATGACCATGGGAAGTATGTAATTTGAGTCGTTTTTCTTTGATTTATTGTCATTTGAATTTGTTGTGTAATTTTTATTATCTAACAAATATATATTCGTTTAAAGATGTATTCTATATATATATATATATATATATATATATATATATATATATATATATATATCAATAGTTCTCTTTAATTTATTCTTTTAATTTTGTTTTTTCACTTCATGTTGCTTATGTATAATTTGATTGAAATATATATATGACGTGCGTTTAACGCACATGTGTAAAGCTAGTTAGTATCAAAATGAAGGTGATATTATTAGTGTCCTAAGAGCATCCACAGTGGTTCCCTTTATTAACACCCTAAAACCTTTTTTTAGGGTTTTTTACCACACTTAAGCCCCACAGTGAACACCCTATCAATCACTCTATCCCTAAAAAAAGCGAACTATCCCCCAACTTATTGGTTGAGTATTAGCCGACCTCCATTCATCTCTTTCTTCTCTCTCCCCCACTGATCTCCTTCTTCATTGGTCTTCTTCCTAGTATTCGTTCCCTTTCAAAAAAATTGTTCCAAAATTTAAAGAAGGCGGCAAAAATCGATTTTTTTTTTGGCTTGATCAGAGCATCCAGTTTTTGGCCAAAATTTTGATGTGCTAGAATGGAGAGCTTATGAAATTAAATAAATAACTCAACTCACATCATCACTTTGATAATAGTATGTTTTCCCATTTTTCCCATTTTCTTTTTAAATTAATTTAGTGTATTTTTTGCACTATCATTTCTCTTTTTTATTATTTATAACTTAAAATTATATGTATATTGAGTATTAAAAAGAGTGACAAGACTTTATTTAAATAAAATAATTGATTTAATCAAAACATATAATATATTTTTCATAAAATATAAAATTTAAAAGTATAAATATTTGATTTCAATTGCGGTAGGAAAATAAAAAAATAAAAAGTAGAAATATATTGGTAGTTAGGTTTGTTAGTTAAGATGTCACCAATTCAGAGGTATATAGAGGGTGTTCATTGTAGTTGAAACTTTTTTAAATGACCTTTAAAAAGGTTTAGGACGTTATATAAAAGGCGTTTTAGGGTGCAACCATTGTGGATGCTCTAAGCCCCTCACTAAAAAAAATGTAACTAACATTTTTAATCTTTACAATTTCCCCTTATATACAAGTGAGGATTAATAACAAATACACTAATAATATTGAGATTAATAATACTATTTATTTAGTCCCTACTACCAAACAAGCCTTATTCTTTTGTTTAATTTTTCAGGAAATCCACTGCTTGAGTTACGTGTATAGATAGTTATTAGTTACAAACAGAAACCGGAATGTCGGCACATAAAAACTTATTAACTTTCTCTTCTAATTTTGTTTTATCAATTACATACATAATTATAAAATATTTAAGAATTGACATTTAATATAATTAATATATTTATATTGCACCCACTCTTCCAATACCCCCACACACACACACACACACACACACACACACACACACACACACACACACACACACATATATATATATATATATAGTACACCCGTTCCACTCCTACCGCCACTTTCCTAATTCTCAACTTTCTTGTCTCTTTCCTTAGACGGAAAGCCACCCCCATTTCCATTTTTGTACATGTGGCTTAGTTAGCCCTTCCACCACCGTGTGTTTGTCCACTCTAATTTCTTAATTGAGGATTACAACAACAAAAATTTTTTCATACTAATACATAAAACTATTAGTAAAAATTAAAATGCTCGAAGAAAAGTTATTTTCTCAATTTGTTTTTCAACCATTTTATTAGATCCCTTTCATTTTCCTTTTATTAGAATGTGTTAAGTCCTACAAATATTTAATGTTTGAAAAGTTAATTAATAAAGTTATATTAATATAATTTGAGTTAGTCAATTACAAAAATATACTTTAGTACTTCATTTAAATTATATATATATATATATATATATATATATATATATATATATATATATATATATATATATATATGGTTAGTTGTAACTTTTGATAATTTTTGTAAAAAACGTTTTTACTATCGATAAAGCCTTTAATGTCGGCACATCTTAATTGAATCTTCACTCCTATCTTACCGCTTAACCCACCAACACACGGTATATCGAATAAAAAAAATTCATCTTACAAAAAATATATATTAAATCATTTTACTCAAGTTTTTGCCTTATTAGCACATGTTTGATTACCTTTGAGTTCCAAGAAAGTCAAACAATATCTTCCGCATTACACTTGAAACAAAATGGATCAGGAAAAAGGAAACGTTGAGTTTGCGTAAGGGAACCATACATAAAGTCCAAACCCGTTTCCCATTAAATAATCTTTAGGCATTTTACTTAACTAGCTTTACACTCGTGCGTTAAATGCACGCTATATATATTTTTCAATTAAATTATACATAAGCAACATAAAGTGAAAAATAAAATTAAAAGAATAAATTATTGTAAAACTAATATCATGATTAAAAACTTTAATGATAATTAATGAAATAAACAAATAATTGTATCATAAAGATTGTGAGTTCGATATGTACATAAACTGAACAAATTATTATAACACAACGATTAAGAAAAAATAAAATTATTAATAGAGAATACAATAAATAAATAATTTTTTTAATAAATTTTAGAATATTTTTTTAAATACAATATTTATCATTTAATATGTGCGATTACTACTACTATAACTATGATTAAATATGCACAATTATTACTACTATCACTATCACATAACAAAACTCACGTAATCTATATTAATCAATATTAATATAATGTTTTTTTTATCTTTTAGTTAGTATGTTATGAAAATTAAACACATAATTAAAATGTAAGGATGTAAATATAAGTGAATTTAATTATTGCTTATTACATGAATGAAAAATTCATATATATTTTAGAATACGTCTTTAAACGAATATATAGTTATTAGATAATAAAAATTGTATAACAAATTCAAATGACGATAAACCAAAAGAAAAACAACTCAAATTACATACTTCCTAAAGTCATCCCTCCCGCGAAATGACCAAAATGTCCCTGACTCAAAAATCATTTCATTAATAGTGTCATCCAAATGATGTGAAACTGATAATATGTGTACTTAATTATTACAACTATATCTACAAATATTTAAGCCCAAATCAATAGACAATAAAATAGACATTTAGACTATAATTGCTCTCAATTTATTGTACCTCTCACAGAGTATGATATACTCAGCTACTCGCCCATATACATAATCACACCCCCTCTACAGTCATCGTACATGTTCCCATAGCAATTAGACTATGATTTACTTGTTCATATTCATCTTCCAATGTCAATGAGTGAAAATGGAATCCGGTAATGATGATGTTGTCATCTCTCACCAGGACCTTGTTGATCTTTAAAAGTCCACTCATCACGTATGTCATAACGGATGCTACTACTTTTGTCGGTAAAATTACATGGTTATAGACAACAAAAGCAGTCACATAGCATTTATATTCAAGGAGAAAGCACATTTATGATTAAGTAAACAATGGTTGTTGAGTATCAAATTAGACATGACAAATTTTAAGAATCCATAGTTGTTCATCAACTTATATTTCACTATGTACTTGTTCTTTAGCTCCTATGGATATAATTTGTCTTGAAAAAACTCACAAGTAAATTAATATTCAAAGATGAAGCACATTTATTGCTGAGTAAGTAATGTTTGTTGAGTTTTTAGATTGTTAGTCTCGTTTTCCTTGCATATTGGTAAGAAAAGAAAAGACATTTCATCTTAGATTGATGGTTTTAAATTTCTTAACAATTTCTTATGTTTTTTTTTAAATCTACTTATCAATATTTGTATATGTGTTCATATATAAATAATATTCTTATTTGGTAAGTAGTTACAGTGGTTATCTAGCAATTTTGAGATAAACAAATCAAATTTGTCATTATATATATAAAGAAAATGTAACAAAACAAAGTGTTCCAATTTCCAATGTCTTGTTAATTAAATGTTTAGTATAAAAACTAAGAAAAATGTAATAAAACAAAGTGTTTCTAACTTCCAATACATATTTATGTTTTCATTTATGAAAAATATTTAGGCGGGAAAATCACGCTTGTTATTATATATATACTAGTACTCTTACCCGTGTCGATGACACGGCGTCGATTTATGAATTTATCAATAAATGAAGTAGATAATGTGGAAATGAATTAATATTTACTTATAATTTGTCTAAGTTAATTATGATAACAGTTAAAAAGAAAAATAACAAATATTTCAAATTACAAAACTTACGAATTTTTTTGCATAAAATTGATTAATTAATTAAAATATCTGACGTGAGTTTGGTGGAGGAGGGATTAGTTGACTGCTCACATGTGAACTGGGAGTGATAATGATCGTAAGATCTCGAACAAAATATAGCTTGTATTCCTTGAACCTTTTTAGAGTTTCTACCGTAACTTAGAGCATGTACATGGAGGAGTATTTAAATCCGAGTCTTTAGTCATCTTGTTCCACAAGGAGTGAAACTCTAGATATCATATATACATATCAATAGATAACAAAAATACATCATTTTGCAAAATAGGGCCCATGCAATGGTAACACCTCAAAGTTTTGGGAATGATATAGATAGATTCATATTTTTGTTTCTTGAATGAAATATTCAAGATATGATAAGATTCTCATTAAAATTTAATTCCTACTATTTTCATTCAAAAATAGATCATACTCCTTCCAAATAATTGTTTTTAAATCACCCACCTAAAAGGTAAGTTTTATCGTGAAAGGAGGACCTAATACCACTATAAAATTATACTCCTTCCATTTTTTTTTTAAAATTATGGTCCACCTTTCCTTTTTCGTCAGTTCTTAAATAATTGTCATTTTTCAAAACTTTCCCTTTTAGGAAAAATAGCTTTCAACACTTTATCCTTTTTTTTTCTACCTACTTTAATTATGGCCACATACTAAGGACATTAAAAAAAATCAAATATTTCACTAATATTTATAATACAACCAATTATTTTTGATCAAAGTAGACAATATTTTGAAAACGGATAGAATATACTTTTATGGAAAAACACCTACTTTCATACGAAAAAGTTTTCTTCACACCAGATAAGGTATGGTCGCAACTCGCAAGTGATCAAAGAGTTTTTCACTTGGCTCGTTTTAAGCTAGTTCGTTAAGCAAACAAGCGTGGATATTTAACTAAGCTCATTGATAAATAAACCGAGTTTGAACAAGAGTAAACTTGGCTAGGCATGAGTTGTTTTTACAAAATTTTATAAATAAAATACTTTATAGAAAACATATGCTCGGATTTATAAACTTTATGAAACATTTTGTTGTAAAATTTAGATGGTCACTTTTTTTGTTTCACCGTTGTATCTAGTAAAACTTAACAAAATATTACGGAAGGTGTGGATTGGATATGCAAGGAGCCGAACTAATAGGGGGTGGTGCTGTGATATGGCCAAACGATAGGGCCTAGCACTGCATTTAACATTTTAACCCATTGAATTATTACAAAATTAATCGTGTTTAGGGTGATGAGTAGGTCTCATGTAAAACAACTTTACGGATCTTAATTCGTAAAAAATAGTAATTCGAGTAAAAAATATTCGCCTTACAAAAAATATCATAAAAACGTTTTATCCAAGTTTTTGTCATATGTGATTTATAAAATGACTCAACATTTTGCACTCTGTAACCGAGGGAATACAATCACATGTAATCAAGCGATTAAAGCTCATTTCATTTAAACTAACTACCATTAGGTATCTATATATAGTACATTAAATATAAACAACAATTTGTTGCTAGTAAATAGTAAGTTTTAGGCGAAATTATGTTTACCACCCTCAACTCAAGCATACACCTAATCCCATCATCATTCCCCGAATGTTAAAATTTTCCAACTTCACACATTAAATTTTAATTTGTCCTATTTTGCTCCCTTCCATGATTCCATCCATGGGCGTTATATACTTGAGATTAAGTTGCACGTGCCTTACACATGGGGAGGGGCAAATTGGAGGTCAAAGTGTTTAAAAATTATTTTATTTCAGAAAATTAGAGAATTCCGACAATGGTGGCGCTCTGTTGATAGTTTCGACCATGGTGGCTTCTTCAAAAATCAAAGCCCAGCACATCACCACCAAATTAACGTGTGCTTCTACAAATCGGCTTTGGGAGTAATCAAACTCTACATTTTTCAATTTTATATCACAAACCTAGCTCATCGCCACCAAATGAACATTATAGAAAATGATGATGAACACTAAAAAGAGTAAATTGTAATGGCTTATATTTTTCAAATAAATTGCAAATTAACGTGAACTGCATGATGAAAGCTAAGTTTTTTTTTTTTTACATGGGTCTGACACCATTGACGATAATGTTGCTCGCCATTGTTTGTCGGGCTCCAAGGATTTTAAGTTTTCAACTGTGTAGATGATGGTGATTCCGTCATCTGACCACCATCACTGTGACAAGCGCGATCGCTACCCAAACAAATTAAGACGGCAGGGGAAATTGAAAAGAATTTGAGAGGAAGGTGGGAGAGGCCATAAATGAAACAAAACTCCCAATCTCCCCCGTCAAACCCACCCTCATTGTCGTCGCTTTCAACTCGAACGATGTCGAAGCTTAATGGAAAATTGGAAATCAAACGGCGCCAAAAACTTGAATTATGAGGCGGCGACATCAGAGAAGCCGAGATCTAGGTCAGTTATTTCCCATCTTTGTTTGTTTGGTTTAGTTACGGTGGGGGCATAATTAATTCATCTTTCACTTCGGCAATTCGAGCACTCATCGTAGCGAGTAGGTGATCTCACTGTCTTCGCCGTCGTGTAAGTCATTTTTTCTTCAAATCGTGAATCGCTCAATAGACGTCCCCTCCAACCTTCTCTTTTAAAAGTCTCACTGAATTGGGAAAGTCAACACGCGAAAATTCCAGCTGGCACTCACTCTCCGGTTGGGGTAATCGAACCTAACTAAATCAGATTGTTTAGTTCATTTTAATCGAAAACGGTTTGGTGTTGCTTCAAAATTTGTAAAATCTTTCGGTTCATAGTTTTTTGTATTGAATCGAACCAAATCAGTCTATATATTTTTATTTATTTATTATACAATATATATTATATATTTATATAACATTTATTGATTATTCTAAACATTTATATCATCTGATATATATAACTTAAACCCTTGATTTATCCATTATATATATATATATATATATATATATATATATATACACAAAATCTTGATTGTTGGATGATTATTATTTATTCTAGAATAAAATAATTTTTTGGTCCTTGAACTATACCGATTTTATGCGTTTGGTCCTGTTTTTTTTGTAATGTATTTGGTCCTTAAACTCAATTTTTGTTAAGAGATTCGCCTACAATTTTGCCGTCAATTTTTTGTGAAATTTCAAGTTTGCCCTTAGTAATGTTAATTGTTCAAAATTTAAAAAAAAAAGATTTTATTGTCTTGGTTCTTTGGAATTGAGATTTCATTTACTTTGACTTCAAAATTTAATGGATGAGCTTGGCCGTCGATGAATTTGAAAATTTCGATATAGATTCTTTGGTCGGAGATGGGGTTTTAGGCGGCCATGGTTGGAAATGGAGTGTTGGGAGAGATAGATTGATATGGGTTTTGGAATTACCATAGATGATGATGAGCTTTATAGATTTATCTCTCGTATTATAAATCATTCTTCTATTCATTCATATTGTTATTAATCTTACCACTGGATGGCCATCTAATGTTAGATTTGGTAAAAGGACAATTTATATTAAACCACAAATGGTCGATGGCAACCGAAACTTAAGTCGGTAGACTCTCGGTTGAAGATCAATATGAAGTCGGTATGAGCGTAAGTTGAATACATTGTTGAATTGAAGAAAGGGTTGATTGGATTGGGAAAGCGGGAATTGACTTTGGCGATTTCGGGGGTAGTTACAAAAAAAATACGTAGTATTGGTATTTGGGACAAAAATTATTTTATTCTTTATTCTATTGTTTGTCTTTATTTTAGAATTTATATTGTTTTTTATGATAATTTATTTTTAGTATGTTATTATTTAATTTTGATGTTAATTCCATATTAAAATATTATTTTTATTGTTATTCTTAATGATGGTTAAGTTGATTAAAAACAATTTATATAAACCACAAAATCAAACCAAATTAAGTCGGTTCGGTTCAATTCGGTTCGGTTTTACATTTTTGAAACCAATAGGGGCGATTTAGTTCGTGGTTTTGGCATAAACCAAATCACTTACACCCCTAGATTCCAAAATAACTTAAATTTTAGGAATATGCATATGCAAAATATTTGTTATTTATGTTTGCATATTCTACAACAGTGATTTGTTTGTTCCCATTACCCAACATGTTCTAAGATTGGCTAAAAGGACTGCATACCGATTAGTGTGGCAACTTGCAAGAACATTACATAGGTCCTAGGTTAGATCGTCTTTGTACATATAACAAATCTATGTCCTACTTAGCGTTGATATACACTCAAACATTGGATTAGCTTAGACATCACTTAAGCAAATATCATAGGAGTACATATTTCAATATCTTTTGTGATCCTCAATATCTACTGCTTAAGTAATGTTGAGTCAAAAGAATAAAATTAGCCAATCTACAAGAAGTCAACCTTACGAAGATTTACAAATAATTCTTAGTAGATCTTCTTGATAGCTAAAAGATTCACCTTAATGTCCAATTTTTTTTTCCTATCCATTGGACATTTCTTCTCCTGTGTTTGGTCTCGATCTTCAAGAAATATCTCAACAAAGACCAACTGCAATACGCGTATCACAACTCAGGCCTGAACGTCAAGTCACATAATGAGCCTGACCTTCAGACATAATCAAGACAAGATCTTTATGAATACTTCTTAACAACAGTTCACACAATGCATCTTGATGCATTAAAGACCTAACACTCCAACAGTTAGAAGTTCATCCAAAGTCTCAACGGATCTATTGTCTTCTCTGCCTATAAAAGGATCATCTCATTTTCTATTTGAAAATAGTGGTGCACATGCATGAAGTATTTTATGCCTTCAAATATAGTCTAAAGAACAGCAAAGAGGGAGAAGAAATTTGTTGGTCCCAAATAAGCTCAATCTAGGCTAGAGGGGGGGGGGTTGAATAACCTAGTAATATTTTTAAAACTCTTTAAAATCTTTTCTAAGAGTTTTCTTCTTTTGAAAATAATTAACTCTTAAAGGAGTTAAGGCAGCGGAATTAGGTAGATAAGCTAAAGCACTTCAGAATAAGTTCAAATAAGATAATTCAAACACAATGATGCGCATGGATGTAGAAGTGTTTTGTACTATAAAAAATACTACGTCAACTACCAAAATGGTTAGTTTTGGATTTTGAAAAGTGCACTTGTTTATCCACTAGGTGAAAAAGATTGATCTCTAATGGATTATGTACAAAATAATTTTTCAACTAGTGTTTAATGATGAGACAAACAATCAATGAATAATTAATCTCTCAAGTGCTAAAGTAAAGAACAGTTAATAGCAAACTAGAAGAAGCTGATAATGAATCGTGACAGGTAGATCTGCAGCTTCAGGAAGTTTATTGGAGTGTTAGTTCTTGTCCTTTGATCTCTTGAATGCTTATATATTGAAGATGAAGCTTGAGTATTAAATGCGTAAGAGATGTGTGTTGTTCAGATCTTCAAGTCTT
The DNA here is from genome assembly GCA_013146195.2 of Codonopsis lanceolata. Taxonomy (NCBI): domain Eukaryota; kingdom Viridiplantae; phylum Streptophyta; class Magnoliopsida; order Asterales; family Campanulaceae; genus Codonopsis; species Codonopsis lanceolata. The sequence goes on along the minus strand of CM028381.1, from coordinate 122,649,823 downwards.
GAATATATATATTTCAGGAGATCTTCAGGACCGTTGGATTTCAAAATGGAAAGGATGTGTCTAACGTTATAATGCATTAAATGCAATTCGCACTTTGTGGAATGAGTGCGACGAGCCTGTCATCAGAGATGCAGTGTTGCAGAGCCTCATACCAAACAAAGTAATTTTGCAGCTTGCAAGCATTACAGCTTGAAAGTCTTCTTAGCCAAAAGAGGTCATGTTTTTAGAGTTCATGATTCAAACAACAAGATGGACATATAGTCTGTACAGCTGTCTGTGGTCAGACAAGGACATGGTTGACCTTTTGAGAAGGAAATCTGATGAAATGAAATTCAAATATTATTTGACTAGATATAAAATATCTAGATCAAATAATATAATCTAAATCTACATGTTTGGCTGAGCATCGATCTGGAGCTGAGCAGACTTGGAAGTCATAGGTGAGTTATGCTTTCAAGGCTACTATTGAAGCCTGCTGGTCCGCGCCTTTAAAGAAACTAACACTAAACTATTCTTTTACACCCTTGATTCTAAAGACAGTTGTCACATTAATCGGCACGCAGACCTTTTAGCCACTGTACAATAGAATTAGAGGATGACTCAACCATATATGGAACCTGTGAGGGTCAACAAAATTCACAAGGCAGAAAGCAGTGCTTAGTCAAGAAACTCACTTATTGATTTGAGTTATTTCTTCCTTCGAAAGATTCAATTTCTTTTGCTCATGGACTTCATATCTATAGATACAGATTAAACACTTTAACATGAAGTTGAGACAAACCACTTTAAGATATCCGAGGAAGATCCCAAGCTAATAATCCACATGACATTCATACCAGCAGACTCCTATTCAATTGCAAGGGCAGTCAGTTGTGCAATAATGAGTCGTCATAGTGGGTTGAGTGATTATCACTTAGTTGTTCAATTACTAGTAAATTGAACAATCCATTATATTCGCTTCTCACATAGCTCTCATCTTCTTACTCCCATCTCACACGCCTTATGGTATTCGGGATGGTATGGATAAGAGTTTTGGTATATGTCTTACTTTTCCTCTGGCTTCCTTCCCATGAAAGCACACACGAGTAGCTAGGTTAGAGAGTATAAGTCGATGTATTAAGCATGTTTATAATTTGATAGACTTCTGCTACATTCTAATATAAAATATAAGTTTTTCTACATTCAACATTTACTTATCTTACCTGCTATTTCATGTCTTTTCTCTTTGAACACTATGCTCATTGAATGGATGTATACATCTAATGAAGATTTAAGTCTCCTATTGTTATGTAATTAAACCATTCTATTTACAGACACCTTAAATATTCACTGTTATATATATTTGTTGTCTGTATTTTCACTGCCATATCTCTTTTTTACAACAAATATTATTGCCATGATTTTTAGTAGATCCATAAATTTGTTGTAGCATATTTGCTGCATAGGTTACAGGAAAATTGCTATGCAAGAAAATCAGTCTTACCTGAGAACATTTGATATGTTATTAATGTTTATACTAAAAGAAGGATGCAATTTTTAATGACGGTAATATAAGCTATTCACCCATCCCCATCTAGGTTATAATAAAGCATGTTAGATGGACCAATAGTAAGGCTTTCTATCTTAATAAGTTATTCTATTTTACACTTAGACCCCCTTCATTTGGTGCTTTGCATGATGCAATATTTATGTTCTGTATATGGCAAAAAGATGCAATTACCCCTCTCGTGGAAGACACGTGCAACGTAACGTCAAGTATATAACGCCCATGAACGGGAGGAGACAAAATGAGACAAATGACACAGGGCCCGTTTGATTTAGCTTATTGATAAGTGCTGATGACTTATGACTTATGACTGATGACTGATGACTTATGACTTATGACTGATGGGCTGATGAATGATGTTGTTTGATTTAGTTTTTTCAAAGTGCTGATTAGCTGTTATAAGTAAATGTGACTGTTTGATTAATAAGTTGAAAAAGTGCTGAATAAAACTATAAAGACTAAAATAACCTCATCATATAATCTTTTCCTTGTTAAAATAAGCTGTGATAACTATCAAATTTATTTTCAAATATTTTTAAATTAGAGTTACAAATAATGTTAATTTTTTTTATAAATAAATTTATATTTGGAAGAGAATACCTAGAGTTACAAATAAGTTGCAATATACTGAAGCCACTCCTAAACATTCAACTGATGTTTATAAATTAGCTCAGAAATAAATTGAACCAAACCAAACTACACTAAACTAAGCTCAACATTCACCCCAATTAGTTGGAGTCCTATGAATCATGAACTCAAATTGGATTCAATGAATAATGAACTCAAAATCCATACCAGAATAACAACAATTTACCCTCTATAGCCTCAAAAAACATCATTATTTTCAAATTTCCCTAATTACAAGATCCAGATTAAACTCCATAATGATCTAATTGGGCAATCGAATTCACACACATAAAACACACAATTGATTTCTACAAAAATATATAACAAAAAAAATTAAAAATTAAAAAATGAATCTAAAAGGCACCTTCTGGAGCTGATTAAAGCTAACATCGTCACGATGTTTAGACCAAAACCCAGTGGGATTGGAAACTGATGATCTATTAGAGCAAGACAACAGGGAGTAAGACGACGTCGTCGTCGTAGCATTATTACTGAATTGGTAATTATCATTTCGTTGCGAGGGTAATCCTGGCATCTTAATTTTCTATTTCAACTTTTCTTCGATGTTGATAATTCATTCAACGCCGATTCCATTACAATCCCCAACCCGTCCGTCCGCCCGCCCCCAATTGGAAAACACATAGATCAAACAAATTAAAACAAAAAAAGGATCTGTTTCGGCTTAACACAAAATTCAATTCAATACAAATAGAAATCTAATTCATATATGTATAAGCAGATCGTAAATTGAAATCTGGGAACGACTGAAATGATCGAAGACGGGTAACATAGAGAGAGAAAGAAGAGAGAGAGAGAGAGAGGGAGGCGAAGGTAGGGGTTTGCGTTTGATGAGATTTGGTTCTTTGTATATATGTGTGTTGTGTGTGTGTGTGTGTGTTTAGAGAGAGAGAAGATGAGAGAGAGAGAAGGCTTGTTGTGGAAGAGGACTCGAATCGGCGAGAATGCGGCTGCTCGTTCCAGGCTGGGAAAAGAAAACGATGAGTAGAGTTTGTGAAGGAAACCTATTTCCAATTAAAACGAGGGTAGTTTTGGAATTTGAAAAATTCATTAAAGAATACTGTTCATCCGCTTTTTTCTTAGATAAGTCATCAACACTTGCCTTGGTGCTTATGACTTATTTTGCAAATTGTGCTTCCATGCCCTTGTACCCTACTTATGGCTTATTTGGAAAATTTTGAAATCAAACATTACTTTTATGACTTATGGGAAGTCATAAGTAAAAAACACTCTCCCATAAGCCCCATCAAACAGGGCCTGCGCGAAGTTGGGAATTTTTTTAACATTGGGGGGTTATTGAATTGAGTGTATGCTTGAGGGTAGTAAACATAATTTTACCTAAATTTTAATTAATTCAAATAGGAAGTAGTATTATTCAGTGATAAAAGTCCGTTAGACCCTCTTATGGATCTTTATTTTTAAGACGAATTCTCATTCTCTCAAAACATAAATCACAAATACAGGGTCAAAAGAATTCGTCTTATATAAAGTATTTATAAAACCATCTTTACTAAAATTCTTTGCCTTGAAACATATTAACAAAAAAAAAAAAAAATTCATACTGGTTCTGAGTACACCTAACATTGCCTTTAAAAATGACAAAACTTAGGAAATATTATTTTATACTCTCTCCATTTTTAAAATATTGTCTATTTTGACTCGACACACCGTTTAAGAAAAAATAATTAATTATATTATAAATATTGACGAAATGTATAGTTTCCTTTAATGCCCTTACGTATGTGGTCATAATTAAAGTAAGTAGAAAAAGTAAAGGTAAAGTGGTAAAAATATTTTCTTAAAATGGAAAGTTTTGAAAGAGGAAAATTATTTAAGAACGTACGAAAAAAGGAAAGTTAGACGATAATTTGAAAACAGAAGGAGTATAAGATTATTTAAGGATGTACGAAAAACGGAAAGTTAGATGATAATTTGAAAACGGAGGGAGTATAAGATCACACACACACACACACACACACACACACTTATATATATATATATATATATGGGAGAAGCTAATTCAACTATATTTTTTACTTATCCACTACATAATTAGTTATTCAATTAATTAATGACATGTTTGGACAAATCTACTCATAATTGCTTGCTCATATTAAGTTGGCTAATAAAGTTACTTTTCTAATTAATTAACTTCTAACATTATTTTTTAATGAATAACATAGTTAGAAAATTTTTATTTTTACTTTTTATTAAATTATTGATCAATTAATTTAATGACTAAAATTATCTTGTATAAACAATAAATTAATATCTTAAGAACATCATTTGTTTACCAAACTTTGAGAAAATGTGTTCTATTTGGTTATTAAAAGAAAATGTTAAAAGTGTGATTTAAATAATATGATAGTAAAATATTTTTGTCCAATAGTAAAATAATAGTGTGAAATAATAGTGTGAAATAGTATCATGAAATTTTAAAACCTTTTGTTTACCAATAAAAATGATTTGAAAAATTAATTATTGAATGGAGTGAAACCAATATTTAATATATACTTAGCATATTGCTATTATTGAATTGAATTTTTAGAGTAATACTTTTTTCATTAAATTAAATTATTTATTTTGATGATAAATATCCAATTAATATTCTCTATAGTTTTGGTAGACAAATGTCTTGATAATATTATTTTTACGATAATCAAGTGTGAGACATGAATCATAAATAAAATTGATTAAACATAATTATTACAAAAAAATTACCTTGTTTGTTGAGATTTAAAAAGTATTTTGGAAAAAAAATAGAAAAAGAACAACTATCTTGTTTGTTGAGAATTAAAAAAAATGATTTAGAAATAAATCATACTCCCTCTGTTCCGGGAAAAGAGTCAATTATTCCATTTTTGGATCTTTTACTTAAAGAGTTCACTTTAAAAAAAATTATGCATAAAAATATTATTATTTTTTACTTATGGACTACTAAAAATGTCATTTTCTTAAAAAGTTTGACTATTAAACGAAGACTTTTTTTTTCGGAACGGAGGGAGTATATATGAGTACTCTACTTCAAATGACAAGTATAAAAAGGGCAATTATGTCTAAAGATGCAATTATTTAATGCAATAATTTCATGATGTAATGAATACAAAAATTGTTGTAGAAATAGTGTGTGTGTGTGTGTGTATATATATATATATATATATGGATACATACATACATACATATACTAGAACTTCATGCCCGTGCCTATGACACTGTGTCAGTATATCTGATTTCGTCAATTGAAATGACAGTGCTCAAATAGAAAGTGCGATTTTAAAAAATGTTACAGTTGAGGGGTACAATACTTCAAGTGATAGTTGAGGGATTGATGTTTTATAAGGGGTGACTGTTCAGAATAATAATCGCAGGGTGCGACTTTATAATGTGAAGATAAAACATATGGAAAAGAAAAATGAGTGACTACTCATAATATTAATTGTAGGGGGTTAAAATTGGATAACTACCCACATATGTGAATGTGAGGGTGAATCTCAACAATTAAATTTTTAAAGATAATTTAATCTCAACCTCTAAATAGCCTTAGTAAATTACATAGCTGTTTTGTAGGGGTTGCATATATGTACACTAGACAACGAAAAGAAGAGAAAACTCAAATACATAACAAAATACATTTTACTTCGATATTTATTTTATAAAAAACCCAAGAAATAAATATTTTAATTGTAACTACTGCTAAAATACTAAAAGAAAATTTTATTGTTTTCTCAATAACGAAAACTCAGTCTTTTTCTTCTGAGAGTTCTTGTTTAACAACAATGGTAGGTTTGGAAACATGAAATGCAATAACTTTGTCCATTATTTCCACCTATACATGAGACAAAGAAAATTAAAACACATTCAGTTAACCAAATTTTATATTTTATCTACAAAACTCGAATCCTCCCACATATTATCATACAAAATCTAACATGCGAACGAAGATGCATTTGATCAAAATTAATCAACCCTAAAAGTTGAAAAATTGACAATTAAATCAATGGAAACCAATATACATGCCCCAACAAACGAAACCACAACAATGAGAAGATGTGCAACAATTCTATAAAAATAAACTCGTGCCCGTGCAATGACTCGGTGCCAATATGAGCGTGATCAATATATGAACCGAACATGATGAAAATAAATTAAAATATCCTTGAGATTTTGTAGGGGTCATATTAACGTAAATTACACAACAACATCTCGAACACTAAAGAAATAACACATTTTATTGACTGTAAAAGTTTATAACTCATCTTAAAAGAGTATAATTAAGCATCAAAAAGCATTCTCTCTCTCTCTCTCACACACACACACACCAACCCAACACCTGTTAATTGAAATAAACTTAAAAATAAAAATTTTCGCAAACAAAACCACAAAATAAATTGAATAAAATAGAGTGAAACAAAATACTATTTCGAAATCGAAATTACAAAGATTTCAAACCAATAAGGGAAACTAAGTACAACTTTTTAAAAAATAAAGAAATTAAAATACAAATATTCAAAATTACAAAAGTTGATTACAAAACTTACAATCAAATTTTTTTCTGACAAAAATTAAATTGATTCAGTTATTTACGATAACAATCCAAAAGAAAAAATTAAAATACAAATATTTAAAATTACAAAAATTAATTACAAAACTTACGAATAATTTTTTTATATAAAAAAATTAATCTTAGTCAAACATAAATTAAATTGGGATTCAGTTGATTACGATAGTAATCAATTAAAAAACTACAACTAAATATTTGTAAAACCGTAAAGGTCATTTTATTATTAATGAACTACTAAAAGTATTATTTTCTTAAGAAATTGACTTTCAAACGGGGTCTCTTTACACAAAACGGAGGGATTAATTAATAATTTGTATACGAAATTGCTGGCCGAACAAAAAAATGGACCAGATAAAAAATTAAATTGATTACGTTAATTACGATAACAATTAAAAAGAAAAAAAATATTTCAAATTACAAAACTTACAATTTTTTTATTTGTATACGAAATTGCGGACCGGAAAAAAATTAAATTGATTAAGTTAATTACGATAACAATTAAAAAGAAAAAAATTAAACTACAAATATTCAAAACTTATCGCTGGTCTAAAATTAAATTGATTCAGTTATGCACAAAGAAGAAAATGGATAGTTACGACCATAATATATATGTAAAACAATAAATCTTACGTTAAAACTGTAAAACAATAAAACAATAACTGTAAAATTGTAAAAGTGTAAAACCGTAAAACGGTTCCCCGCACGCGTGAAGATAGAATTTGATGCTGGCCGTAGGATCGCAGTAAAAAGGTAAATCCTAACCTCTAATTAGCATTTACCAATTGCACATGTATTTTGGGATGCATATTGTGATATACTAGTACTCTTGCCCGTGCTGATGACAAGACGCCAGTTTGAGAATTTATTAATAAATGAAGCAAATAATGTGGAAATGAATTAATATTTACTTATAATTTGTAGGGGTTGGATATATGTATACTACACAACGAAAATGGGAGAAAACCTAAATACCTAACAAAATAAAATATTTTACTTCGATATTTATTTCATAAGAAAACCAAGAAATAAATATTTTAATTGTAACTATTGTTAAAATACGAAAAGAAAGTTTTATTGTTTTCTCAATAACGAAAACTCAGTCTTCTTCTTCTGGTGGTTCTTACATAAGAACAATGGTTTGTTTGGAAACATGAGATGTAATAACTTTGTCAATTATTTCCACCTACACATGAGACAAAGAAAATTCAAACACATACATTTAACCAAATTTTCTTATTTATCTACAAAACTCGAATCCTCCTACATATTATCATACAAAGTCTAACAGGCGAATAAAGATGCATTTGATCAAAATTAATCAACCCTAAAAGCTAAAAAAATGACAATTAAATCAATGGAAACCAATACACATGCCCCAACAAACAAAACCACAACAATGAGAAGATATGCAGCATTCTATAAAAATAAACTCGTGCCAGTGTTGATGGCACGTTGGCAGCATGAGCGTGATCAATATATGAACCGAACATGATGAAAATAAATTAATATAATTTACACAAAAAAATCCCGAAAACTAAAGAAATAACACATTTTATTGATCGTAAAAGTTTATAACTCATCTTAAAAGAAAGTTTATAACTCATCTTAAAAGAGAATAATTAAGCATCAAAAAACATTCTCTATATCTCTCTCTCTCTCACACACACCAACCCAACATCTGTTAATTGAAATAAACTTAAAAATGAAAATCTCTGCAAACAAAAATCACAAAATAAATTGAATAAATTAGAGTGAATTAACAAAATACTATTTCGAAATCGAAATCACAAAGATTTCAGACTAATAAGAGAAACTAAGCACAATTTTTTAAAAATAAAGAAGTTTAAAAATACAAGTATTCAAAATTACAAAAGTTGATTACAAAACTTACAAATAAATTTTTTTGGGAAAAAAATTAAACTGATTCAGTTAATTACGATAACAATCAAAAAGAAAAAAAATTAAATATAAATATTTAAAATTATAAAAATTAATTACAAAACTTATGAACAATTTTTTCTATAAACAAATAAATATAAACCAGATATTAATTAAATTATGATTTAGTTAATTACGATAACAATCTACAACTATATATATATATATATTTACAAGAGTAGTTTATTTTACCGTCCCAAGTACAATAAAAATCCATTGCCTCTGCAGACCTCGTCAATTACGAATGAGGGGGGAGGCGATGGTATATGTCGGCCAATTTTGGACTTATCTTAAAGCAAAGATCGACGTGGTGGCCGTGCCAAGACGACAGAATAGCAGCCAAGTAACAAATCCCTCTCCCTCATCCTTTACCCTAATATAATGCGTGCTCCCTTTGCACTCCTCTCTCCTATCATTTAACACCTAAAATAATCTCTCCTAGTTCCTATACGGACCAGGATATATATATATATATATATATATATATATATATATATTTAAAGTACAACTAGTATATATGAATAGCTAGCTGTTATTTTTATATTATTATTATTTTATGCCGGGTTCTGCCTGGCCTAGGTATATATATATATATATATATATATATTAAACAGCTGGTATTGAGGCCAGTGTTTGTTTTATTTTCCTGGGAGTTGCAACATAAAATTAGGAGAATCTTCTCCTCCCAAGTTCATCTTTCTTTCTTCTCCTCCTTTTCTTTTTCTGATTAGATTTGATTATAATTCATCAGGATCAACTATAATTTCTCCATCTCCCCTGGCACAAGTAAGGAGGTTCTAGCTATGGAAGGAGAGTGTTGTTCGTCGACAAGCACCGAAAAGAGAAAACAAAGGCAACATGACAAACCTTACAGAGGTATAAGGATGAGAAAGTGGGGAAAGTGGGTGGCCGAGATTCGAGAGCCAAACAAGCGCTCCCGTATTTGGCTTGGCTCTTATTCTTCACCTGTTGCTGCCGCGCGTGCTTACGACACCGCCGTGTTTTACCTCCGAGGCCCTTCCGCCCGTCTCAATTTCCCCGATTCCATGCTTCAAGAAGACGACCTTCACGACTTGTCCGCCGCCTCCATCCGCAAAAAAGCTACCGAAGTTGGTGCAAAGGTTGATGCTTTACAGACGGCTACCCACCCGTCGACGGAGTCAAGTAATTGTTCAAGTCGGGCTCACGAGAAACCCGACTTAAACGAGTTCCCGAGCCCCGAATCTTCTGATGAGAATTGAAGCCCTGCAATATGAATATGACCGACTCGATCGGAAATTACTCATTAGAGAGAAATTGTTCATATATTTATATTTTAAAAAAAATTACGACCGCAGAGGAGAGGCTTGAGTTGCTGGGATTGAGTGAAGAAAGGATCGGGTTATTGATAAAATTTTAGATATAATATTTATATATAATTGATCCGAAGGGATTAATTACTGTGCTTGCTTTACAAGATATATATATAGTCCAATTAAGTTGTAAAATACTCCACGTACTAGTAGTATAACAACTTTGGCGCAAGGCTGGAGGCTGGAAGATTTTAGGATCGATACTCATACTAATCAATCTATTTCTTCTTATTCTTCCTTATCTGTTATGATATTAAAATTGATTTTTCTTTAGATTCATTTTGTTGATTGTTTTTGTACTTAGGTTTAGTTGGATAGAATATTGAATATGTTGTCAGTGGTCCGGTGGGAAGAGAGAGAGAGAGAGAAGGATAAAGATGAAACAGCTAGCGAATGATAGATAGCCTACACTCAGACGCCAAATGTATTTAGATAAGAAGAAGATAAGGTACATCACTTTGGTTTGGTGTCCAAACCGGTCTTCATTTCTGACGTCTATACGATTTTTTTAAAGAATTTGTGTAAGTTTCCTAGTAAGTTCACTATGTATCATTTAATTTATTTTAAGATTTTTGTTTATTAAGATTTTTATTTTTGAGTTTATTTTATTTAACGGTTACTAGGTCGGAGTGTGTATGTGAGAGAGAATATTTTTAGATATTTAATTATATTTATCTTTTTAAATTTTTTTTGTAATTTTAAATATTTGTATTTTATTTTTACATTGTGATAAATTTTTGATATTGGTCTGAAATCTTTTTTATTTTGATTTTGGATAGTCTTTTGTTAATTCATTATATCTCATTTAATTTATTTTCTAGTTTTTGTTTGTTAATATTTTTATTTTTGAGTTTATTTAACATGTATTAGGTTGGTTTGTGTGAGAGAGAGAGAAAATATTTTTGGATGATTAATTATATTTTTTTATGAGATAAATTTTGAACCCAATAAAATGTGTTATTTATTTTGTTATTTAGACTTTTTTTGAGTAGTGTACATTGACCTATTAATGTATTCGCATTATGTTCCATATATTGATAATGTGTAGTGCATAAAGTTTAGTAAAAATTATATATATATATATATATATATATATCATTAAATTATCTCCAACGCCACTCCTAACTTATTGTTCCTACTTAAGCTATTTAACAAAAACACTCTTCTAACACATAAATTGTACACTTAAAAATAAAAAAATTAACAAAAAATATTTGAAGGGATGAAAATTGGCCAAATACATTAAAAGGGGAGTTTTTTTTTTTAGTTGTTTTGTGGGGATCTTATTTTGCTCCCCCATTCACCTTTTTGCTTATTAAGTAAAAGTTAAGAACCCTCGTTTGGAAGAATCACATAAGCACATACTTCAGAATCGTTGTTCTTTGTGATCTAACGCATTCTCCCTCCACTCGTAGCTTATTGTTCTAGTTTTACTAAAGATAAACTTAATATATAATTTTATATTTTTTAAAAAATTACAAATCCTAAAAATTAAACACAACTTGTATGAATATTTTGTAATAATATTCCTTTCATTCTTAAATAATTGTCATATTTAATTAAATATACATATTAGGAAAAAATTAATTAATTTCATTATGAATATTAATTTAAAATGTAGTTTTGAATAAAATTCACGTGTAGTGACTCATACTTGAAAAAACCAAATATTTTCCCTCTAAAGTATCCCAAAATTTTACGTTGTCACCCTAAACTAAGTTTTGCCCTATTTTCCTATTCGATGTTACTATTTTTCCAGTTTTGCCTCCCTTTCCATGACTAGAGTTGTTGTCATATAACATGAGGGCGATTTTGGTATTTCAAATAGGGCTAGTTTAGTACATTCAATTTTTTGGTTTTATTTTTTCTTTAATTCACTCTCACTCTCTCTCCCTTTTGTTACAAACTAGAACTTCATTCCTTGTGCCTATTGTACGTTGTCAGTATATCATGAGCTCATCAATAGACTAGCTCTATTGTATACATGATTATTACTCTCCCCACCACTCCTAAAACCTCATAACCACCGACACCACTCCCTGAACTCCATGACCATTGGCATACTTTGCACACGCATACCACTTTTCCATTAACCATACCTGAAATGTGAACAATTAAATCATGGTACTTTTATAAATTTAGGTCCAGAGGGTTAGCTTTCTTTGGTAGCCAAATTTGCTTTAGTTTAGGCATCTTGGCTTTGTTAGTGAGATCAAATCTGAATAAGCATTGATGAGACTGATGGCCAAACGTAGAACAGACTTTGCAATTATGATAACCAGGTTTGTCAGCCATTTGAAGGGAGACTTTTGATTCAGCTTGTGTTGCCATAGAAGTCTTAGCAACCACAAATTTAATTGATTTGAACTTGTAAGTAATTTTCCTTCTAATTCCTCTTCTCTTGTCAGTTGGTTGACATATGTCATCAGTTTGAGATTTATCATCTGTTTTAGCTGCTGACAATTTTTGAGGTTTTTCAACAGAAGGCTGACACTTATCCTAGTTCAGCTTCTCACTTTTATTAAAGGACCTTTTAGGCTGATTTTTAGGATATTTAAGAGAAACATCACTATAAGTAAGCAGAACTTTTGGTTTACCATTTGACTGTTTAATTTCACAGTTCTCATCAGCTTTTGAAAATCAAAAACCATGTTGATCTTCATGATCTTTCTATTGACTGATGATAGTTTCAACAACAACTTTTGATTTTGAATTTGTATCAACAACATAGGTCATTCGTTGATTCCTCTCTATAACATCAACTATTTGAGCTACTGAGACTTTAGCTTGAGTCTCATATTGTTCATTTAAGCTTTTAAGTTGCATCAATTCATTTTGCTGAACTTTTAGAGCTCATTGATCTTTTGAAGCTCATTGTTCTCATCAAAAACTCTTTTAAAGTCACTAGACAAAGATATGTGAATTCTTTGAAGAGTCTCAAACTTGGAATACATTTTTTGCATTTGTTTCAAGAGATCATTAACCTTTTTTGTCAGAAGACTTCTTATCCTGCTCTCTTGACATGTGACGACCCGACCCGGACCTCAATGCGAGATCCCAAGGTCGTGCTGCCAAAACACACAATTAACAAGCAAAGGGTAAGGCTATAACAGCGATACGCCAATGACTCAACAAACGCGGAAGCAAATAACGTAATGGCACCCGAGCTAACAAGCTCCGAAATACAAAACAACCTAAGAGATAGTAAATCTCTCGGCCCAAAAATTCAAAGCACGTGACGCAACATTAGACACGTACAATAAAACCACATGTTACAATTTTATATACACTAATAAATTCAAGTCATCGGCGACGTTATAACCGGAACCCAACATTAAACTAAGTCTACAATTCTAGTCTACACACTCCACGGCTAACATGCCAGAGCACAAAATAAACAACAATATAATACATACTTGAGATGAGATAAATATGTAATTAAATAAACATGGCTCGACTAACATTTGTCGGCTCATAAAAGACCAAGTACTAATAAAAACCACAAACTTTACTACCCATAGTAAAGTTTATATAACTTCACTTCCCAAACGTCCTTTCCAAAAAAACCAAGGCTACAAAATATTAATAGTAGCAACCTTCACAAGAACCACACGTTCTATCATAGACTCGGCGGATTCCATCGAATCACTAGCTCGGCTTGAATCTAAGGAAAACAAAGTAAACAGAGTAAGTCATAAGGATTTAGTAAGCTACTAAAGATGCAATGTCATGACATGACATTATGCTTAAAGAAAACATGTACATCTCATGTCATACTCATAATATATCGTTTCATGGTATAATCTTCATCATAAACCAAATTCCATCCATAGTCACATAGAACATAGTTCTACATAATCTATCATAAAATAATCCATATCAAATAGAATATGATTCTCAATTCCAATATGTGTAGCATGTTATTTCCACATTTTAACCTATCATCAAACCACTATCCACATAACCCAATTATACCATGAGTCTCATACCTTGTCATTTAACATAAATCACATAATAATTCTTATATGAAAGACTATTGTTTCCATTCTAATCATGGATAACATGTTATATTTTTAGTATAACATCATATCATAAAAATAATCATTTCATTAGCATGTTATATTTCTATTGTAACATTTCATCAAGTAATCATCATCTCATGTACATCATATAATTAGCCACGTAGCACAACAATTTATATAAGTGCTCGTATAATAAACCACATAAAGAGAAGATGATTCCTTTTCCGCATCCGCAGTGTAGCTCCTGCAAAACACGTGCAACCAAATGTGTCCTCGATATCCCTTTCGTGGTATCGACGTCCCCAAGACAATAACCCGCTCGAGTTCCATAGCTATCAAGGTCAGGTTTATTACTCTAACAATGATCAGCTACATCCCCACCGTGGTCATCGATGGAGAAGTGTGTGCAACCCGACATGACGATCCATTGCGATCACGAATCCCACAATTCGTGAAGACAATGCATCTTCCCACCAAAGACTCAAACCAAAAGACGCCAGTTGGACTCAAACGCAAGCACATGTAATATATACTTGAATACTCAACCAAGGAAAAGTACTAAATAGTGCACTAATCCAATCAAGTAGATATTTACTTTTAAATCACATAGTTACACATTTCTATGCTAACTAGCACATAAACATATTAGAGCAATAATATCAAGTCTCTAATACCCAAGTGTTCTTCATACACTTGTAAATGCTCGGAGGCTTAACATCCATCAAAACTACCCCAAATTTCGTAGGATCTTAATATGTGATTCACTATATTCATATTAGTCCCATAATCGACTTCGTTGAGTCATTTTTTCTAAATTTGAAGGTATAGAAGCTAGTTGCATCATAGCCTTCTTATTGTTCATTCGCTAATATTCATGGTTAAGTTCTCAAGATTAACAACATTGTGTAATCCAAAATAATCCATTCCTTCCCAACCAATATCCCAAAATAATCCATTCCTTCCCAACCAATATCCCAAACATGGTTTATAGATAAATACTTAATATTTAGAGTCAATCATTACCTTTCAAGCATGCATCTCAAGATAGCATTTAATCTAGCATGCTTTCACCCAAAATAGACATTTATTTAACATGCTCATAACCAAGATGTAAATTCATC
Organism: Codonopsis lanceolata; assembly: GCA_013146195.2. Taxonomy (NCBI): domain Eukaryota; kingdom Viridiplantae; phylum Streptophyta; class Magnoliopsida; order Asterales; family Campanulaceae; genus Codonopsis; species Codonopsis lanceolata. Next base: position 122,634,638 of record CM028381.1, on the reverse strand, counting down.
TAGCATGCTCACAACCTTAAATTCATGAATTAGAGTTGAACAACATACTCTTATATACATGAAAGTCAATTCAATCCATGAAAGTCAAACATTACATTTTAATCATGTAATCCATAGTGATAATTCATTTTTCATACTCACAACCAAAAATAGAAGTCCATCAAGCATACTTCCAAACTTTAAACATATAACCAATGTAATTAATTCCAATAATTCATAATATTCCATAGAAATTCCCAAAATTATTCATGTCACCAATAACACCATTTACTTCATAAGGAATTATATAACCATCATTCTCAAAGTCCAAACTTACAAAATGAAGCTTAATAATACACTTCATTAAACATAGAAATCAACCTACGCATGCTTCTAGAAAGTTCATTCTTCAAAACTCAAAATAAAATCACACATAGCATGCATGTGTACTCATTGACCTCAAATAGCAAGCCCTTTGTTTTCCTTAGGGTTAATGAGTACAAAATCCATAAGAGGAGGAATATAGTAGCTTACCTTCAAGCTTTACATAACCAAAGAAAACCAAAATCCAATCGGTCAGAAGTGGAGTAGATGAGAAGGGCTTCAATTCTATGGTCTTGGCTTCAACAATAGACAACTAGAGCTATGGAGTCCCAAGCAAACCCTCCAAGAACACCTTAAAACTCCATGGAAGAGCTCTCTCACGTTTTTTTGGGAGAGAAGGCAGTAAATGAGGTCACAAAGGTTGTCTTGTGGCTTAACAATGGTCAAAGGGTGAGTGGGACAAGTGTCCAATTGTTGTGGAAGTAAAAATCAGATTTTTTGTTGAGTTAATCCCTTGTTTACAACCAACTAAACCACCCAAAAACTAATTAGATAAGTTAGGATGTTATTAGTGATGTTTAGGAAGGTTTAGGGAGTGATTATGATAGGTTTTACTAAGGTTTTACTAAGGTTAGGATAGGCAATTCACTCAAAAAATCAAAACATGGAGAAGCTGCCACGAAGCACCATACGCTCGCATGGTGCACCTCATGCGACCGCATCCCCCCCTAAATGCCCAGCCCACAATTTTCTGCAACCTTGTGCGGGTAAGGTCCTTCCCGCATGCAATCGCAAGCTTTGAAGCTCCAAAATGGCCTATAATTCAACCCTAAAAGACCTCAAACACCTAGCTAAACCAAAAAAGTTTCAAACCACCTTCAAAGTAGGTCTAGACTCCCATAAACAACTCTCGAAACAACTCGGAGTGAAACCGAAGCAAGGTACAACAACTCGCTAACGAAACAACAAATGAAACCACGAACCGACGGGCAAGAACACAAGACTATAAAAAAGTCAAAAGGCTATTGAATAGAATTGAATGCTTCTCAGATTTTAAACAACAGATAGGAGAAAAGAACTCCCGAAAGACTAGATGATCACACGACTCAATCTCGTACTACGCGATAAGAACAATTGTTATCCTCGAAGCGTCAAAACATCGCTAGACTTAGGAATGCATCCAAATAGAAGTCTAGCACATATAAAAATTTTAATCAATCATCATGTAAAGATCTAGGACCAAATCGAAGTCAAGAACACAAAACGTAAGCAATTCTCAATCGTGTCGCATTCCGACTATCATTGAGTTACGACTTGTGACTTTAGCAAGTCAACAACTATAGGGCATCTCTTGATAGTATTTTGGTCTTAATGTGGTATCTTATGAACATTTAGACTATCTTAAAAACCAAAAATACAATCATCAAAGGAAGAAATGCGAGTATTGCATATAAATCAAACTAACTGGAAATCGGGGTATTACATGACAAGTTGGTCTTCTTAGTGTCAGCAGTCCTTGGAGAAGTTGACTTATCTTTTATGTCAGGTTGACTATTGATGTTTTGTCTATAAAATCTATTTCCTATTTTCTTGATCACAAACTGTTCAGGTTGGATGACCTTTGACAACTTATGACTTTTAATAGGTGAGCTTGGAAACTCATCATTAGAATCATTTTCTGAATCATAATTAGTTGATTCTACAACAAGACAAAGATTTACTTCTTGTACAAAATCAGCAGATTCATCTTGTGAATCTGTCTCAATCCAAGTTGCTAGATTTTGATCTTTAGTAACTAACCCTTTTTGTTTTTCAAAAGTTCTGGGAGATCTCTCATATACTCATTTCTGGTAGATGGACAGTTTGAAGCAAAATGTCCAGGTTTTCTACAATTGAAGTATATGAGTTTTTCGATCTTTATCATCCTTAACTTCATTGGATTTGAAGTAAGGCTTGTGAAAGTTTGAACAAGAGGGTCTTTAGAAGCTTGAGGAAGGTTTTTGAAAATTTCTTTTGAAAGATTTAAACTTTCGAAACTGTTTTGTAAAGGCAACAAACTCCTCTTCATCAAAGTCATCATTTGACAGAGATGTAGAGGTTTCTGGTGTCTCTTCTTTAAAATGTAATGAGATCTCTTTGATTTTTTTCTCAATTTCTTGAGTTTTAAAAATTTCCTTCTCATAAATTTTGAGACTGGCGACAAGATTACGTATGTAAGTTTTGTTCAAGTCTCTTGCTACCTTTATGATAGTTACCTTGACATGTCATATGCTTCCCAAGTTACTAAGAAATCACATATTTAAATCTTTCATACTATAAACTTTACCAAGAGAAGAGCATCTATTACTTACCTCAAGAAATCTATCATATGCATTCTTGAGAGATTCTTTGGATCCTTTTTCAATGCATCAAACTTTTGTATGCAATCATATAGCTTGTTGTCCTTGGTGTTTTGTTCTCCTTCCACATACTCAACAAGAGCATCTCATGTCTATTTTGCTGTGTTGTAGTCATATATCTACTTGTAGTTTTCATCTGGAACAACACTTGATAGAATGTGTATAGCCTTGGCATCCAACCCATCCATTACTTTGTCTTCCTCAGTCCATTCAGATTGAGGTTTAAAGACATATTCTTCAATGGCAGTAGCAAGAGGATTTATGGTATCATCATTTGTAGTAAAAGATTTACCAAGATTAATGTTAATCTTCATGGGTTGTATAGGACCATTTCTGATACATTCCATCGATCTTTTATCTAAGTTATTCATATATCTTATAATTCTTTCTTTCCATATATTAAAGTGATCTTCATAAAAAATACGGTACTTGTGTAACATTCATCAAAAATAGATACTTGAGTAACATTGTTTGATAGAAAAGTTTTTTAAGTAGCCATGATCGATCTTTCAAGTTGTTAAACTTGAAAAAATAGATTTTTCAAAAAGCTAGACTCTGATACCAATTGTAAGTCTAGTAGGCAATGAAATAAGGCTAGGGGGAGTGAATAGATTTTTAAAAACTTTAGGGGTTATTTGGAAAACCTTCAAAACTGGCAGCGGAAAGGATTAGTTATCAGCAAATATAAAAACTCTATATCAGCTGATGAACAAAATAATATGTGTCAGCTTGTTGACATAGGTTTAAGTAGTAAATGTTTTAAGGAAATCATTGATATAAGAAATGAACTAAAAGACAATATATAAAATAATTAAGTAAATGATTAAAAAATGTAACTGGCTGACACTTAAGTAGATGAAAGTTGCTTAAGTGTTAGAAACAGTTCTATCAGCTGAAAGATAAATGACAAAGTATTTGGAGTGGTTCACAGTGTAAGCTGTTACGTCCACTACCAAGTTGGTCGAACTTGGATTTTTGAAGTGCACTAAATATTATTGAAATTTTAAGTGATCACTAACGGATTTGTGTACAACAAAAAACCAGTGTTTGAGGAGTATGATTGAGAAATAATCAAACTTGTTCAACAATCAAAGGTTCCTTAATGATTCAAAAGAATAAAAGGAACAAACTAAACAGTGATTGTTTAAACAAGAACTAGAAATAGATTATATATGATAGGCTATCTAGTTGGTGTTTTAGAGAAGAAGCTCTTCACAGAAAGATTGGAGTTCTGAATCAAATGAAAGCTTCAACATATTGTCTATGTTTATGTGGTTTGAGGATTTGTAAGATTTATGAAGTCAGTACACATAAGTCTACTAGATCTTTTGTTTCGATCCTTGCTTCAGACGTTTTATAAAGATTTTTTAATTTTGGAGCCGTTTGAGAGAGCAAGGTTGAATTTTGAATTTCTTTGAAGAATGCTAATGAAAATCTTTCATTGAATGCACAGAGACCTTCCAGAAGATTAGTGACAAAGGATATCTCCTAGTATGAAATGATAAAGATGGTGGCTAGCTAATAAATATGAAATACTGTAGAACATATAAGACATACATAAAAGTCTTCTATTGATAAGACATACAAAGAAAAAAAGTCTTCTATGAATATTTCATTGTTTGAAATATGATGGTAAAATAATAATTAAATATTTGATCATGAAGGTCAAGTGTTTTAATCGATACTGTTTGGAATCCTTTTAACAAAATTTGAAAACTTAACATCTTTAAGAATTTAGAGCAGTTCCAACAGTGAATCAATGTTTAGTAGATAGAAAATTTTTATACGCAAAGTAGACACTAACATTGAGGTATCAGCAGCTACTAGCTGCTGATGACTATGTTTAAGCAGATAAGATATTTTACTTTAAGAAGGCTGCTTAACAGAGTATACGAGGCATCTGCTGTGTAAACATTAGTAGGCATCTATCTACTGAAGGTTTCAGCAGACAGTGTAGACTTGATAAAAGTCTAAGTAAAACAGCCTAAAGGTTTAAAGTAACTAATAAGTTTAGACTAGTTGTTTTAACTAAATGGATTTAAGTAAATCTTAAACATGCAAGATTTTACAATATCTTCCTATTTACTTAAAGTCATTCATCCTAAGAAGAGAAGAATAAAATATACAAGCATGAAAAGAAAAACTACTAAATTCAGATTTAGAACTTAGAAATTTGATCCCTGCAAAAGATGTTAGTTGGAGCAAAACATATAACAAATGTAAGCATTTTAAATAGTTTCATGCTGATGGATCCATGTCATCAGCTTATTGCAATTGTGCTCGTCTCCTTAGATCGATGAGTTCCACAAGATATGCTTCAATCTTTGTTTTATATGCTTCAACTTTTGCTCTCTACATTTTCTCCTCCTGAAGGGGTTTAAACATAACAAATTCATATTTTTCTGCCCTTGTAGCCCACTTATTTTGGAAGGCTAGAATGGTATTCCAATCATGCATAGTAGCTTCTCGAGGAGCGCCAGTTGTAATGGCAGCCTAAATTTTAGTGGAGATGGTGCTTCGAATGTTTGGAACAATGTAATTCAGTTGTGTTTGGAGATTATTAAGCAGAAGGGAGTGGTAGTCGAGGGTTGTAGTGACATGCAGTCGATCAGGTTGAATTTGCACATAGTTTCCCTCAGTAAGATAAGTGGAGGATTATCATCAAAAGGTGTAGAATTTGGTTTGGAAAAAGGATGTGCAGGTTATGTGTTCTGATATGATATCAATAAAAATTGTCTGTTGTTTAGTTGGATGAGAGATAGCTTGACTGATAGTCTTTTTTTGCTTTTTCTGTCTTTTGATTACCGACCTGATTTGATTTGGAAGACGTAGGTAATAGCAAAATAGGCTTAGCTGGCATAGGGTCAGGTTTAGCAGATAAAGCTTAAGGTGAGGCAACATGTGGAGTTTTAGCAATAGGAACATGCTTGACATTAGAGAATAGAGAGATGTCTAAAGAGGGTGATCGTGACAATGGTGAAGAGCCCTAGGATGTCTCAGAAGCATTGAGATGCTTTAGCCATTCCTCCGTATAGTTGCTTTGATGGGTCACAAGTAGGTAGTTGGTGATGCTCCTTAGCATCATGATCATTGATAAACTTTATATGTCCATCCTAGTTGGTTTAGATGGGTCACAAGTAGGTAGTTGGTGGTTTTGGTTGATCATAATATTAGCCGATGTTGCTTGTCTGCCTAAAAGGTAGGGGTCATTGAGAGGTATGGGAGGAAGACCATGAAATTTTTGATATTTCTGCCAAACAGAGAGGATAATGTAAGGGTAAAATAGGTCATGCCTATTTTAATTCTTGTTTCCCTTTCGTGGCAAAATTCATATTTGACAAGTTTTGGTAATTTTGGAATCTACATCTTTAATTAGATTTTGTTAGCATTATATTTAGAAACAAAATCTTTTTATGAATCCTATTACAACCGGGTATCTAGTTTCCTTTGTTATATAGTAATAAAATCTATGGATATGGTAAGAAGATTTTATTTCCTTTCTCTAATCATTGTCCTTATAGAAGTCAGATTGTTTCTTGTGTGTAGGAGATTTCATCGTTATATATAAGAGGAGCTTGGACACGGCTGAAAGGTGCAGAGTTTAAAAGAGAAAAACCTAAGGCAAATAGCTGTGAGCAGACACTTTGAAGATTCAGAAGCAGTCTCTCATTCCAGACGTGCAGCAGTTTGATTGTAGCTTCTGATGTTATAACATTGGAAGATACATTGAGTTCTGGATTGCTGTTTATCTTCCTGTTAAGGTTTAGGAAGTTGATTTGTTTCTTCTCACGTTTAGTATACTCGTTTTCTGTGGGGTTTTGTTCTCTCCAAGATGTGTTGTCTTGTGAGAGTCTTTTATTTGGTGATTTCACAATATTTTTGTAAAACAATTAATCTTTCTAGTGAAATCTTTGTGGCCTTGAGGCTAGGTCTACAAGCATAGTCTTGTAGATCGTTTTTGGTAAACTTTTGTGTTCTGTTTATTGTCTTATTGATTCGTCTTCCGCTGCTTTGTTTGTTTTGACCTTTGTGACTTCCATTGTAGCTACATCGGCAGCTACATTGGAAACTACTTTGGTTTATCTTGAGAATCCTAGCTATTGTGTTCTTTCAATTGGTATCAGAGCCTTCTCTTGATATCACTAAGAGTTGTTTCTGGTCATAGTCGTGATGGATTCTCAATATGAGAATGTTGTTCGTCCTCCTACTTTGACTAATGCAAACTATTATATTTGGAAAGTCAAGATGCGTATCTTCATCAAATCAATTGATGAAAGAGCGTGGCTTGCTGTTCTAAATGGATGGAGTCCTCCTAAAACTACAGATTCTGATGGTGATATCAAGATCACCAAAGAATCTGAATGGTCTAATGAAGATAGGAATACTGCTTCGTTTAATTCTAAAACCTTGTCTGCTATATACAAAGCTTTAGATGCTAACACCTTTAGGGTGATTGCCAACTATGAGTCTGCTAAAGATGTTTGGGAGGCCCTTTAGACCTTGTGTGAATGACCTACTAGTGTTCGTGCCTCTAAGCTAAGATTACTCACCACACAATTTGAAAATACTAGAATGAATGAATCGGAAGATATTATGTCATATTATGGTAGACTTCTTGACATGTCCAACTCTGCTCTTGCTTTAGGTGATCCCATCACAAATGAACGTCTTGTTAGCAAGATGATGCGAACTCTGCCTGAAAGGTTTAATGTCAAAATATGTGCTATAGAGGAAGCACATGATATTGACAAAATGAGTTTTGAACGATTGGCTGGTATCCTTCAAAACTTTGAATTGAACCTGAATGATCAAATCAAACAAAAAGGCAAAGGGGCATCATCTTCTACTCCTATTGTGAAAAACATTGCTATGCCTGCTCCTATTGATATCTCTTCCGACTTGCTTGATATTCAAAGAGATATTGATGAGTCTGATTTTGGAGAAGAATCTATAGCTCTTTTGCCAACTAAATTTAGGAATTTTTTGAAAACTAAGAGTCAAAATAGAACTCCATCATCAAGCTCCAAAAACAATTTCAAACCTGATTATGGTAAATTTGCTCCCAAGGAAAATTCTTTTCAAACACCAGAAAAACCCTTCACAAATCCTTTTGCTTCAAAATCTTCTTAAAATGGAAAGAATATTGATTCCATTCAATGTAGAGAGTGTCAAGGGTATGGTCATTATGCAAACCAATGTGCAAATACTCTAAGGAAGAAAGGTTTAAACTTTTCAGTAACTTTGAGTGATAGTGATGGAGAAGATCCAGGTGATCTTATCACTCTCACCGTATATGATTAAACCGATCAGCCCTCTCGTCAATGTGACTTCCAATGTAGCTACATCAGAAGCTACATCAAAAGATGCAGGGGACAGAAACAGGGAAGATCACTACTATTTTAATTCCTCAGTCACAGAAGATGGTGGAGAATCAGAGTCTGACCTGCTGGAAGGTTACAAAGAATTATACAAAGATTGGGAGAAGCGAGCTCACCAAGTTACATTGCTTGGAAAGGCAAATGAGCTGCTGAAGAAGGCCAATGAAGAACAAAAGGATTGTATTATAAGGCTGGAAAGCTTGTTGAGTAAAAAAGATGTTGAGATCGAAGGTTTGAAAGAGCAGCTCACTCAAGCCAATGAAACCATGGCTAAATGGAACTCAAGTCAATAAAAATGGATGAGATGCTCAATTCAGGTAAGTCTTCTAAGTCAGGTATTGGTTTTGTACCAAAGATATTTGTGAGAGAGGGGGAAGGTACATATGAACCTAAACAACCAACACAAAATTTTCAGAACCTAAATTTCTTTGAGAAACCCAAATCGAGAAAGAAAAATTTTGTGTGTCATTTTTGCCATAAGTCTGGTCATATTCAACCATTCTGTTTTCTGAAAAAGGCTATCTATGAGGATGAAGTAAGGCATGCTTTCTTGGTTAAAAATCAGATGCAGCATCGAATGCAACAACCAATGCAGCAGCATTGGAAGTCACATTCGAAGCTACATCAGAAATCACATTCACAGAAACAACAACCTAAAACCTTTAAACAGATGTGGGTTCCCAAAGGCAGTAATAACAAAGGTAAATCCAAATACTGTGAACCATTTGACATATGTCCTGGTGCAAAATGGTCTGATGATGAAAAATGTAATGTAACCTTCACATCCTTGAAGTCACATATAGCTGGGTCATGGTACTTTGATAGTGGTTGCTCTAGACATATGACAGGTTCTATTGAGAATTTGAAGGACTATGTGAGTGTCAATGGTGGCTCTGTCACTTATGGAGGAGGGGCCAAAGGCAAGATAATTGGCAAAGGAACCTTGAATGTTGATGGTCTTCCAAATCTCACCAATGTCTATCATGTGGAAGGACTCAAAACCAACTTGATCAGTATAAGTTAATTATGTGATGATGACCTTCAGGTAAGGTTTGATAAAAATTCTTGTGAAGTTTTTGATCAGACTAACAAGTGTCTTCTGACAGGTACTAGATCATCTGACAATTGTTATATGTTCAACAATGGCCAAACATGTCACAAAGCTAGCCTTGACATTACATATCTTTGGCATAAAAAACTAGGACATATGAGTTTTCGTAAGCTCCATGAGCTTGTGAAACATGATGCAGTAAAAGGATTGCCAAGCTTGGATAAGAACTACACTAAGGTATGTGCACCCTGTCAGAAAGGTAAGCAAATCAAGGCTTCTCACCTCCCCATATCGCATTGTTCCACATCTAGGTGTCTTGAGATGATTCACACAGATCTCATGGGCCCTATTGAGGTTGAAAGTCTAGGAAAGAAAAAATACACCTTTGTTTGTATGGATGATTTTTCTAGATACACTTGGGTAATTTTCTTGAGAGAAAAATCTGATACTTTTGAGGTTTTTAAAATCTGGTACACCAGTGTTATGAACTTGTATGATCTAAAGCTTATTAGAATTAGATTAGATCATGGCACGGAATATGAAAATTCCTCTTTTTCTAGCTATTGTGCCTCAAATGGCATATCCCATGAATTTTCTGCTCCCAAAATTCCACAACAAAATGGAGTGGCGGAAAGAAAGAATATGACACTTCAAGAGATGGCAAGAGTCATGTTGAGCTCCAAAAATTTGGCGAAAAGGTTTTGGGCTGAAGCTTTAAACACAGCCTGCCATATTGGTAATAGGGTCTTCTCGAGACCAGGTAGCACCATGACACCTTATGAAATCTTGCTAGGAAAGAAACCGACCTTAAAATATTTTCATGTTTTTGGGTGTGTGTTCTATCTTCTCAATGGTAGAGATCATCTTTCTAAATTTAATTCCAAAAGTGACAAGTGTGTTTTCATGGTATACTCCACTAATAGTCGTGCATACAGAGTCTTTAATCGTAGGACTAAGACTATCATGGAGTCGATGAATATTGTCTTTGATGATCTAACGGATCTTGGCGACAAAACCATTGAAGATGATGTTTCAGGTATTCTTGATTTTGGAGATTACGTAACCCCGCATTTGAAACTAGTGAACTGTACGATCGTAGTAACCGCATATCTAGGAAGTTTAGCGGATGTGATTCAGAATGTGACTCCCAATGTAGTTCCGAATGTAGCTACATCAGAAGCTACATTGGACAAAACTTGGCGACGCCGAAACATGCTTAGAACAAGTAGAAAATCGCCCGCTTTGGTGATCATGAGCATGATATTCCTAGCAAAATTCAGAAAGTGCATCCCATTTCACAAATCATAGGTAATGTTCATGATGGGGTGTCAACAAGAAGAAAAGGTAAGGTAGATTATAGAAAACTTGCTTGCTTGTCTACTCTAGAATTTGAAGAAATACATGCCTCTTGTTTTGTATCTACCATTGAACCTAAAAATGTGCATGAAGCTCTAAAAGATGAGTGTTGGATAAACTCCATGCAAGAAGAACTTGATCAATTCACTAAAAACGATGTTTGGTATCTTGTTCCTAGACCCACTTCTGTGAATGTTATTGGAACAAAATGGATTTTCAAAAACAAATCAAATGAAGTGGGAGAAATAATAAGAAACAAAGCAAGACTTGTGGCTCAAGGGTATACACAGTTGAGGGGTGGATTTTGATGAAACCTTTGCTCTGTGCCGCATTGAGTCCATACGTCGCTTGCCATTGCAGATGCTTTCTTGACATTACTCTTCAACAAATGGGCGTGAAGAGTGCCTTTTTAAATGGTATTCTTGAAGAAGAAGTTTTTGTGGAACAACCAAAAGGTTTTGAGGACCCCCATAAACCCAATCATGTTTTTAAGTTAAAAAAGGTCTTGTATGGTCTCAAACAAGCTCCTAGAGCTTGGTATGGGAGACTTACATACCATCTTTTAAAAAGTGGGTTTAGAAGGGGAGAGGTGGACAAAACTCTTTTTATTCAAAAACAAGATAAACACATTTTGATTGCACAGATTTATGTTGATGATATTGTGTTTGGGTCCACCTCCAAATCCTTGGAAAAAGAATTTGTGAATTGCATGACTTCCACTTTTGAGATGAGTATGGTAGGGGAATTGACTTTTTTCTTAGGGATTCAGATAAAACAATTGCATGAAGGGATGTTCATATCTCAAGCCAAGTATGCTCTTAACTTGGTGAAGAAATTCAATCTTGAGAATGGAAAATGTAAGAAAACCCCTGGGTACATCCAATAAACTTTGCAAAGATGAAAAATCTGAAAGTGTTGACCATACATTGTATAGGAGCATGATAGGAAGTCTGCTATATTTAACTGCCACCCGTCCAGACATCATGTATAGTGTGTGCTTGTGTGCTAGGTATCAAGCAAACCCTAAAGTCTCTCATTTGAAAGCTGTCAAAAGAATAATTAGGTATGTTGGTGAGACTTGTGCTATGGGTTTGTGGTACACAAAACACACTAATACCAATCTTGTTGGTTTTAGTGATGCTGATTGGGCTGGTAGTGTTGATGACATGAGAAGTACTTCAGGTGGATGTTTTTATTTGGGAAACAACTTGATCTCTTGGTTTAGTAAAAAACAAAATTGTGTTGCCCTCTCAACAGCTGAATCTGAATACATTGCTTTGGTAGTGGGTGTACACAACTTTTATGGATGAACCAAATGATCAAGGATTATGGCTTACACAGCAATGTATTAACCATGTATTGTGACAACACCAGTGCCATAAGTATAGCAAAAAATCATGTTCAACACTCTAGAACCAAGCACATTGATATAAGACACCATTTTATTAGAGACTTGGTTGAACAAGGTATTATTTGCATTGAACATGTGGGAACTGAAAATCAATTGGCTGATATTTTCACTAAGAGTCTAGATTTTGAGAGATTTATAAATCTTAGGAAATCTCTCGGTATATGTGCCATGTGACCCTTCACTTATATATATATATATATATATATATATATATATATATATATATATATATATAATTTAGGCATCTTGCATTGAGTTTTTAGGGGGGCACACTAGTTTCATCTTTTATGTGTTAGTACCCTTGTTTGCTGTCCTGGATTTTCATTCAACATCTATTGTGATTTCATTGTTCTGATTCTCCTCACTCTCTCTAAAAATGATATATCAATTGAAAAATCTTAAGTCCACAAAGGAAAGAGCTACCTTTTTGAAATTTAGGGATGTAGCAATCTATCTTGGTACTATGGAACTTAGGTTCTCATGGGTTGATCTTGAGAAAATTGACTCCCCTCAATAGAAAAAGAGTGAAAGCTACCTAACAGAAAAGAGCTACCGATCGATGTATTTTATACGCCGATTTTATATGCTTCGTGACTTGAATTAGGCTATTTCATGAGTCTTTTGAGTACTAATATATGTTTTTGGTGAGTTTTGTAAGTTTCTGTGATTGTTCGTGAAAATACGCGAAACTCCAGGGTTTTAAGTGCAAATTACAAAGAAAGAAGAATTGAAGAAAATGAAAGATGTCATTCTGGACACCTTGCGGACGCAAGGTGCCTCAGACCTTGCGACCGCAAGGTAGGCGACGGTCCCCGGCCGAAATCGAAGAGCCAAGAAGCACACACATCGGAGACCTCATGCGACCAAAGACCTCAAGGTAGGAGAATGCGCAAAATTCGGGTTTTCACACGTCATTCGATTCAATCACAACTCCCAAGTATATATAGAAGTCGATGCCGAGCCTAAGCATAAGGAGGACGGCCGAAGCTCTCTTTACATAGATTTTAGGTAGTTTTAGATTGTATAACATAATTAGGTTTTGTAATTTCAAGTATTGAAGATCAAATCATGTCTTCCATCATCTTCATGTGTCGTTCATCGCCTATGATGAACTAAATCATCCATAATCTAGGAGGTGGGAGGTAACTTGTATCGAATTTATGTTTTGATTCTTATATTTATGTCTATTCAATGCTTGTTGATTGTGTTGTTTATCAATCCCTCTATTATTTTGCTTTGAACAAATGAATGTAATCGCAAATAATAAAGGCTTAGAGGTGCGGATACCTGCATGACCAAGTGCATATGTCGCATTAATCGGCTCACCAACACAATAAATTGGACCTATCGAAGCACAAGAGTGATAAGTTAGGACCAGGTTCTTACATGATCTAGGTGACAGATAGATCATAAATCTAGGTGACAAACTAGATTACGCCTCCTGTGCTTAGGATATGGAATGGGTGAATTTTGCGGGAGGGAGACTGAACCAATTGTTCAACAGACCATATCTATTTTTAGTGAACGAACCCAAGACATTGAATGACATTATTATGAATTGAACATAAAGGAGATATAAGTGAAACCCAGAATCCTAGATTTCCACTTACCATAAGATCTTCATATCTGTTATCACTGTCTAATTAGTTAACATCTATAACTAGTAAATTAGAGTAGAATTAAACATAAAAACCCCCCCTTAGGTTAATAATTTGCTATCTATAACCGCACTGTTCGTGATCACTTGTCTTTGTGGGTTCGACCCTTGCTTCCCAAAACTATTCTATAATAGTCTTGTACACTTGCAAGGAAATAGATAAAATAAAACATCGATCACTACCTATGAACAAGGTTGTGGCACCTTTCTTTTGGGACTATGAATCCTCGGATTTCATGGGTTGATCAAAAAGTAAAGTGGCTTCCCTTGGTAAATAGTATGAAAGGTTCCTAGTGGCATGTTGTGAATATGCTTGAAATAAAGTAAAACTATTCTCATAGGGAAATAAATTACCTGTGGTTTTTATGGGAGTTGAGTGCTGCTTTGGTTAACAAAAGATGAGGAAGTGTACATAAAATCACAACTTTGGCGAATGTATCTCCTAATGCAGCTACATTGGAAACTACATTCAAATGATCTAGACATTTATCACATGTGTGTGACTGCATTGGTTTTATGATCTTGGCATATTGATAGGCATAATTTCTAGGTCATAATCTGTTTTTGATCATATCAGCCAGTTGATCTTTTTGTCCTATCTCATATAAAGTGCAATCTATATACCAATGTTCTCCCTGTTGAAGTCTATTTGGTTGTCTAATCTGTGTAGTGTCCATGAGCTTTTGATCCAGATTATGCTTACTGATTGTCAGTTAAGTGGTGTGACAATTTTGGTTAGTTAAGTGATGTGTGTGTTAAAAATCCTTGATAATTTCAAAATTCAAAGATTCAAAACTAAGATTGGTTGTTATTCCCTCACTCTTCACTCTCCACCTATTTCTCTTGACAAAATCAGATCTTCTATCTCTCCCTTTAATGTGATTTGGTCAATATTTGATTTATCGTCAAATTCAAAATCTGGTTAGTTGATTTACCATAGTCCCCTCCTATTTCCTAATCTCTTGTGACTAACGGCTAATTGCAATTAGTGGCAGCTATTAATGTGTTTTTCAGGTGGCTGGACCTTAACACTTTCTGAAACATCTCTTGCTCTTCAATTCCATAGAAGTGTGCTGCCGAAGCTTGTCCACTCCAAAATCCTTCTTCATCGTTCTCTCTCTGATTCTCTCAACAATAATCCCATGGCTTCATCATCAAGCACTGCTTCTGAAAGTTTTAAGCAGAACCCCTCCATTAATGTAGCTTCCAATGAAGCTACATCGACGCCAATCTCATCCCCTGAAAACCCTGAATCTGCAATTGTTGTAGCCCAGCCCCTTCCGGAACCTCTTAATGTTATACTACCAGTAGAGAAGGGGAATGCTATCGATGTGGATAATCTCGTTGCCTGTCTGGGTTGCCCCAAATTAGGAACCCTAGCACACGACGGTCAAAGTGACTGAGAGGGATTCCAACTAATTTCGACAATCCGAGTAAGGAAGAGATTGCTATAGCCAAGAAACACAAAATGTCTCCTGGGAAATTTGAAGAACCCTTGCCCGTAGACAATGATTCTGATGATGAGGATTATGAAGCTGCAACAGAGACTGTTCCAATCGCTCAAGCTTCTGCTTCCAAACCTGTCTCTTCAACCTCTGTTCCTGCTGTAGACGATGTGATCAATGAGGACTACCCGATTCCTTCACCTCGGGTTGTCTTCCAAACCGACTCACCTTCAAATGTCAAAGGAGCTTCGGATGATGGTTCTGGTTCACCTTCGGCCTCCAATGCCGACATTAGTTTTTCTAATGAACAACGTACCCTGGCTGATTTCTTGGTACAAATGAAGACTGCATCCTCTCAACGGTCTCCTCAAGCTTCACCTCCTCTGGCTACAAATTTAGCTCAGACATCAAGCTCTTCTGAGTTTGATGATAGTTCAGACAAAGATTTTGCTAGTAAGGAAGCCACCCCTGCTGAAAGTGATGAGAGTGAAGAGGCTCTTATTCGTTTTACAAGAAGTCGAGCTTCAACTGTCAATGTAGCTACATCCAAAGCTACAATTGTCTCTGCATCCTCTTCTGCTGTTGGTGGTAAACCCTTCTCTGCCCGATTTCTTTGCAAAGCTGCTTCTGTTAGGTATAATACATCTAAAAAAATAGTTGATGAACGAATTATTCCCTCTGCTGAACTAACAGAGCAAAATTTGAATCAAAATTTCATGGATAGAGGACTTTTAGGCACTCTCTCTTCTGCTTCTCCATACTTTAGAGATCTCATTTATGAATTTTATGCAAACCTTGAAAAGAGAATCTCTTCTGTGTCTGATCCCAAATTTGAAAAGGTTTTTGTTCGTAGCAAATGGTATCATTTTTCCTCCTCCCTCATTAACAAGTTGTTTAACACTCCTGAAATTGGCCCATTTTCTATGACATCTGACCTCCATACTTGTGCACTTGAACTTACTGGGGGTATTGTGCATAAATGGCCTGGGAAAGGGTCAAATATAAGCACCTCACAGCTTTCTTCGATGTATGCCCTTATGCACAAAATCTGTTGTACAAATTGGGCTCCTACAACAAACACCAACACCTTAACAGAAGAACATGCCAGAATTTTGTATCAGGTTAGAACTGGAAAGCCCTTTGATTTTGGGGATTTTGCCTTCCGAAAAATCGTTTCTCTTGCTGAATCTAAAGGAGATAAAAGATCCCTCATTTTTCCTTCTTTGATTTACAAAGTCCTAGTCTCTCAGGGTTTTACTCCAGTTGTTGGAACCAGACTTACTCCTATCCTTGAACCCCTTCACATCTCTGTCAAACTCCTAAAAAGGGACAGGATTCTCAATCTGCCCTTAGCTTATCCTTATCCCCCTGTCTCTTCAAATCATTCTCCTTCTGCTCCTGGTCCATCAACATCTCAACCTTCTGCCCATGCTATCCCAAATGTTACTGGCAATGTAGCTGCATCAGCTGCTTCATCACAGCCTATTACAGCTGATCCTTCTGCTCCTATCTATGTTGCCTTCATAACTGCTCAACTGGCCATGGTTAATTCACAATTAGCCATCCTGTCTTCTCAGACTTCTCTCCTCCAATCCTTGGCTGCACAGTATTCCTCCTGGCTAGCCTTACATTCTGGCCAAATAGGGGGTGATGTTCCAAGTGTTCCAAGTATTCCTGCTACTGCTGCTCATATTCCTGAGGATGCTGCTCATGGTGTTTCTGAAGTTTCTGAACCTGCTCATGATGTTTCTGAACCTGCTGCAGTGGAAAAAGTTGCTGGAGAAGAATGTTGAAGTTTCTGAACCTGGTTGTTGTAATCAAAACAATATTTTCTGTTTTTCTCTTGGTCTGTAATAAGTTGTTTCTTAAACTGCTTGGTTGGTTATGTAGCCCTCTTAACTGATTGGTAGGATTCATAGCTGCTTGTGGACATTGCATACAATTTTGATTGCCCAACATTATTTATGTATGATACATAGGTTTAGGGGGTGTTTCTGGGTGTTTCTTTCTAACAAATGCAGGTTGAAGTTTGTGATTGATAATGACAACACTTGTCATAATATTTGACCAGAAATGCTCAACAAATGGGGTGATTGTAAGGGTAAAATAGGTCATGCCTATTTTAGTTCTTGTTTCCCCTTTCATGGTAAAATTCATATTTGACAAGTTTTGGCATTTTTTGTATTTATATCTTTAATTAGATTTTCTTTTCCTTGGTCCTTAAGTTTAGGCATTATATTTGAAAACAAAATATTGATATAAATCCTCTTTCAACCGGGTATCTAGTCTCCTTCATTATATGGTAATAAAATCTAGGGGTTTGGTAAGAAGATTTTATTTCTTTTCCTCTAATCCTTGTTCTTGTAGGAGTCGGATTGTTTCATGTGTGTAGGAGATCTCGACATTATATAAAGAGGAGGCTTGGACACGGCGAAGCGTAGATTAAGAGAAAGAAAACGGCGTGTCTTTGAAACCTTGAAGATCCAGAAGTTGTCTTTCTTTCCAGACGTGAAGCAGTTTTAATTGTAGCTTCTGATGTTATAACATTGGTAGCTGCATTGAGTTCTGGATTTGTGTTTGTCTTCCTGTTAGGTTTTTAGGAAGGTGTTTTGTTTCTTCCCACGTTTATTATACTTGTTTTCTGTGGGGTTTGTGCTATCCAAGACGTGTTGTCTTGTGAGAGTGTTTTGTTTGGTGATTTCACAATATTTTTGTAAAACAATTAATCTCTTTAGTGAAATCTTTATGGCCATGAGGCTAGGTCTACAAGCATAGTCTTGTAGATCGTTTTGGTAAACTTTTGAGTTCTGTTTTTCTGTCTAAATAACTCGTCTTCCGTTGTTTTGATTATTTTGACCATTGTGACTTCCATTGTAGCTACATCAGAAGTTACATTGTAAATTACATTGGTTTCTCTTGAGAATTCTAGCTATTGTGTTCTTTCAATGACGAGTCAACTTGGCTGTAAAAACCTATAATGACCAAGCAGCATGTAAGTGTGACTAATTTTTATATTTAAAAAAATAGCACTTCAGTTCATGTTGTGAGGACATTTCCAAAATGTTCACTAGATTAATGACCAAAATCATTTTTTAAATAGTGACTACCATTAAAATTGGTCAATCTATTCTTTTGGCCATTACTTCCTACGTCCCCAACATAATGATTTTGGTTTTTAATTTTATTTGACTCAAAATACTTGTTCACTTTGTAAAAATGAACAATTAATTACTTTAATTTCTTACTAGGCACCTCATTGAATACTCTGTAAAAATATAATTGTTAGTTATTAATCTAATTAAAGAGATTACATTTTAAGAGTTTAATAATTAAGAGATAGTAATATCGTAATTGAAGCTGGTTATATTTATAGTAGGATAACTTATATATAACCCCCCTCAGCTATAGGTCATGTTAAAAGTTCCCCTCTCAACTACCAATTAAAGCAATGTGCTCTCTAAAGTATCCCATTTTCTTTGCTTGCACATGTTGTTTAGGCACTGTCATGTGTTGACAAAAAATGCTTACCCGAGACTCAAGTGATCATCATTAGGTATAATTTATTTTACCATAATGCTATTTTAGTGTTTTAATTGACTATTTACCCTTGAAAAAAGTAATTAATATATTAAGATGTGTTAGTTAGACATACCCAATCAACACTGAAAGGAAATTATGGCAAAAAATTATATAAAGATGATCACGTGAATCTCAAGTAAACATTTCTCATCAACTTAAATAACAATTCCTAAACAGATGCCTAATTAAAGAAATTTTGATAGTTAATAAGGTATATTGCTTCAACTGGTAGCCGAGAGAGACAATTTAGACTTGATCTATAGTTGATGGGGTTATCTCTAGTTTTTATCCTTTACAAAAGGGGAGCGGTATTCCAAAAATCTTTAAGTGTACTCACTTACTAAGTAGACCCCCTCCTATAATTTAAAATAATAAAAAACATCGAGTTTACCCTCTTGCATTCCTATTTTGTCCTCCCCTATTTAAAACATAAAATTATTACACACACACCCCTCCCCTACCCCCACCCCAGCCCCTATCTTGAATATAACAAATACCAAGACCCCTTCCCCCTTTAACGCAAACCCAACCACTGCATCATATCTCTTTCACTTAGAGCGGTTGCAAGCCGTCATAGAAAGAAAAAAACGGCAACAACCTCATGGAGCAAAATGCAAGGGAACCCAAACACAAACCCCTTCCTTTCCTTCAATTCGAGCAACAAAGGACAAATATGTTTGACCTTGGTCGGTGAAACAAATCTTGAAATGTTCGGCCACCATCGAAGGAACTTATTTATATACTGTTATGCCAACATTGGTGGAACATTGTCAGTAATGTTTCACTAGTAGTGACCGAACATTGTGTTATTTGTTCCACCACCCAGAGCCGAATATGCTCAATGTTCCTTCGATGGTGGCCGGATATTTTACGACGAGAACTTCTTTTTAAAGGAAAATCTGATGGTTTGCACAATCGTAAACATAAAATGATAAAAAGATACGTATCACTTGGGTCATATTGACTTCTTTTTGCTCCATATTTGATTTTCATCCCAATGTTGAAGGGTTTGGGAAGAAGGATATGTTTTTTTTAAAAAAAAAAGTTTGGAGTTTTCTCAAATGGCATTGAAGTGTGTTTGGAAGAAGGGGGTATTTGTTTTTTTTGGGAGTGGCTTAGTTAGAGCAACTCCAAGGGTACCCCCTTTCCCTCATTTTGGGGTTTTGAGGCCTCCAACTTGGCTACAACCGAACCCCAAACCCTTTACCAAATTTGGGGTTGTGTACAGTGCTACCCTAAATTTGGGGTTCCACTGTTCACACCCCCAAATTTGGTATTGATGGGGACCCATGGTATAAATTAATTTTTAATAATTTTACAATTGTTAAAATTATTTATAATATAATATTCTTAATTTAAATGTATTAAAAACTAATAAATATCTAATATTAGACAATATAAATAAATAAATAATAAATAAATAATAATATTATTAAGTATTTTAAATTATTGAACATTATTAATTGAATAATTAATAATTAATAATTTTTCAATCATTTGTATATATTATATACAAATAAATAAATAAATAATTATTATACTAATTATAGAACACCAATTTCACATTTAAACTAAAAAAAATGCATACATATTAAAATTATTAGAAAATTTATAAACTTAAAAGTTCATGCATATAACACACCACGAATAACATGACATACAATTAAATATACTAAAATTATTAATTGTGCAATCTTAGTGATTATTATTTAAAAGGTTAATAGCAAATTAATATACATATTGATAAATAAAGTAAAAGAAATGAAAATATAATATGTTAAGGAATATTTTATTTGAGGTTATGGGTTGAAGTTGGAATAATGTTTGGTGTTGAAATGGACAAAATTTGGGGTAAAATTTCACTAAATTTGAGGTTCCTTGTTGGAGATGGTCTTAGAGAATTATGATTTTAAGAAAAGCAAAGGGTGGTCTATTTATTGATATGTGCTGATGAAATATTACTTAAAACTGATGACTTACGACTGATACTAGCTTTTATATATATCATTATTATCACTTACTATTATTGATTTTATTATTATTAATATTATTTTTATTATTAATATTACTTTTTGATCACGCAAAATTGGTGATCTTGTCATGTGCTAGTATGAGACAGCAGAATATGGTAAAGAGACAATAAATTTAGTAGGATATCTGGCTGATCAAGGTTCCGAACATTAACAAACCCTCTTTAACATTTGGGTTATGACGATTACATTTACTATTACTGAACTGAACTGAAGAACTGAGATTTTTTTACAGAAAATGAAGGAGACATCTAGGTTTTTGGGCTATGGATCACCAAGATTCTGGGAGATTCTTCTAAGGTAAACTTTACTAATACTCTATTTTTTCTTGCTATTCTGGGTCCTTTTCTTTGTAACCTTCAGTTCCCCTTTTATACCCAATCGGAGCGGGGCATGGTTGTTCGTGAAATGGAGGTGGCCTCTTTTCATTGGCAGGTCTGGGCGGCCCTTCATCATATTTGCTTGGCACGGAATTAGGTGAGTGATTTGAAAAGATGGATGTCTATCAGGGAGCAGTTAGCTGAATGTAGCAGTACTTTTGTCGTATGATCAGGCTATGAGGCAGAACTACAGTGGGATGACTTTATCGGGGTGCGTGCCATGTTGGGACGAGCGCTGCCAACCCCAGGTGTCTCGGCATGGGCAGGATCGAGGATTCGTTTCTCAGGAAGGTTGGCTGAGCTCGCTTAGTGGGTTGACCGAGTATTCTTTCGGCAGATCAATTCTTTGGTCGGCATGGTAGCGTGATTGAAGAACTCATGAGAAGAATTGGGTCGTGCTCGGCCTGGTGGGTCCGTTCTTTAGTCAGCCTGACAGCGACTGATCCCTACTTAGGCCGACTCGGTATTGGAGGACTCATGAGAAGAATTGGTTCGTACTCGGCGTTGTGGGTCCTAGGGTCGGCACCGGCTGGGACCCTTCACTTTTATGAATATTAATATTAATTTTATTAATTTTATTATTTTTACTATATTATTATTTTTACTATATTATTATTATTATTAATTTTATTATTATTGTTATTATTATTTTTATTATTATCAATATCATTAATTGTTATTATTATTATATTTATTATTATTATTACTCTATTTTTATTATTCTTGTTATTATTATTAATATTATCATTACTCATATACTATAATGTATTATTATTATTATTATTCATTTTATTATTATTATAAAATTAATTTATAATAATAATAATTCATTATTATTATTATTGTTACTTTTTGTATTGTTATCATTACTATTATTAAGAAGGCTAATCATGAAATATATAAAATTTCAATAAAGAAGAGGACTTATGTGTTTTTGAAAATTTTAAATAAGCACTAGGCTTAATGTTTACAACTTATGGCATTATATGTACTTTAAGTGGTTTGTACTTATGACTTATCATATCATGAGTGAAATCAAACGCTTCAAAAACAATTTATGGTAAGTCATAAGCGCATTCTGATAAGCCAATTCAAAATATCCTAGAAAAAGAAGGTTACTTATGTCTTTTTGGTTGAGAATAATTTTGTTATTAAGAAAAAAAAATTAATGGGGTACACTTAGAGGAAATATGGATCTGAATAGTGTTCCCTTTTACAAAAATACTTGGGTATGTGCAAAAAGCTTATATCGAGGAAAAATTAAACAATTTTAGAGATTGAATGCAGCTGTTAGTTATCGACCACATTATTATTTATTACTTTAAACTAATATATGTTTGGACGTAATTACCTTTTAAATACATGTCATTTGAAGTTTAGTACTTATATGTTTTATTGTCAAATTTCCTTCTTAATCTTGAAGCATTAACAAATAAGGTTTGTTTTCTATTTTTATTTTGTGTTTAATATATTTTTAGTTAATTATATTTATGAATTATGACTCGTATCATATTCTATTGTCAAAAGAAATATTTTACAAAACCAATTTTTTTAAAAATATATGTGATATGATATTATTGAAAACAAAGCAAATAATTTTAATCTATGCAATATTACTTAGAAAAAATCAGTCCAATAATAGCAGTATGATAGGTAGAGAATTGATAATCAGTGCACATCAATTCCAAATTCAACTTTTTGAATAAATTGTAATAGGTAGGTAAAAGATACTAAAAACATTACCACAATATATCGAAATCTGGTTTTATGATTGGATTAGTTGTTTATAAGTATATTGTTTAAATTTAATTGTGATTTTTTTTTAAATTTCAATAACCTCAAAAGTTTGGTAGATATAACTTGTCATTATGACTTCTTTTATTATTATGAAACATGACCTCATTCGTTAGCTTATTTGATTCAAAAATTGAAAAAATGTTGTTCATTTGATATGTTTTGAACTAAAAAAATATATGTAGAAATGTAGTTTAAAAATAGGAATAATTGCGGAACGGTCCTTTTCAAAGTTTATAATCATTCCGGCCCCGTAATATTTTTTTAACCGAAAAAACACTTTTTTGGTCAAAAAACTACGATACTCTTAATGAGCCTGAGTGCACTACGGAAATGCATCGTAGTGTATCAATTTTTGCATCGTGATGCATCATTTTAAATGAAATCAATTTTAATTACAAAATCCAATTTTTGCACCCTGATACATAGATTTTAATTACCTAATCAAATTTCGCACTGCGATTCATAAAATATTACTTAATCCAATTTTGCACTGCGATACAAAATCATAATGAATCAGACCATGTCTCCAGCTTCTTCTTTCATCTCCTCCATCGTAAGCATTCGTCCTCCTCCTCTGCATTTATTTCTACTGAAAAATCATTCAACCCAACGCATATATATTACAGTTTCGTACTTAATGAATAAAAAAAAACTATTTCCTTGCGCAACAATGGTAATTTTCAAATCCAAAGTGTTGGTCGTGCTGTTGAATGAGACAATGACATTTTAGGAACATTTATTTCGAAAATAAACTTTAGCAGTTGAAAAAAAAAAAGACAGGACTTGAGGGATTATAAACTTTGCAAAAGGGACCGACTAGAATTTCACCCTAAAAAATAAGTTTAGTTAGCATCTTCACATGGGCAAGTAATTAAACGTAGTTTTGTTCCAACATAAATTTATTTAAAATAATAATTAGTCATGTAGTGAATAAACAAAAAGGTTAATCGCACCATTGATCACTTAACTTTGAGCCGTTCTCACCATTAGTCCCTTAAGAAATTTTCGTAACAATTGGGTCCTAAAAGTTTTAAATTTTCGCAGCCTCAGTCATTTTAATAGATGCCGTTAGAAAAATTCCGTTAAGTGCCCCATGTGCCTCTCACGTGCGCTCGGGTAAGGGCTAAAATGAAATTTCTCAAAACTAAACTATATGACAATTTGCAATTGAGTCCCCTAAGGTTAGGAAAAAGTCCAAAAGCCCTCAATTTCAGATCTACAATTCTCTACACGTTTTATCCTTTTTCGGTAGATTTTTTTATTCACAATAAAGTATCAATGGCGTTCAAGCAATCCCTAGTGCAACGACTTTTCAGCATTTCAAGAGTATCAAATCAAGCTCTACACAGTTGACACATTTCTCCGTCATCCTCCGGTGCACAAGCACTGGTCCCTCTAGAACCGAACAAGGTCGCACCAGATCGTGGAGATGAATCGATGTTTCGACGATTCCTCTAGCGACGAACGTGTTGGAGCTCCGATACCTCCCAAACGGAGAAAAGTTGATGGAGAAATTACAAGATATGAGCAATGTTAGAGATCAAATTCGATTAGATGGACTATTGTCGCCAATGAAGGAGGGGGAATTGAGAGTGGAAGATGTGAGGAAAGTTCTAATGGATGCCATTAGAGAAATTTCATTTTAGCCCTTACCCGACGCACGTGAGAGACACTTGAGGCACTTAACGGAAATTCTCTAATGGCATTCATAAAAAGGATTGAGGCTGTGAAAATTTAAAACTTTTAGGACCCAATTGTTATGAAATTTTTTTAAGGGATTAATGGTGAGAACAACCCAAAGTCAAGGGACCAATGGTGCGATTCACCCTAAACAAAATAAATAGTCTCTCCATTTTTAAAGGGCTAAATGCACCATTCGTTTCTGAACTTTGGCCAAATACATCATAGTCCCCCAACTTTAAAAGTGATCACCATTGACCTAAGTACGCCTTTTTGGTGCACTGGTAGTCCCTAGCTCCTCACGTTGTTTCTTTGTTGCCGTTAATGAACACATGGGCAACTCACGTGATGGCTAATCTATCTTTTCCACAGGCAGCAAACATCAAACATACTTACACGCGATATTGACAAAATTTTGCAGTCTATTGTTATCGTAAATCATATTAGGGCTTAGGGTTTCACAGTGCGATTATGTGAGAAATTGAGTAAGTTAGGGTTGAGAAGGTGAATTGAAGAACAACCAAAGGATTGCAATCAAGTTTCACTGTAAGATGGCTATTGTATGGGATATTCGTCAATCACAATGGACTATGGATCGCGAGGGCTTATATTGTAAGTATCTCTTCATCCCATTTTTTAAATTGTTTGAAAAATATAAGTCCAGTGTGAGTGTCTCATTCCGAACTGGTCCGCGCCACTGAACAGCGGGTGGTTTTAAAACTTCGAGTGCGTGGAATACGTTCGGTCTCAATTTGTGGACTCAAAATATGTATAACAGAGTCGTCATCTTTATTTTAAGGATAAATAAAGAAAAATCAAATATACCAGATTTGTGAGGGTTCAGAAGCTAATTTACGAGTTGGGAAGGGGTTTAGGCACTCAACTCGCCCTTTCGGTCTCAAAATATATTTTTGGCTAAATATACTCATTTTATAAATTTAATAATTTAAATAAAGCATTTAAATATATATACAAATATATATGTATATATATATGACAGAAGAAATAAAAGAAAGTTATAGTAGCCTCATTTTAGAGTTGCAAATAGAGCATATGAAATTTAGGCTATAATAATGATTTATTTTATTGCTATTTATAATAAAAAAATTACCAGCGTAACGACTTATTTTATGATATATTATTATTTTTAATAGCAATATTTTATTACATGAAAATAATAATAACTTTAGGGTACCTACCTTTTGAAGCGTGATAGTTTTAACTCGGACCAACTTCGCTTTAGGAATATTTTAGGTGTGCTCACTCTGTTCTTCAGGGAGAGTGAGTCTTTTCTTATTTTGTATTGTCGGAATTTGGGCAGTGTAACTGCTTGTTTTGGTTGCTTTTCGCATCGGGATCCGGCAGCACAACTTCTTGTGTTCGTTTGAGGTATGTTGGTGTCAGGTCTGAAATCGGGCAACACAACTGTTTGTTTTTGCTTGATATCGCGTCTGAAATCGGGTAGCGTAACTGTTTGTTATGGTTTTTTGGAACCGGTTAAATAGGGCGGGAACCTAACCGATTGATTAAGTTTAAGTTTGGCCAGTGAGTATAAGTGTTTAGGAGGGATTTTAGCAGCTTAACAGTACTCTTGGATTTATCTGAAAAACTAACTGCGTAAACATTGTGATCGTTCTCCGTAAACATTCCCTTTGTTTGTGTACTGGGAGACTCTATTTATAGGCTGTGAGGAAGCAGAATTAACAACGAAGGAACAATATATATTTTATCTTTGTGCATAAAAGTGTTGTACCTTACGTTGAAAGAATTGTACCAAAGAGCAAACCAGAAGCCGGAAGTAACAAAAATGAGCGCCCTCTACAACAATTTTGGGTGCAGTGCCCATTCTTGTTCTAGTTTGTACCACTTTTTGTTTTCCCTTTACTTTTTGATACTTTCCCCCCTTCTGTTCTCAGATTTGTTTCTCGTTTCGTCCTTTGACACTTTGAATCCCCTGAAACTTAACATCTGTTAGTCCTTTTTAACTGGATTTTACATTTTATAGAATGTTACAAATAGGGGTACGAAATTGGGGTATCTACATCCAGTGATTTCGATATGTGATATGTGAGACTATTTTGTTTATTTGTTGGAATTTGTCCCCACTCCCTTTGTTTTTGTTGCAAAAGCCTAGTTTACATTTGTTTATAAGAGTTGTGGTCCATGCACGTTGTGTATCTGTTTATAAAAGTTGTGGTCCATGTCTGTTTGTTTACATTTGTTTAGTTTTGTGCTTTGTGGACCATGTTGCTTTATGTATATATGTATTGGAGTCTTTAAGCCTTTATGCATTTATGTCTTTATGTCTTTATGTCTTTATGTATGTATGTATGTATGTATGTATGTATGTATGTTTGAATTTATGTTTGTATGTATTTATTTATATATTTATGTATATATGTATGTCCTTTGTCTTATGTGTATATGTATGTAGTTATATATGTATGTCCTTTGTCTTTATGCAGTCAAACATGATCTCTTTTTTACCTTGAAAGTCCATCATGGGGGTCCCTTTTTCATGTAATCATGTGGTAGTATACATTGGAGGGAAAATTGATTATGTTGATTATCCGATGAATGAAGACTTAAGGATGAGTGTGATTCATAAGATTATGGAGAAATTAGGAATTGTGGGTGAGACTAGGTTTTATTACTTTTTAGAGCCAGGGTTTAGCTTAGAGAGAGGATTAAAACTATTTGTAGATGATGAGTGTTTAAAAATTGTAGAGAGTTGGGTGAAGGTTGAAAAAAAATCAGTTATTTGTTGAGATTGATTTTTTTGGTTATGTTGCTTTGGAAGAGGGTAGTGAGTAACCAATTATGGATGTTACTAAGCAGAGGGTGGGGAGTACAATGAAAAAGAGGGCGTTGTTTTCATATATTGTTAGTGATGATGTTAATATCACTGATGAACTTGAGAATGAGGTTACAAATGATCCAGTAGGTGAGGCTGAGTCACTGTCTGAGTTTTACTTAAGGCTGGCAAATATCTCGTTTTTCCCGACCCGTCCCGACGCTTGACCCGATCCCGACTTATTTCGGGATGGGATTCGGAAATTTTTTTAATCCCGTCCCGACCCGACTACATGTATTTTTTTAAAAAAATATTGTGTAGTGTGTGTGTTGTGTATACAAAAGAAGCCCTAGGGATTAGGAAATCCCAAACATGCACTGCCTCTCTTCTCTCAGTTTCGGCAGTCCGGCTCCGCCGTTTCTCTCTCAACTTCGACTCCGCCGAATTGCCAATAATCTCCCTGCTTGATGTCGTCTCTCTCTCTCACTGTAAGTATCTCTCTCAATCTCTCGCTCTCTCTCTCACGCCACTAATAGGTGTTGTAACTCACACTTATCAATTCATCTTCATATCTCTCAGTTGTTGTTGTTGCCTGAAAGCACTAGCCGAGGTTGCAGGCGATGTATAAGAGAGCGATGGAGATGGATTGGAGTTGGGTATGGTGCGTCGGATCTGGGGGAGATTGGCCTGAGCAAGCGAGAAGTCGTTATGGGCTGCGACGCTAAGGGAGAAAGTGTGTTGTTTCTAACAGATCTGAGAAGACGACCAAGCTGGATAAGGTTTGGCCGGAGCAACAAGAGGCTAAATCATTAACATTTAACAGCATCAACAGGAGCTCTTCTGATGCTCCAGAAAGCTTTGACTCTCCTCTCCGATCCCCAAACTCACTCCATTCCTCTCAATGCTCTCCAGGTAAATTCCCCTTTTCCCACCTCCTAAAACCTTATTTTTCTTTATTTATTTAAATTGTAGTTCCTTTTGTATTTCCTCAAAATTCGTTTACTTTAAGTTACAGTATAAATGCTAATATTTGGAAGTCGGAAATTAATTGCTTACTCGTAAGCAGTCCATGAATGAGTATTGTTCTTGAGGTTTTAATGTGATAATAATCAATTGTATCACGCTTGTTGCTGATAGATTTGGTTACAAATCCTAATGAAAACTGGGGGAAACTCTCAGGCTCCATGAGTGTTTGGGAAGCTTTTCTGCTTTCAATTGTTAAAATGTTTATATTCTTTTAAACTTTTTTTTGTAATTTTGTTGGTGATGATGGTTATGTTATTTTCAGTATGGTTGGTTTGGAAATTGATAACATAGAATTGATTTTTATTTATTTTTTATTTTTTTGGAAACAATCCATGAGAACTTGGAGGAAAAATACATTAGTCTGGATTACGGGATTTTATTCTCTCAAACTGTCGAGATCCCGACACGTCGGATCCCGACACTTATCAGGAACGGGATTGGGAAGGAAATTGAAATCCCGAATTCTATCGGGACGGGATCGGGATAAGGCTAATCGGGATGGGTCCCGTCCCGATTCCATCCCTAGTTTAACTTTAGCCTTGAGCCTAAGGTAGAAGATATATAATTCAGAGAGTGAGAATGACATTTCAGATAATGATGAATTGAATGGATTACTTGCAAGTGGATTTCAACAGAGAGTGGACAAGGGTAAAGGTAAAGTAGGTTATGGTGATGTTTAGTGATGGTGATGTCAATCATGGTGAGAGTGATGATGTTAGTTCAGAATATGCAGATACAGATGAGTTGAGGAGCTTAGGCACAACAGATGATGAAGGAGAATTCACTAGATGGGAAAATGCAAAATCCAAACATCCATAGTTTAATATGGTCACTGATTTGAAGGACCAAAGTTTGAAGTAGGGATGACATTTACATCAACTAAGGATGTTAGGACTGCCATATACGCTTATGCAATTGCAAATAGGAAGGATGTGATATTCAAAAAAGAATGACAAACGTATAATCAGGGCAATATGACTCATCAGATTAAATATGCGACATCTTCTTGGCTTGCAAATGAATACATGGAGGCTATTAAATCAACTCCTCATTGGCCTACATAATCTTTTAGATTACATGTGAGGACATACTAATCACTTGATATATTTAGGAGTCAAACATACAGAGCTAAGAAGATTGCAGATGATTTGATTTATGGAAATCATGCAGAACAGTATGGGCTTCTTAGGGACTATGTAGGTGAGGTTCTAAGAACAAATCCTGGGGCAACAATAAAATTGCAGTTTGAGGAGTACAATGAAGAAGACACTGTAAAGCAGTTCAAGAGATTGTCTTGGGGGATTAAGGGAAGGTTTCATGGCTGGGTGTAGGAAAGTTTTAGGATTTAATGGAGCCTTTCTCAAAGATCCATTTCTGGGGCAATTACTTTCAGCAGTTGGCATTGATGCTAATTATGGGTTGTATCCAATGGCTTATATTGTGGTTGAGGCAGAGAATAAGGATGATTGGAAATGGTTTCTTGAACTGATAGTTGATGAATTTCAAATCACCAACCAGCAACATTGTGTTTTTATTTCTAATGAACAGAAGGTAAATGGATTTATTTGTTAATATACATTGTTAATATTTTGTAACCGTAGTAGTTGACAGTTCTTCTTGTTCTTAATGGCATTTTATAGGGTCTAGTTCTAGCTATCCAAGAGATCTTACCTTGGGTATTGAAGGACTTATTATTCAGATGTGCTAGAGCAACTAATCAAAGGCATTTGGAGAGTGTTAGGAAAGAAATTGAAAAAACAGATGTCAAAGCATATATGTGGGCATTTGGAAAGGATCCTAGTCATTGGTGCAATGCTTGGTGGATCACTACAGTCAAGTGTGATATTTCAATGAACAATCTGTGTGAAAGCTCCAATGGATTTATTATTTTAGCTAGGTCTAGGACTTTAATTAGCATGCTAGAAACAATTCGAAATCTGTTAAGAAGAGGACTGAAATTTAAAAAAAAAGTTGGTCCATTATGTAGTAGGGTATAAGAAAATTTTGAGAACACAAAGATAGATGCATGGGTGTTTGTCAGTTCATGGAATGGAGACAGCCGGTATGGTGGTACCAGGTTAGAGGGCCTTGGGGAGAACAATGCATGGTCTCACTTACTGCTAGAACTTGTAGTTGTGAGAAATGGGACTTAACATGAATTCCTTGCAAGCATATTGTTTCTGCAATCTACTTAGAAGGTTCAAATTGAGGTAATGGTGTGCCTGAAAAGTGGGTTCATGACTACTACACTTAGAAAATGCAAGATAAAATCTATGCACACATTATCAATCCTAGAAAAATGAGAGTAAGAGACCTAAATGAAATACCAAGAGGAAACACAAGAAGAAATGGCACACAGATAAGTAGCCAAAGATGTGGTAATTATGGTCACAACTTGAGGAGTTGCATTGGTCAAGGCTTTCATGGTTTCATGAATCAACAGACTAGGAAGAAACATAAAAAGAATTCTGGCCAGGCATCAATTGAACAAGTATGTTGTGTTATTTTAGCAACTTCATTTAATTTGTGCAGTTTGGGTTTGATTAACATTTGTGCTTTTTTTTTTTCCAGGTGGAAATTAATGCTCAAGTAGTAAGTGAAATTGGAAATCTAGTTCAAAGTAGTTCTGATCAGATAATTTTTTGATTCTCAGGTTACACTTTCATGATTGACAAACAATGTTTATTATGAATTGCTTAGATTAAGCCTTGTTGTAGGCAATAGCAAGACAAGGCAAGGGAAGGGGCAGAGGAAGTGGCAGAGAAAGTGGTACAAGAAGCACTGGCAAGAATAGTTCTAATCCTACAACTTAAGTAAGTTTTGTTCTACTTTTATATTTTTCAAACATTCTCAACCTAGGAAACAAAGTTGACATGTTTTGATATATGGAATTTTAGGGACTTCCAACTCAACCCAAGGCAAAGGGTAGGGGTATGGGCAGAGGAAGCAGTTCTCAACCAAACTCAAATATTGAGATTACAAGTTTGCAAGCACAAGTACAACCATCCAGTGGATCACAACCTTCAAGCTTCATGTTAAATGGATCAACTATTTTAACAACTAAAGGTTTATTGGAATGGGCTGCCAAGGAAAGGGAGGCAAGAAATAAGAACAAAGGCAAGGCTGTTGGAACATCTTCATATTTGGACATTCAAGTTATTACGACCAGGAGGTTGTATATTTTGAAGGTTGTAATCCTAGAAAACAATGGTGTTAGTAGTTGTATATTTTAGAGGCTTTTAAGTCTAGATAACACAATTGATACTTGTATATTTTTTAGGCTTTAAAGCCTAGATAACACAGTTGGTACTTGTATATTTTTTAGGCTTTTAAGCCTAGAAAATAGAATTGGTACATGTATATTTTTGTGGCTTTTAAGCCTAGAAAACAGAATTGGTACATGATGCTCTTGTTATATAAATCATTACTATTATTGGTTTTCAGTTCAGCCTATATTAGGTACATGATGCACTTGTTATATAAAGGAAGGATGATGTTCCAACACCATTGGCAACCTAAGTGAAAATGGAAAACATAAACCGTTGACAACCTAAGTGAAAGTGGAAAAAAGACACCTTTCATTAGCAAAAACACCTCTTCTGCAAAGTGAAGATGGAATAATTACAATTTACAAAAACATGTTCTGCAAAATAATACAACAAGCCCCTATTTTGCAAAATACTTACCGATATAACACCATTGCCAAAAAAAAAAAAAAAAATCCACTTACTGATACAACAAAAATATAATTAGCCAAAAAAAACACCTAAATTTACAAAAACAACTAACTGCTAGTCATTAAGATTGCAATGATGAACCAAGTTACAATCAAAACACCCCACATCCACCTATGTTTCACATTTTGTCTTGCAACAATATCTTCATAGTTATTCACTTTTTAAAGGAGACTTGAGATAATTACCCTTCCTCTTTTACACATAGGTGTGTCAAGCCACCTAAAGTATCTACAACCCCTTTTATGCAACAACAAAAATAAAATAAAATTGGGCTTCAATTTAGGAATAATTATAGATAGTACAAAAATATCAAAAATTGCAAAGGATTACAGCAAAGTAAAAAAAAGCAAACATAGATAAAAAGAACACTGCTTCCATACACAACAGACCGAAATTGATTTAAAAAATTGCAAATAACAAACATAGTTGATTACTACCTCACGTGAACAAGAAAAAAAAACGTCTTCTAGGTTTTGAATCAGTCCAAGCAGCTTTGATAACTACCCTTGCTCCACACGCTCAATATAGGTCTCCCATTTTCGTTCCTTCCTAGCTTGCGTGTATTTGTTTTTGTTTTTTTTAGTTAGGGTTGCTTTAATGGAGGTCATCAAAATTATATATGGGCTGAGAGAGGAGAAAAGGGGAGAGAGACAGATGACGGGAAGACTTGGCACGAGAGGGCAAAGGCAACTCCTTATGGAAAAAACATATTAGCCCTCACGTGAGCTGCGCATGTGTTCATTAACAACGGCAAAGAAACGACGTGAGGGGCTAGGGACTATCGGTGCACCAAAAGGGTGTACTTAGGTCAATGGTGATCACTTTTGAAGTTGAGGAACTGATGATGTGTTTGGCCAAAGTTCAGGGATTAATGGTGCATTTAGCCCTTTTTTTTAATGTACAAAGTAAAATAAAACGACTTTTTCTGAAACAGACTACAAAATTTAATGGGAAGAAAAAAATAGGGTTAAGTATACAATTAGTCCCTTAGCTTTTGCCAAACCCATCATCAGTCCCCCAACTTCAAAAAGTTTCACCACTAACCAAAGTAGACCTTTTTTGCTCATCGGAGGTCCCTAGCCCTAACGCCGTTTGTGTATTTCCGTTAAGTGAACATGTGCTACTCACATGCACAAAATAAGGGGGCCATGCATAACATCATCAAAATAAGGGGCAAAGTGAAAATTTTAATACCATCATCACATGCCCTTACCTCTGTGCGTCTTCTCTCTCCAGTCATTGCCGCCATCAGTCACGCCGGCGTCTTCCCAAAACTGTCGTTCCACCATGCTTCGCGTCTCCGTTCCATTCCTCCACCATCACCGGCCACCACCGCAACCCAAGCACTAAACCTTCCAAGCCGACCATCAATCACGTCGGAGCCACATCGTCTAGCCAGTCCGCTGCCCTTCAAGCCTTCACTACTCAATTCCGGCATAGCAGCACAATTCTAGCAATCTTTAATCCTCCGTCAATTTTTTTCCTTCAAATTTTCACTAGATCGTAATGTCCCTCATCCAATTCACAATCTTCAAATCCAAATTGATGTCATCGACCTCCACCACTGTCATTCCACTACCAGTATCAATTGGGTACTCTTATCAACCTCGTTATACTAAAACCCATCGGCGGGACAAATTCGACCCCCCCCCTCAAACTACCCCTTAGGATCAAACCCAATTCATCTCTTTGACCATCTATCATTCCAAACAAAACCCACAGAATTTTAGCAACATAACTGTAAATCTGTAACTAAACCATCACCACACGAAAATAAACCAACTTTTAAAATACTCACCTTTTGTTTCTCTTTCAACAAACACCTCATAGGCATCCCAAGCAACCCATCCCTCAAACTCCCGATCCTTCCATGCAACCGAAACCCATCTTCAATAGCATCACATGATTCAATAGAAACGGCGTCTCTTGGAACAATCCAGTCTTTCCATTTATAATAAAACTCATGAGACCACAAATTGGGTATGAAATCTTGGGTGAGTTGGGTGATGGATTTTGTGGGTTTGGGGGAATTATAGGAAATGGTGGTTGTAAGAAGAGAGAAGAGGTGAAAGAGGTTAATGTTTTTGGGGAGAGTGGATGGGCCTTGTGGGTGATGGTATTTGACGAGTTGGGTACAAGCTGGGCAACGAACGACGTTGGGAAAAGGGTTTAGGGAGCTGTGTGAGGTAGGTTTCGCAAGCAGAGTGACCACATGAGAAAACGCGTGGAGTTGTAAACTCGCCGTTGAAAGGTTGGAGGCAGACTGGGTACTCCGGCAACTCGGTTGGGTTCGTGGTAGTTGACTGTCTCCGTTGATCACGGCCATTATTGTTGTTGTTGATTTACGCAAGGATTCCTCAAGTTGGACTTATCGGGGCAGCGGGGCCCAACCTTTGCTCAAGTTGAAATATTTTCATGGAAGCAACTTCAATCTTTGTAGTTAGGAAAGACAGATGGTATTAAAAATTTTACATTGCCCCATTATTTTGATAATGTTATACATGGCCCCCTTATTTTGTGCATGTGAGTGACACATGCTCATTTAACGGAAATACACAAACGTCGTTAGGACTAGGGACCTCCGATGAGCCAAATTTTTTGAAGTTGGGGGACTGATGATGAGTTTGGCAAAAGTTAAAGGACTAATGGTATACTTAACCCAAAGAAATAATAGACACTAAAGTGTGTTTGGCGTATAATTGAGGGCGCTAATGTGTATATTTGTCCGAAAATGAATTAACCTCACGGGAAAGAAGCATTCTGAGGGAGCAAGGTGCTGCAAACAGGGAAGGGGGGAGCCAGAGAGAGAGAGGGGCCGGCCGGTGGGGAATCGGTGACGGGACACGAAGAGGCATTGCTGCGCCCTTATTATATTATCTCTTTCTTGTCTGTCTCGCTGTGTGAACACACTCATTCGACCGAGTTTCAGAAAACTCGGGCAATAATTTCCCGGAGTCGTCTCCGAGCCTCGGCGGGTCAATCACTATCTGTGTATTTCGAATTCATGCTATTTTTCGTTGCCGATCGGTGGCTCCAAACCCCGAATAGAGTCAGCCTGAAACGGCGGTGACTCTGTCGGCGGAAACTTCGAACCCCATGACCTAAGCTAAGGCGGTTGTGGTCACAGTCCTCAATAATGGAAAACACTGCAGACGCAACCGATGATCAGGGCTCTGGATGGTTGCTCGTCAAAAAGGTCCTTTTATTTTTCTTCATGACTCGGTCAATAATGTATCCACAAATACTCATAGAAATAAATAAAGATAAAAACAGAATTGAAGATAGTGCTAGGCTTTATACATGGCCTATTTTCTAAGTGGCAAGATTCTTTAGTGATTCTTTGAGAAGTATTATGTACATAATTGAGCTAGAAGTGTTTATATGAAATGCTTAATCTTGAGATTTTTATCAGTGTACTGCATACATGCTACATTGGTCCTTATGAAATTGAGGCATTAGGTGTATTTGTCAACAGCAGACTGGAGTTCTTGTTTCGATTGGTCTGTGGACTTCAGTTGCTATTTTCTTGTTATAAGTTCAGTGTTAAGAAAAGAAAAAAGAAAAGAGAAAGATAAAGACATTGCACAACATATCAGTTTTGGTTAGATTTCTTTGATAATGATTTGATATATAATTTTGTTGACTATCAAGTGTCTGATTTATCTCAATGTCTGCCAAGTTTAAAATGTTTTGTGAAACCAATGACATCTGCTTTGCTGGCAATACTTTGGGAATTGCTGTCTAGCATTATATAACCACGTGTTAATGCAAGTTTAGTACTCGTAGGACAGCGAATTATCTTACCCACCGATGACTCTAGCTGTATAGATGCTTTACCTAGTTCATGTTTCAAAGCTAATCTAATCTATTTGTCTGTTATTGGATCTTTAGTGATCTTCCATACTTTACTACAAAAGATGCGGTTTACTTTGTGGCTGGACCGTGGAAGTTCTAAACCCATATTTTGGAATGAGTATGAAGTATCTGCCACCAATCTGGTCCGGAAGATTTTCTAGAAAACAGATTTATTACTCGTCAACTTAAGGAGAAAAACAAGAAATAGAAGAAACAGATAAAACAAGAAATAGAAGAAACATATATAACAAGAAATAGAGGAAACAGATAAAACAAGAAATATAGGAAAAATATTCTAATTTAGTTAAAAATACATTATTTTAAAATATCAATTCAATTATTATGGTAGGTATTAAACTTAATATTGGTTTCAATCAACTCAAAAATTAAATTTTCGAATCAATTATAAAGGTAGGAAAAATATTTAAATATTACGATACTATTTCTTATTATGATTTTACTATTCGTTTATTTTTTACTATTACATCCTTTAAATTTCACTTCTAATTTTTTTCATAACCAATGAACATATATTTACTCAAAGTTTGGTAGACAAAATGTCCTTAAAATATTTTTTTATTATACAATATAACTTTAGTCATAAGATTAATTAATAAAGTCATTACAAAAAGTAAAAATTATAATAGAATAACTATGTTGTTCGTAAATGTTTGAACTAAAAAATAATGTTAAAAGGTAATTAGGAAAGTAATTTGATTAGTCAACTTAAAATGGGCACGTACTTAAGGGGTAATTTTGTCCAAACATGTATTTATTTGATACTATAATTAAGGATATTGTGGATAATCAAAAATTGTAGTGAAAATAGCCTCTCCCTATTAAAATTATAATTTATAAATAGTGTGCACAAACTCCATTTATATTTCTAAACAATTTATTTGTTTGAGTGAAATATTGTGCGTGTATGTGAATATGTGTAATTATGGAAGGGGGCAAAGGGGTGTTCGAATATTTGGAAAATGACTTACGGAAAATGAATTCATAAAACATTTTCCTGAAAAGAAGGCTTCATTTTCCTGAAAAGAAGGCTTCATTTTCCATTGACTCGGAAAATCTTTTACATTGACTAAATTTCCTAAGGTTACCAAACACCAAAAAATGAAGAAACATTTTCCAGAAGTCATTTTCCATGAAACTAACAAAGCCTTAGACTTCTTGTTGTAGGTAATATGTTTAATTCCACATAAAAAAAATCTGTTTAATTCCATATCTAATCATTCATATCATTTGTTCAGTTTTTTTGCTTAATGTTTCTTCTCTTGCTCATACTTTCCACGAGAGCCGATGTAGGAATTTTTATGAGTTTGCTGTCATCTTCTAAAATAGACATGTTCAGATTGATCTTATGAATCTTTCCCTGTCCATGACATGTGAGAGGATTAGAATTTACGTTCTTGAATTCAACTAGATTATTGGCATGTTTTGAGTTTTTCATTTTTTTTGTTATCCAGAAGCATAGATGTAGTTCAAAGTTCTCTCTACATGGTTGGGTTGGGGGATTCTCTGGAAAACAGGCTTCCGGTGTTTTGCCCACTCGGCCTGCTTCCAATGTTAAAGTTGGAACTGCAATTGTTAATCGTGGTGGGCAGCCCTTAAAAGCAAGAGAGAATTCTGTTGCACATGGTTCAAGTAGTGTTGTTGATTCTGTATATGCTCAGAGCGGAAATGAAGAGGGTGTACGGTACCTTGATAAATGTATGGTTAGTCAAGGTAGTCAATCTGCAGACTCACCTGCGCAAGGTGTTGTAACCGAAAACAAGTCAAATGGTAAAACTGGACATTGCCATGAGCTTCCTCAAAATGATAATAGTGATGTTGTTCCAATAATTAAGTGGGGTAATTTGGAAGATGGTGCTTTGGTACTGCAGTGTAAAAGCATCAGTGGAGCTGAGCTTCGGTTTGGTGGTATTGGAAATGATGATCTGGTTTACAAGGGCACCGAGAATTCCGATGATACAATTTCATGCACATCTGCTTGTGCAGAAGCTAAAGAGAAGAAGGTGGTGGTAACATCTGTAGAAGCAGATCAGGTTATTCAGGAGTCATTCTTACTGTCCCCAAAGAATGAACGGATCGATGAAGAGGTGAAGGAAGTGTCTGTAGAAGCTGTGAAAGTACGGATCACATGTGAGAATGTGGTTAGTCCAAGTGGTGATGTTTCTTGTTATGAGGAGGCAGACCATGAAGATACTAAAGAAATCAATGACAACCTGCTTGATTCCAGTAGTCAGTCTGGTGAACATGTTCTATCTGCTGTCACTGGAGAGGTTACTGTGACAGCGGCAACTTCCGTACCCGCTGATTTATGTGAACCAGGCCATTCAGAAATATCTGAAGTTCCAGTTTTACTTGGGGATTTAAGCAGAGTGGTGGTTTCTCAAGATTCTGAATCAGATCCACATGAAAAGAAGAGACTTGAAATCCACCAGGAATCTACTGTGACAGCATCTACTGATGTCTTTAGAAACCGGCAAGATGCTTCAATTCTTGATAAGTTTTCAAAAGTGCAAATCAAGAGCTCAATTCCTGCAGGCGATTCCGGTGAAAGTAAAGAAAGGTTTAGGCAGCGACTTTGGTGCTTTCTCTTTGAGAATCTCAATAGGGCTGTTGATGAACTTTATCTTCTATGTGAACTAGAATGCGATATAGAGCAGATGAAAGAGGCCATTCTTGTCCTTGAAGAAGCTGCTTCTGATTTCAATGAGTTAAAATTTAGAGTGGAGAAATTTGAGAAAGTGAAAAAGTCTTCACAGTTGAATGATGGGGCACAAATGACCATGAAGTCCGAGAACCGCAGGCCCCATGCACTCTCTTGGGAGGTCTGAATGTTTCTTTCCTTTACTGCTATAGTGAATTGCCTGCTGCTGATAATGATGTGGAGTTATTCATACTTCAAAAAAGTAGTCAAGCACATATACACTCACAAGTGGTGATCCTTATAAATCAACATTTTTGTCCTAGGTTGTTTCTTGCTGTATGTGTTATCTAGTTCTGATAATATACTTTTAAATTTTCTGGTGGCTAAGGTTCAGATGAAACTGTTTCAAATGCTACCGACATTTTCTTAACCTTTTAGTTATTTAAAACCGCCAATATTATTAAGTGATGTTCCTTTTTATTTTGTCTTAGTTTCTGTTATTAAACATGCAGTAGCAACCAATAAGTTGCTGGCCTATCACTGCTGGGGACATGATAATGCAAATTAGTGTTGGGGGGGGGAGAGAATAACTGTACAGATTCTCAAGATATTCCGTAATGAATCAAGGGCCTGAGAAACCATGTAAAATAACAATTAGGAGTTGAATGGTTCTCAAGATGAGAGCTCGTGCCTCGTTGATGTAGTGCTTTTTCAAGCAACGAGAATGGAGGTGATGGCTACTGACTCATAAAAGTTTAAATTGTTAGTTCTGAGGGTTAAATACTCTGTATATTGCTCTAATAGTCTCCTTCACATATGACTACTGCTCATTCAAGCTATGGCAGTGAGACTGGGCTAGATTCACATTGTGAACTAACCAACTTAGGCTGCATATTGGCAGGCATACTGGGAGAACTGTACAACAAGTGGGATTATGGAGCAGGGCTAGAGTAGGTACTAAACTATAAACTAATATAAAAGTGAATCATTTGGAGAGGAGACCCTAAAATAAATAATGGGCTCTGCTATATCAGTTTGTAGAAGTTGTTAGTTCAAGTGGACTTGTATAGTTGGGTGAGCAGATAGCTTTCATGGGGCAGTAGCTGGTAGGACAGTTCATGGTACCTTTTCTCTTCATGATGGTACCCACAAAAACCCCAAGTGGTGTTCTCATGGGTGCATGATCCTATATTACATATTGATGGACTTAAGTTTCCTGAATGATATAGAATATTTGTGGGACTGTAGTTACAATATACACAAATTTAACATCCTTTGCCTTGTGAGAAGTTGAAATGTGATAGAGCTGCATGACTAGGGCTTTCTCAGGCCATCTGATAACATGACTTGTGGTCCTCAGCTTGAAAGGTTCATAATGAAATGATGATTGTCCCTAACTAAATGCAGATTTTATAGGTTCCTTGTTTTTTTTGACTAGGATGTGTCTTTCCCTGATGTGGCTTAGTGTTGCCTCCCTAGAAAAATCCAGGTAATGTATTAGGTAGGCTACTGAATATGCCAAAAGTGGCATAAAAGAATGGAATTGATATTGTTCAATTTTTTTTTGATAAGTAATTGATATTGTTCAATAAAGAGGAAGATTGCCATAGTTTTAGCGAAGATGAAGGACATGAGGCACTTGGCTTTATTAGGGGTGACATAATGGTATTGATTGGGGATAATAGTATTTTTGGAAGTGTTGATACTAAGTCCTCACCGAGGTGTAGTATAGTCGATAGTGAGGCCAATGCGGAGTTTGGCGTCACACGCAAGACCATCAAGGGGAATAGAAATGGAGCAAGGGAGAGGGTTAGCTAGACCAAGGAGAGGACCGAAACCGCGGGAGGTTTTTGTGAAGTAGTAATTCACATAATTGGCTTTTCGTTCTTGTGTCATAAATGAGGCAATGAAGGCCTTTATAGGCATCCGACGAGGACCTCTTGCTGGACAATGCGCGGTCTGTCCAGTGTGGGGCGGCCTCTCATTTGCTTGCCCATACTATCTTTCGTGTTGGGGACTATCTGCGGTTCTCCCATAGGGTCCTAGCTAAGCCACGTGCGTCTTCGCTGTTGGATCACATGGCTAAGCTCTGGTCTCAAGTCTCTAAACCGTTGCTCCGTTGTGATCCTAATTGCAGCCAGCGATGGCGCAGGAATCTTCCAGCATGGAACCACAGTGCCTTGCTCGGGTCCTTTCAAGGCACTTGCGGAAGACACAACGCAACTGCGGGAGACACCTGCATTCCTAGTTTAGTGCGCAATGCCATGTGCATTCTAAGGCGGTGCGGAAACGTAAGCAGTCCGCATGTTTGCGCGGACAACTGACCACATGTCCACATTCCATGCCACATGCACGGACTTCCGCACTCTCATGCCATGTGTCGTTTGTAAGGGATACTTATCATACAGGGAGTCTTATGGTGTTAATATTTCAGGCTATTCTGCCTTAATCTCAAAAAAGGGGTTAGATTGCAAAGTAGAGTCAAGGAGGCGCGAGTTATCTAGAGGATATTTCATGAGGGATAGTATTATCAACTCATCCTCACATGGGATTGAATGTTTAGGTGCTGAACAGAATTGGAAAGGGTTGCTAACCAAGAGTATCTCACGGTTAGAAATTCTATCTTTAGAACAATTCAACCAAGCAGAAGTGAAGCTGTACCGAGGAAGGAGCCCTTGGGACTTTGTTTGGTTGACAGGAATGTGGAGGGGGAATTAGAATTCCATTCACGTTCTCCTTCATTCTTGGTACACTTAATTGTCAGTGGGAACCCATTCCTCCGCCCATTCCCGCGGTATCTCATTCCTTCCCTAGAGGGTGCGAATGGCTCATTTCTAGGTTCCTTTATTGCAAAACATTGAATTCATACATTTTCTTTTCTTTATTGACTAGTTTAAACACATTCATCATAATAATTCATGTTCTCATCCAAATGCTTGAATGGGCAAGATACAACGGAATTCACTGGGATTCCCTTGTCTTCGTTCTGCCATCCAAACATAACCTGAGAGGCAATTTCCTTGGGAATAGGTTCTTAATACGGATGTAGATCTTTGATTAAATTGTAAAAGCTATTATCCATCGAGTATTTGAAACAGCCTTCCTCACTTGGTTTCTAAAGATATCATGTGGCACACATAGTATCTTTTCCACATAATTTCGGCCCCTCTCGCACAATTATACTTTTGAGGATCCCTATCATGAATATAAGCCACTAAATAAACTTGAGTTTACTCCATGCGTCTGGAGGACTTCTTTTCAGTGATGGAGGTTTATTGAGGGGGCCCAGGGGGTATGAATGCGTGAGGGGCTAAGGATTAGTAATCAGAAGTTGCCAGTAAGTTTCTTATCTCAGGAACCAACTCCAGAATGAATTGCCGGTAACTTGTAGATTCTTCTGTTGCGTTCTTGAAAGTCTTTGAGCTTTGGTATCCTTATTGTTGTTCTCATTTGTGTACTTTGTAAATGCGGTTGTTTAATTTAGGTGCTTTCGATTAGATGCGACTATTTCCTGAAAGAAAAAGGATGAAATGTTATGCTGTTATTTTGGATATATATAAGGAGTTACCTGTATTCTAGCTACTCTGTTCCTAAATATATTTGATTTATTTATGGACAAATCACACTATTGAAGGTTCAATCTTTTTAAAAAAAAATTTCTCTTGAGATATGTAAGTCAATTAATGTTAACTGCAGGTTCGACGAATGACCACTTCGCCGCGCAGGGCAGAAATCCTGTCATCATCTCTCGAGGCTTTTAAACGAATTCAAGAAGAAAGAGCCATCAATCATGCAGGTGATGATTCTGAAATTGTTGGCCCTGATTATCCTAATCAGCAACACGGAAGCAGAGACACTTCGAAGAAACATGCCAGTGGAAGTGATGTAATGACCGATGCTAAAGAACCAGCAGTGAAGCCAAGGAAGCAGAATGGAGTCATAATTCTCTCCCAGGGAAGCTTGAGTCGAGAGAAAAGGAATGTTGATACATGGACAGGGAGGTCCATTAAAATAAGCTCAACTCAAAATGGTCGTCTCCCTGTGCAGAACCAATCTGCTTCTGATTCTAACTTATCTAAGCTAACTATTAAAGAGAGTCCTGCTGCAAATGTCAATGGAAAGAGCAAGAGGGACCTACTTGGATCTTCTGAAACAGAGAAGGTGATTCCTAAAAGAGATAAAATGGTGACAGAAGGTAGTTTTGAGAAAAATGTCAAATCTGTGGATAACCTGAAACGACAGAGTTATCTATCTGAAAGGGATAAGGAGAAGAGAAATGATACCAATGGAATCTCCTTCAGATCCATGGATGCCTGGAATCAGAAGAGGAACTGGGAGGACATACTTACTTCTCCACTGCGTGTATCTTCCCGCTTCTCCCATTCGCCAGGAATGAGCAGAAAAAGTGCCGAGCGTGCACGCATTTTGCGTGATAAACTAATGTCTCCTGAGAAGAAAAAAAAGACAGCTCTGGATCTGAAAAAGGAAGCAGAAGAAAAGCATGCACGGGCAACAAGGATTAGAAGTGAGCTAGAGAATGAGAGGGTTCAAAAGCTTCAGCGTAGCTCAGAGAAATTGAATCGTGTTAATGAATGGCAAGCTGTTCGTAGCTCAAGATTGCGAGAGGGAATGCATGCTCGCCACCAACGTAGTGAATCTCGTCATGAAGCTCATCTAGCTCAAGTTGTGAGAAGAGCTGGTGATGA
The DNA here is from genome assembly GCA_013146195.2 of Codonopsis lanceolata. NCBI lineage: Eukaryota > Viridiplantae > Streptophyta > Magnoliopsida > Asterales > Campanulaceae > Codonopsis > Codonopsis lanceolata. The sequence goes on along the minus strand of CM028381.1, from coordinate 122,591,395 downwards.
AAGCAGTAAAGTTAATGAGGTTCGTTTCATTACTTCACTAAACGAGGAAAACAAGAAGCTTATGTTACTCCAGAAACATCATGATTCAGAGTTGAGGAGAGCTGAGAAACTTAAAGATATGAAAACCAAACAAAAAGAGGATATGGCAAGAGAAGAAGCTGTTTTGGAACGCAAAAAGCTAATTGAAGCTGAAAAGTTGCAACGTCTTGCAGAGACACAGCGGAGAAAGGAAGAGGCTCAATTAAGACGAGAAGAGGAACGAAAAGCATCAAGTGCAGCACGTGAAGCAAAGGCTATGGAACAGATGCGGAGGAAGGAGGTTCGAGCCAAAGCACAACAAGAGGAAGCTGAACTCTTGGCCCAAAAATTGGCAGAAAGACTAAGTGAAAGTGAACAGCGTCGCAAGTTTTACTTGGAGCAAATAAGGGAGAGGGCGTCGATGGATTTTAGGGATCAATCTTCACCTTTGCCACGTCGTTCTGTAAATAGGGAGAGTCAGGGTAGACTAACGCCGACCAACTCTGGTGAAGTTGATCAGATTAACAATGCTTCAGGTATAGGAGGGGCTACTCTTCCTGGAAGCAATTTAGCACTGCAGCACTCATTGAAAAGAAGGATTAAAAAAATTCGACAAAGGCTTATGGCTCTGAAATATGAACTTCCTGAGCTATCAGTTGGTGCTGAGATTACTGGCATCGGTTACAGAGTAGCGATGGGATCTGCAAGGGCAAAAATCGCAAGGTGGCTTCAGGAACTTCAAAGACATCGGCTAGCAAGAAAAGAAGGTGCCGCAAGTATTGGATTAGTAACTGCTGAAATGATTAAGGTATGTATTTTAGACCTTCATATGATATACATACATGCATGCAAATATAAAAGTCAAATTTACCAGATGGTTCACCAATATATATACATTTATATATAGTCTTAGTTAGTCTACGAGCACTCAGAAGTTAAAAAGGTTAAATATCAGGTGATTATCAAATGAGTAATAATTGCCAGTTTTTTATTTTTTATTTTCATTTTCTTTTCTTGTTATTCTTGTTGCAGTTGCATTTGTAAGAATAATCCAGTTCTCTGCTAATGTTGATAATTTTTTGGTTAGTTTTTGGAGGGAAAAGACCCTGAACTCCAGGCTTCTCGCCAAGCCGGTCTGCTTGATTTTATTGCTTCTGCTCTGCCAGCGTCACACACATCAAAACCAGAAGCCTGCCTGGTGACAATGTACCTTCTGAGACTTCTGAGGGTAGTACTGTCATCGGCTGCAAATAGGAGCTATTTTATTGCACATAATCTATTGCCCCCAACAATCCCCATGCTGGCTGCAGCTCTTGAAAACTTTATCAAAATTGCCGCATCGTCAAATATCCCCACCTCCACCAGCTTATCATCTAGTAAAACATCCATGGAAAGTTTAGACTCCATATCCGAAGTGTTGGATGGATATTTATGGTCTGTGGCTGCAATTATTGGCCATGTGAGCTCTGATGAAAGCCAACTCCAAATGCAGGAGGGTTTATTGGAGCTTCTTGTTGCATATCAAGTGATTCACCGGCTGCGCGATCTTTTTGCTCTTTATGATAGGCCACAGGTGGAAGGCTCACCATTTCCATCATCTATTCTCCTAAGTATTAATCTGTTGGTTATTTTAACATCAAAATTCAGAACCATGTCTTCAATTGATTGGGAAGCTTTTCCAATTGAAATAATGCCAGTAAAGGTTATTCAAGAGGCTGAACCTATTGCAAATCTTGGAGGTTCTTTATATAACTTAAATGGAAACTCGGAATCTGTGTTATCTGCAGTGACCGGCTGTGCAGCTCAACTGTTGCAAGAGGTACCAGAGGATCAATCACTAGATTCACTAGGTGAATCATGTAATATAAAAAGTAACGGCAGATCCATGTTACTGCATGAGAAGGAATATGGTCCAGATGAACCCGGGTGTAATTTAAAAGAAGATATCACCAAGTCTACTGTTCAGAAGAAGGACGAGAAGAGCTCTCTGGATGGTGGGGCAGAACAAAAGACTGGAAATAAATCACAGTTGAAGCAGCCTGCAGTATACCTTCTTTCAGCTATATCCGAGACTGGATTAGTCTGTCTTCCCTCCCTGTTGACTGCTGTGCTATTGCAAGCTAACAACAGATTGTCATCTGAGCAGGTAATTTTTTGCCTATTGCAATAAATCTGTTTGAAACTTGTTTTTCTACTTCACTTCCATTATAGTATTCCCAAGGACTGTAACTTGGCTCCCATGCCTTTCATCTTAGCATTTGTTTCCAGATTCTCTCCCCCCACGGGTTTCTATGCACGAGCATGAATTTATTTTCATTCCTGTAATTTGAGCTCTTCCTTTACTTTTCAAAATTTCTCCCCTATGTTCTTATTTATTATGTCTTTTTTGTCTATTTAGATTATATTGTGACACATGGTCTATTTTATTTTAGGCTTTTTCTTTTTGTTTTTTTGGGGAAGCTGAAAGAGAATTATTGATTGCATTGTTATGATTATGCTGGAGTATACTATGCTACGGAACTACACTGAAATGGTTTTCTTGGAAATAGCACTAGGCAACTATTTTGTCGGTGGAATAAAGGTTGTAAGCATATTGTCGATGATGCAGGTGATCAGTTTCAAAAGATCTATTTTAATTTTATGTGATTTTCTTGAAGTTCATAATAACCACACGTTTCTGCTAAAAGAGTCTCACTTTTGATTTTAACACCCCACTTAAATGGGTCCTATTTGACAATTGGCCAATCAATTTTTTAAATTTCCAAATTTAACATTATTAAATCAGACTTAATATTACGAAACCTACTTTAGGTCTTGTGATTAAGAGTATGGCAAATCAATTTTATCTTTAAATTGTTTTACTTGAATACATGGAATCTTTTGAGCAGAGTGGAGGGAGTAATATAGACTTTCCTCTTCTGGTTTAAATCGTTTTGTTTTCTCAATGTTCACTAACCACTATTGAAATAAGTACCAGATTCAGTTAGCTGATTTGAGTGGCTTAAACTTCACCAACAGCTCTAGCTGAGTTAGTAGAAATAAAAAGTAATTAGATTTTTGTTTCTGTGCACTAGTATTTTTCCTTTTCAATTATATATTTATTTATTTTTGTCGTACACACTTGTACCAGTGTCCTCGTCATCCTGGCTTTGCTGCTGCTGTTTCTTATCATTAAATTCTGAGCTTTGTTACAAGCTGTAGGTTGTCACCGTTTATCTCATATGTGTGCAATAATTTAGGCGGACCATTAGGTTCAAGCACTGTAAATGAGCATCAAAATGGTGAAGGGTACTCTCATTTGCACATACTATAATCGGGTCGTATTCTTTTTCAGGCTTCATATGTTCTGCCATCTAATTTTGAGGAAGTGGCGACTGGGGTCCTGAAGGTGCTGAACAATTTGGCTATGATTGATATTAATTTCATCCAGAGTATGCTTGTAAGTAATTTGGTTTCTGAGTAATAATGATGATTATTACTCTTGTTTGTACATATCATGATGAGTATTTTAATGGTTATAGTAGCTAAATAAATTTAGCTTCGTCACTATTGCCACTAGACATATAATTCTCTTTTGGTCTTTATAAAGTTTAATACACAACCCTTTAATACTGATGACAGGCCAGAGCAGACCTTAAGATGGAATTATTCCACATAATGAGCTTTCTTCTTTCGCATTGCACAAGCAAGTGGGGAGTGGCTAGCGATCAGGTGATGCTAAGCTTGCCTCTAGATTTTTAATGCATTTACTTATAAAGTTCAGCATAGTTGTTGATGACATGCAAATTGCTGCATGAATTGGCTCCTTCAATAGATCATTGGCATCTTCCAATATTGATTCCAATGTATTCTACATTTTGCTGCAAGTACTGTAATACGGCTGTCATTGTCTCTGACACTAATCATGATTATTACACCTTGAAAGTTGTAGTTGATGCCAGTTTAGGTAACTGCTGTGTAAATTTGTATGATTTACTCCTTTTTCAATGCTATTACCCACGCATTCCCCATTGCATTCAATTTTTTTTTTCAGTTGAGTATACGATGTGCTCTTTATCTTCATTTTTTACGGAATCATGTGTTCGCAACTATGATTTAACTCTTTGGGGGCCCTTATTTGCATTATGTTATGATCTTAAATTGGACCATAATTATTTTCATCATTATTATTTTTCTCTTTTAATTGGAAGTGATTGCTTATGGCAAGCCTTGCTAAATGCCTGTGTGGTACTCTGCATGTGTCTCAGACTGGTTTGCTTCTGTTCGAATGTTTATTGCTTCTCGGTTACTTTGCCTTGTTTCACCCTGAAAATCAAGCTGTTCTTCGCTGGGGCAAGAGCCCCACCATCCTTCACAAGGTCAGCCAATAATTTAAACAATTTTTGTTGCATCTTAAGAACCCCCCCAACTAGAGGATCTAATATTGAAATGGAAAAACAGGTCTGTGATCTGCCATTTGTTTTCTTTAGCGATCCCGAACTCATGCCAGTCTTGGCGGGGACACTAGTAGCTACTTGCTTTGGTTGTGAGCAGAATAGAGGTGTGGTCCAGCAAGAACTTAGCACCGATATGCTCCTTTCCTTGCTTAGATCTTGCAGGACTGGCTCGCCCTCATCCCATACTGCTTTGACCCTTGATAATTCTCCAATAGACGATTGTACTGAATTAAATCAGTTGGGTCCTGAGTCGAAAAAACATCAGGGTGATATCTTTCGAAGATCAGACCGTTTAAAAAACACTCGGATTCAGTCAGTAAAAGGTGGTGCTTCCAGCTACAGCACCAGAAGTGCCAGGGTGCGAAACCCAAAAGATGGTAGAGCTATGAAACTTTGTGATGAAATGGCAGTGAAGCACAATCTATTGACGTCAGAAACTTCATCTAATCTAATGCTGCATTCAAGGTTTCCTGGTAGCTTCATTGATAAAGCAGAGCAATTTTTGTCAGCAGAATCCCCAGTTCACGTGGAGGTATGAGTTAACTAAAGTTCCTTCGGAGGATTCAATACAGTTCCATTTATTAATGTTACGTGATAGACTCATTTGCTTCAAGTATCAGACATTGTTGTTCGATTCGATGCCTTGATTGTAAACTGAAGATTGGACAAACAGACCCTTTTTAGTTTTTAGTACCACAGTTTTGGTCCTCGAGGAAACTTTTTGGCTTAGCCCAGGAATTGGGAATGTATGTATCTAATCATCAATAAACATTCAAAGGCCTATGTAAATCTCAACTCGCATCTCTTGGGATCTTTGAATTATTTCAATACATCATAGTAAATTTGTAAGCATTATCCAGGATATAAATGTGTCAAAAAAAAAAAAAAAATTCTCTAGGGTCATAACTTTTGCTTTATATAGTGAGATGGCATTATAGAGTATTAATTAACAAGAGATATTGTTAGGTATTGTCTACTGAAATAATGTTCTTAGCTCCCAAGGAACTGGGGCTAAAGAGTGAAGGATTAATGTAGCTACCCAAGTAATTGGGACAAGCTAAGCTGAGCATCCCCCGCAGAGCAAACTAGCCAATTGAGAACGTCTCCACCAAAATTACTCTAGTGCACATGCTAGTCATTAGAAAATACACAATGATTATTTTTACTCTTCATTCTTTTGTTTTCTTAGTTAAAGCAGTAATAGGAAAATCAAACAAATGACTAATAACCTCCAATAAAGGCTAAATGAACTTCAAACTGGTACTAGTGTTTGACATGTATAAATTTTACTAGGGTTTCTTCACTTGGTCTTTTCCATGTCACCAAAAACTAGTTCATACTCTGAATTTTAAAACAATCCGATCTGAAGCCATTGTTACAAACAGTCGAATCACATGATAAATATTGAGGACCAGATACAAAGCTCCTCTGTTTTGAGCTCTTTTCTTCCATGACAACAAATGGGGGCACAACCCATGTACATTGGTATACAACTTATAACACCAAAAAGAACCTATACTATGGCTACTGTCTGAGAATTCCTCAGAGAGTATCGGAATAACTTGGTCTCCATACAAAAGAATAATGTCGGCAACGCTGAAGTCTCCATCTGTACAAGGACCAGCATAACAAAAGGCCCTTTGCTGATATAAACTGCAATTCAGGTGGAGAACATGGGATAAACCCATGAAGGAGGTACACAAAATGCTCTAAGATGCTTCTCCAGTATTACCATGTATATGTTCTGTAGAATCAGAGTTCTCCCGTTCTTCACTTTCAGTGATCTTTATGTTATTTCTACTATATGCACTTCCTGGTACATTGATCAAAAGTTCATCCTCAATTTTGGTTTCTTGAATCATTGAGGGATCAGCGTCGTCCTGCAAAATGATGTACATTACATTTTCATAGTTATTCTCTAGTAATAATGCACCAAAATAACCACAAAAATAATAATATATACACTTCCAGTAGGTAACGTCCCTCCAATAAATTATCAAGACAGGGAACAACTTGAAGAGCCCTGGATTAAGGAGAAGACCTAACTTACTTTTTCTCAAAGTCCAATTTACATCTTATGGCACTATCAGTACGTACGATCGGAGCAGGTTAGGATAGGATACTCAGTACACATAGGAAACTACTGTTTGCAGGATATGGTAAAACCATTGGTCCATGACAGCAAAAACAGAGCAGTAGTTGGTTTAGTCATCAAAGTTGTCTTAATATCCATTAAGTTCACAAAAAAAGGTTACATTCAAACAAAATTCTTTGAAGCTGCAGACTGTTACCATTATCATTCAATTTATGCATCTACTAAAATTATTTACGTCTCATTGCACAAATAAGCACTAGTGTCTAGTTGACAATCCAGATTGATATGGGCATAGGAATCTCAAAAACACCTGCCTAAGAAAAGGAATCGAAGCAGCAAGGCAAAGAAAGGTTCTACCTTTTTCTTAGCACCATCAGCTTGTCCCAAGTTCTGAACAGTCCTAAGATTATTGACGATGACATTAAGTTGTTTTTTGGCCTTGACCCTCTCTAAACGTCGTTCAGCACATTGAGCAGCAGTGACGTCAGCATGACAAGCAATGCAAAGGGTCCTCATGTTCTCTAATCTGCATTCACCTGCAGATTACACAAAATAACATCAAATGCTTATAGAAACTGCCTGTATTAGATTTAAGCAGAAAGAATATACATTTAACAGGAAACTACAACTACAACAGATGACAAAGATTTCCAGCTCTAAACACATCTAAAACTATCAAAGAAGCAACAAAATATTCTTTAAGGAGCAAGTCCCAGAGCAGAAAATTTTAAGAATATATATGATTTAAAGGCACCTCCTCCTCGATAGACTGGCACAATGTGGTCTGCATGCCATGCATTTCCCTCAGTCGGGTCATGTACAAGCTTGTCAAGTCTGCAAAACAACAAACAGGAAACTATCATGACTTATGCCCACTGCTAAGACATTAGCCAACATTTAGTATTGATGTGTGAGCGTACAAAGCCGACTGTTCCAAACGAAACATGTCCCATGTTTTAGAGTCTGCTCTTTTTAGTTGGTTAAGTAATGAATGATAAGAATTTACAATGTAGCTATTACATAAATACTTGCCCTACTCTTTATGGATAGATATATTCAAAGCCCTCCCTCCCATGTGAAAGATAAGAGGGGCCAAGAGAGACCAACTTTAAGATTTCTTCCTCCTAGTCTTTAGATAGTAATCGATCAACATTGATCCACTATTCGCTTCTATTTGATAGAGTTCAAGTACAAAACAATCAGAAAGTTCGAAGTTACGAGCCGAGCTAATCAATATAAATACAACTGTCTCGTCCAACTGACCTTGCATATCCCTTTGTCCATGCCCCCGTTGTTTCCCAAAAAGAAGGAAAAGGGATCATTAAGTACATTAATGGCTTGTCTATTCAGTAACAATGCTTTGCATGGTGGTTTAGCTCAAATCCATTGTCCGAGCTCTTCTTCCCTCTATAATTTTGTGGAATTTATGGAAGCATCGCAACCAAGCAGTCTTTGAAGGTTCTATTCGACTCGCCTAGATCTGTTATCTCCTTTTTTAAGGAAACAGGGGCGGCTCCCTTTGCAATTTTATTAAGAAAAAGAAAAAAAGTACAAACAAGAGGGGGACAACCAGCCTAACCCGATATAGGGGAGGGGGGGACAACAAAGGAGCCGTACCTTTAGAAAGGGAAATAAAAAAGATTACTGCTAGAAGAAAAACCATCCGCATCATGCCGAAAAGCGAGGAAACGCTACGCAGTAACTAAGACTGCTGAGAGAAGCACAAAGAACCCATGTGCCAATGAGACTCTGCCACCAGCCCATCTGCCACACCATTATGTTCCCTAAACACATGTTGCAGCTCATAATCACCCAGAAGAACACTACAATGTCGAAGCTCATACTCGTACATCCAGGGCTGCCTAGCATCACCCTTAATAACCGAAACTGCAACGTGGGAATTTGTTTCAACCTTAACCTTCTCCAGCCCCAACGAGCGACATAAGCCTAAACCTTCTTCCTAGGCTAAAATTTCTGCCCTCGTGTTCGAGCCTTGCCCATAAAAGGACGAAAACGCAACAACGAAACCACCTTTGTCGTCACGAATAATGCCACCCCCAGTGCATCTACCATCCACCGCAGATCCATCCATGTTAAGCTTAACATAAGACTGAGCAGGAGGTTTCTTCATTATTGAACGCCCTCCGAAGGCAAATGCGTTAAGACAATCATCATGTCCTGTAATTGACAAATAACAGTAGAATGAACACCTGCCGGACGCATGGGAACATTCTCGAACACTACTTTGCATCTAGCTTTCCACAACTCCCAACATGTAAAAATAACAACACGCATTTGACACACGCCATCCTGACTCCTAGTTGACTTATCCATCCAAATAGAGAGTAAATGATTGAGACTAGAGTAGATACTGATCTTATGAAAAACTCGAGCCAACCTGCCCCAAATGTCTTGAGCAATTTCCGACCGAAGGAATAGATGCTCGATACACTCCTGCACTGGGAAAAGAGGACAACAAACACACTTGGACACCACTGGGATGTATTTCTTGTGAAGCAAAAGGTACAGGCAGTGCATTGTGAAAAAGCTTCCACATGAAACCACTAACCTTCATTGGAATCCAAGGTCGCCATATTTTCTGAGCCCAAGACACCACAGGATGCCTTGTCCAAAATCTCTCCCAAAAACCGCTGGTGATGAATTCTTGTGATGTAGATAAAGTGCACACCAACCTATCCGAAACCCCTGGCAGCACTGAGTCCTTTTAATTGCCGTATGAAGTTCCACCGGGATTAAAGGAAGAAAATCATGCAGCTGTTCTAAAGCCTCAGGAACTGACACCTGCCTATCAACCGCCCACGGACCGGTTAATATAATACCAGTCCAATTTGACTCCCAAAATGAGATACTTCCTTCACCCACAATCCATCTACTCAGTTGTTAAACTCGTGGGAGTTGATAACTAACTGATTTCCACGTTGGCGTAGCTGATTGAGGAACGCAAAACTCTTAATCATTACCATACTTGTCTCTATAAAACCTAGCCCACAAACCGTCCCCATGAAGAGCATCCAAGGCAATTTCGCATGCAGTGCCTCCATAATCATGCGCAAAGAACGAATCCCAAGCCCGCCCTCATGAAGGGGACGGCATACTTTATCCCAAGTCATCCAATACACTCGACGGTCCCCATTGGAACTCCAAAGAAAAATAGCAAAGCTCCTTTCAAGGCAGAGAATGACAGATTTTGAGACTGCAATAGCTGCTAGTGAATAAACAGGAATGATACACAAGACTGCCTTCAAAAGAGTGACCTTAGCTCCAAAGGATAAAAGTTTAGACCTTCAACCACTAAACTTTTGATAGATCCTCGCTTCAATCTCCTCAAAATACTCCCGCTCAATATGATCTTTGAATAAAGGCAAACACAAGTACTTCATTGGCCAGTTTTTGTGTGAGTAACCAGCCCACCGACTAATGAGCTGAATCTTCCAATGAGAGCAGGAGGAAGGAACATAAAAACCACTTTTTTGAAGATTGACAAGCTGCCCAGAGGCCTTACCTTTAGAAGTGAAGAGGTGGTCTCTGTAAAGATTCACGAGAATGCTAGGATATCGGAGGGGATTAATTCCTCACTTGGTAAACGGAGAAAAGTTACCATTTGTGCTGTCCATTGGATGAAACCTCCCCTGGGCTTACTTAAACTTAACTCAAATGGTGCTAGCAAAGACAATCCTGGCCTTAGTGGGGGAGGAAGGGTTATCCGTGATTCAGGAGGTCATCTTCTCTTTGCTTATGCTTCTTATTACATGGAAAATGCAAATACCCTTGCTAATATTCAAGACCTCTATCAGAGTGTCAGCTGGTTGCATTCCCATGGTCATGATGGAGCTATTATTGAGATGGATTCTTAGGTTATCTTTGACTGCCTTACTACATGGCATTCTCCTCCTTGGAAATGCTTATACTACATAAGGGCTATCTTGCCAGTGCAAAGGGACAGCCAATTTGTTTTTCATCATTGCTTTTGTGAAGCTAACACTGTTGCTGAGGGGTTAGCTAACCTCGCATTTGACACTTCTTCGGATTCTACGTACACTGATTATCACTCCCTTCCTCAATCCATTAAAGACAACCTCATTCTCAACGCTGGTGGTACTCCTCGGATTAATATTTCATAGTTTGTATAAGTCAAATATGAATTGCTCTCTCATCTCAAGGCAAGTATAACTACTCCTCTCATATGCCGCAAGCACTACATCTAGAGTTGTAATTTCTTCTTTTGACTTTAGAGATTTAGTCTCTTTTGTTTGGCTTTTTTTTTTTTTTTTTTTGATAAAGGTAAGAATATATCTTAATAAGCGCCAAACCAGTCGTCCTTGTACACTGGTAAGTACACACTATAAAAATATACAATCTCTGGCCAATGTGAAAATTACTCAAAATCTACAAAAGAGATATACTAAAAAGGCCATACGGATTCTGTGCACCACAGGTATAGATAATTGAGCAGAGATTTTTTCAGTTCAGCCAAAGAGCCCTTTTCATTATTGAACGCCCCCGATTCCTTTCTTTCCAAATTGTCCAACATACGCCCAATGGAGCAGCTTCCCAATTCCTATTTCTGTTCTTCCTTTTCCCAAAAAATGACTAACTCCATAACAAATTCTTCATAGAATTAGGCATCACCCATGATATGCTGAACAAATCAAAAAGCATGTTCCACAACTCCCCTACCACCGGACAATAAAGTATCAAATGATTTACACTATCTTCATTCTCCTTACATAAGTAGCAACAATGAGTGTAAATTAAACCTCTTTTCCTCAGATTATCACCTGTGAGAATGGCTTCGTTTGCTGTCTCCCACACCAAAAAGGCCACCCTGCCAGGAGCCATTGTTCTCCATATAGACCTCCAAGGAAACAAGTTTCTATCTCTATTGTTCAACTTTAAATAGTACTTTACAAACAAGACAATTTTTTGGGACAGACAAAAAAGGAAAGCAAGACAAGATACGGAGGGAGTAGTAATTTCCAACTTCTTCCACTAATGAGAATTAACTACTCAAAATTACCACCCTAAAAAAATTAATTAAGAACTAAAAAGAATTAGAAACTTTGAAAAAGGGAAAAAAAAATGAAAAATAACACATTAAAAATAAATTAAAATTCTGCATATGCAACGTTTTTGTTATGTGAAAGGGGAGCTTGAATAAATACAGAATGGTGATAGAGAGAAAAGGAAGATTGAGGAATGGCAACTTGGAGACTGTTAATTCTTCAACTTCACAAGAAAGTCATGCCCTAGACTGGCAGCAAACCAATGAATAGATGGATACATAGTTATTAAATCCGGAAGGTGAGAGGTCCATTTTTATGGCGAGAGGCTGGCGACCGAAAGGCAAGCAAGGCGACAAATTAAGAAAAATAGCATATATATTTATTTATTTTATTGTAAGAAATTCCAAAGCATGTATAATATATGCAATTAAGTATGACTATTGTCACCAAGTAAACATCTTAAGTAACTTAAGTTTATATATAAAATAACAAAAAGCAAACCAGGCGACAATTGAGATTTTTTTTACATATATTATAAATTCAAAAAAAAAGCTACTTAAACATGAAATTAAATTAAAAAATGATGATATTACTATATATGTCAGCTTTGTAGTATATATGAAGACCCAAACCAACAAACCAACCTGACTTGCACCCATTTCTTAGAGAAACTCCAGCAGTGCTCCAAACGCACCGAGATGGTGCAGAAAACGTCCAATTTCCAGTTCCAAGGGAGGACGCTAACTACTGCTCTATTTTTAAGCAAGGGACTTCATGCGTCAAAACTGGCGCATAAAGAACCCTGCGCTACCCACTTTTTCCCTCCCTTTTTTAAATTTAAATACTACTTTTGAACAAATAAGAAGGTATATTCTTGAAATATTCTTTTTTTAAGAAGGATGGTTGGAGATAGGGGAAGATATTTGGTGTAGACATTGCACCATTTTAGAGATTTGGTACAATTTTTACACCAAACTGTTGGAGATGGTCTTAAGGTAATTTAATAAACGACAAGGCCCGGGCAAGGTTTAAATTCACAAATGACAATTAAATTCAGTAGCCATCTCCACTCTCTACAAACCAACAAACCAACCTCGGGAGGAAGCTAAGATGGGCTGGCAACCATGTCTGTGAACAAAAATTCCGGTGCCAGCAAGTAGGAGCGTGAGCCTTATTCCGCCGACAGTGAAGCCACAGACAAGTTCGCATTGTCGATGCAATCTTATTAGATTCGGTGAATAGTAAAGATCGGAAGCTAGATCTAGAATGAAATAGATTAGATTTGGGCCGGAATCCTTGCTAGTCCTTCGTTGCTAGCCTTTTCAAGGCTTTCGCCTTGTGTTTAAGTGAGTGAGGCGACTGCCCTAGGTCAAAAGGCGAACTAGCTTCGCTTCAACACCTCAGGCTTGGCCCCCTCGCCTCGCCTCAAGTGAGCGAGGCACTCCTTTGATAACTATAGTTGGATAAACACCAACAGTAAAAATAAAATATGCATAACTTGCTAAAGGCACCATCATTGATCAGAAACCCATACCTAAAACAGTTATTTAAGGTATGCTCACTGAATACAGATTTGGATTTTATGTTTGTTTTAAATTGAAAATATATACTCTTTTCAAAGGGGGGGGGGTTAATTCATATATGATCATTTGACCTAGGGCACAAAAGCTTATCTCAAACAAAGGAATATGCAAACATTTTCACAAAAGTGTTATTATGTGAACTCACAGTTTTTGCCGCTTTGCTACCTGCGGTGCTTCTTTTTTGATATACTCCTGACGCTGCAGATGTGATAAAGGTCTTATGCGCTTCACAAGTTTATGGCAGTCGAGATGGCAATTTGTGCAAACACCATGTTCAATTTGGAAAAGCCCCTGGGAACATTAAATTTGCCAATCACAATAAATCCTACAACTTCTATAGGCATGTAAAAACTACACATAAGAAAGAATAATACAGTAACTAGTGGTGTGTGATTTAAGTTTTAACCTCACGAAGGGCATGGTTACTGGTTCTTAAGCGGTACTCCTCATAGCAGTCCAAGTTACAAAACAGATCCTCAAAAAATTCAGGCAACTTCGCATTGTTGCTCCTGGAAATAGAGAGTTAATTCTGTCCTAACGCCAGAATCTTATCGAAAATAGCAGTTCTCTCAAGTACCTGCAAACAGTCTGACAGAGCTTGCAAAGTGGTTCATCCATGAGTGTCCATCCCTGTGAATATTCTCTCTTGTTTTTGGCATAGGAAAGGGAAACTTTTTTCCACACAGCATTTGACGGCAAGGGGTGGCTTATCTTCTCCAATGATGCAGAACGATTCTTGCTTCCCCCCTTCAGCAATCCCTGGCAGTGTGGATAGTTGAATTTTACCCAATCATACTATTATTAGCATAAGAAATAAATACACAAAAACTCAAGTAAACTGTGTACACACTTAGGATGATATACACATGAAGCTCAACAATGAATAAGTTGATGATATAGGCCATGTAATTACACATAAAAGAAATAAGAACTTTTGAACATACCTCTGTGTCATGGTTAAGGCTTTTGTCCAGACAGTATAACTCAGTTGATAAAGGAAGTTGTAAAGGCTTGCCAAACAATTTTCTTTGTTGAATAGGTCTTAAACTGTTCCACTCATTGATAAAAGCCACAATAGCATGCTTATATCTTGGATCGTCCTTGATACATTTATGATCCTTTTTCTTGCTGTCCTGAGCTGGAGGATCTTCCGTTTCAATTTCCTCTGGTCGAAAATTTTCGAGCAACGGTCTTGGCCGTGAATCTATTCCTACATTGCATGAGTACAAGTGGATCCTTCCCGTATATTTGCTCACCTGAAAATCAGTAATGGACTACAAATTAAAAGTGCATTTAACTACTTTCAGAATCGCAGTAACAAGAAATAGAAAGAGATATGTGGGAGCTTCTAATTTTCCTTTCAGTACCATGCAGCAGCATCACTACATTGCAAAGGCTAACAGGGTATTTATTCAACTAGGCCATAAAGGTTGATTTTGATTATCTAGTATCCAAATAAAAGAAAACTTGGAATAACATGTGCCAGATTTATTCCTTAATTATGTAGCCAGAAATCCAAGCTACCAAGGAGCTTCTCATGGGCAGATGGTGGCCTTGCTAGAGTAGGGGACTACTGAACTGAGTGACTACCCAATAGACACATTAAAAGGTAAGGCAATCCATCATCAGGTTAACAAAGATCTACTAAGAACACTATACCTCAAAGCGGAGAGAATTTACTTCGATAGAGCTACTTCCACCAGCTGCAACCAGGTCAAGAGATTCCCTGTCATGTACCTGCAAGCCCCCACCACACACACAAAAAGGAAAAATGAAATTGTAAAGAGAAGATATAAATAATAAACCAAAAGAAAGAGAAGGGGAAAGAAAAAAGAAAAATAAAGTATATACAATTCTGCATCAAGGGAGCACAATCCACATTATACCATATCCATTTGGAAGTTGTGACCCTGACGAGAATTATATGAAGTAACTCTTCCAGCACTACTTCCTAATATAGCTTCACAAGTATCTTCTCCTGCTGCTCGGTTGAGAACAGTGCACTTCCCCATTTCCAGATCAGAAATGACTCCACCCTGTCCATCAATCAGAAGTTTAATGCCTTGACAAAAAAGTAATTAAAATGAGGATAGCTGAACACCTAATGCTAGGAATACTGGAAAGGAAATCTTACTGAAAAAAGCCTTACCTTGTCTCCAAAGCTGTAGTTTTGAGATGAATGGATGTCACTTGCGTTCAGATATTGATGCTCACTATTTGAAGTTGAATCAGTTCCATCAATCAATTCGACAGGCTGCACCTCTTGATTAAAGCGAGGTACATAGAGCTTCACCAGCTCACCAATACAACCTTCAACGCTAGCTTCTCTCACTGAAACTGGATTCTCTTTAGTGTCTGTTTTAGTCATTTCAAGACAAGACACACTTTCAACCTGTCAAACCATAAGACAACTTTGGACACATTAAACTATATACTATTACAATACAAAGGGTAAAAAGCTGTGTCCCAATTTCCATCCATATAACCAATGAAATCGTAAGTTTAGAATATGATAATAGACTAAAATGCCTATTCCGCAGTTAAACAGAAGCTAATTAATCTGTTCAGGATGTAGGATGAAACCAAGTTGTGGAGCATGAATATATTTTAGAGGGTTGAAAAAGCTAACAGCCATTCGTTGCCACTACTGGAGCACCACAGTGAGACATTGCTACGGTGCTTTACTGCTGTACAAAATAAAAGCTTGTGTTCTGACAATTTGGTACACAAATTGCAAGCATGTACAGATCTAAGTGTATGCTGGGTAGGGCTCAAGCCCACCCCAGATTCTACCCAAAAAAAATAAATTAAAGTTATCTAAACCCACATGGTTCTTATCATTTATTTCTAGGGTAGTTAGGTTTTTATCTTTTATCAATGTTAATGCTATCATTTATGATCTAGTTTTCTCTCAAGTCCCTCCAATTATAATTTATTCAATAACTTCCTTTTATTACTTAATTTACTTTTGTATAGTTGAATATTTGAATTGATGATTTGGAATTCTGTGGGTTCTTCTTTAAGTTTCCTTATTTTGGAATTTTTTACTTTTTGTTTATAATCTTGAAATTATTTTCAAAATAAAAAAGAAATCTTGATTTATTCTGTGAATTATATTCTCAAATTGGGGTAAATGGGTGGTTGTTTGCTGCCTGACTTTGAATTATATACTTGATATTTGCATTCTAAGTTTGTAGTCATTATTTATAGATCGTTATATTTTGTTTATTTTCTTATAACATGATTTGAAGCTTTAGGGACTCGTGGAGTTAGATTTAGTTAGCTTAAGCTCTTTTTTTATTTTTTTTTATTTTTTGCTTAAGCTCTTGTATATGCATGTATGTAATGTTTAAGACTCATTAAGTCACCGACTATATGTAACTTCTTTTTTCAATAAATAAAGTTATTTTTCACGGTTGTTACTGTTTATAATATTTTTTAAATACCAAGCCCACGTGATTTCAAAATCATGGATCCGCCCCTGATTGCAAGTCACAATTTGGGTTTAAGGCTGTAGGATAGGTATATGCCACATGCCCCACACAAGACTACGTGTCCTGCGAGCAACTCCCGCTTAAAAAAACCAAGCACTGCGAAGAAACATAATAGGCCGCGGGGCTGCGCCACATGCCGCGCATGCTGAGGCAGTGCCTTGGCTGTTCCTCCAAGGTGTGGTGAGACAAGTGCGGGACTTTCCCGTGCCTAGACAAAGAAATGTAGCACATGCGCACAGCGCAGCCCCGCGGCCTATTATATTACTTGGCAGTGCGTGGTACTTCAAAGCGGAAGTCGTGCTTGGGACAAAATCATCTTTTGGGCACGTGGTGGTATATGCACATAGCTCTCCTACAAAAGCCATCATATCTCTCCATGTGATATTGGCAACTTGACAACCAACCACAGCATGACATGTGGCAACAAAGTAAGCATAAACAGAAAAATCGACAAGGCTCTATATGGGCCGGCACTAGGAAGCTTTTTTTGTTTCCACTCCAAGAAAACCTAATAAATTTTGGATTCTCGAGATCTACTCCAATTATAAGGACTGAAAGAGGACTCCCAAACCCTATGAGGAGGATTGTACTAGGTAACCCCAACCTTAACTTAGACCCATAGGATCAAGGTAAACTGGGACTTCCAATATCTCTCTCTCAATTTATCTCCTTCTCAAGTAAGGCAATAGAAAGTCTTCCCAGAGTCCAAACACCAGAGACTTCTGATAATGTTTGTTTTGCAGGTGCTCAAAGTTCCGACAGTGTTGAGCAGATTCTCCCCATGAGTTTTTGGATGCAACACCCTAAAGTAGAAGTAAAGGAAGCTATATAGTTTTAACTTCTAAGGATTAGAAAAAGGTCTAATCATTTCATGTGATTTTATACCATACATGATAGTTTTAGGATCACATGGAGATTTTCAAACTTGCAGACACATACATGATACTTGTTTTGATAATTAGTACTTAATAAATCTGCTAAAGATTCATATTTGACCCTTAAATGATTTATAGGACAAACGAACCAATGCATATGATTAGATTTAAGCATATCCACAAAAGTGACAAGCAGAAAGACGCAGAGTCCACCCATTTTCAAAATTTCTAGGTTTTGCCAAATAATATAATTTCAGGATTGAGTGCATTTTCAGATGACCAGAACTTAATAAATCAAAGAGCAATCAAACTAACTACTATTGAATGTATTATACAATGTATAGAAGGACTACCTCTATCTCCCGCACAGCATCATACTTGCCATCTATCGTAGATGAAACATGGAGCAAACTTCTATTTAGATATCTCCAGTGGGACTCATCTGCAGTGTCCTGGAAAAAAAATCTAGACCATTAAATATCTGCATATAAAAGTAAGCTCATACATACAGTCAATGATAAATTATAAAGAACTATATAGCTCTAACTTATATAGGTACACAAGACATTATCACCTTTGCACAGAAGATATAAACATTGACTGCTTTAGTTTGACCCCGCCTATGAGCTCTACTTTCAGCCTAGAAAGTTGCGAAGTATGCACAAACATCAAGCAAAATTAGAACTCATTAAAAAATGTTGCCAACATATGATGCACAGTAAAGACATGCTTGTTACTAGGTTTCCTGCACACTGCAAAGTTTCTTTAACATAATAATCTATAAGCAGCAGAGATGAGCATATAGCTGCTTACCTGCAAAATTAGCACAAAACATGGAAGGGATAGAATGCTTAATGCTTGATTGCTTATAAAACTTTTTTAAATATATACCCCCCTCCCTTCTGATGATCAATACTGACACAGAATCTGTTAAGATTCTATTATACTGTCATGTACACAGCATCTATTAGGATTCTGTTACACTGTCATGTAAATGGCCAAAGATGAAAACACCTTTCAACTTTCCTTACATCTCTCAACACCTTTGATCTCTTATCCTCAACTACAGTGTCTTCAGCTTTACCCTCTTACATCCGCAACCCACTCTGTCAACGCAGTCAAGTTTGTCACTCCATATCTTTGTTCCAAGTTTACAAAAAAAAAGAAAAAAAGTTAGAGATAAATTGCATTTCTATATCATTAATCTGTATCCACGCATATTTAACTCACTAACCTAACAACCTCCCCACCCTTCCCAACCCTGTGCGCAAGCAGCAACCCAAAAAAATAGGGCGGCAGAAAGGAGTTGATAAGCCCAGAGCCACCTCAGCACAGGCATTATTAGACAACAAAGCATAAAAATGAATACCTAAAGACCTGACTTTCCTTGACATCATTGCAAAGAAGTTTTTTATTTTTTTAAATCCTCTTTTCCTGATATCTTATTTTGATGGAATCTAAACTCGATGAATCGAAGTTCCACTTAGATTAAAGAGATCTAGTCAGAGAGCATTCTTAAATAAATATTCATTCAATGATAACAAATCAGATTCCGCCAGCTTGAACGAGATTTATAATCAACAAACCTGTTGCATGTCCGATGGTGTCTGAGGCAACTCTAAGAAAACAACATTTTGTGCTGCTGATAAATTTACTCCACTCCCTCCAGCAAGTATTCCTATTATTGCAATCTTAACCTGTAAGTAAATGGCAAATCATGTGTTACTAAAGGTTTCAGGTAGGAACACTAAAAACTTCACCTAGAAAAGAGTTTCTTTAAAAATCATTTTTCCTACAAAATCATTTGTGATCCGCTAGAGAATAATCCCAAAAACAAGCTGTCAAACATCAAGCTGATAGACGGTACTGATCTAGAAGAAGCTACGGGGGCATTCATTGGAGCCCAAAGCTGCACTGAACTTGATTGGACCTTTCTGAAATGTCATTAACTAGAAAATTCTTCATAGTTGTTTAAGCATAATGAATGCACAGTTAACATACAACACCGACTTAGGGATGTAAACGAATCAAAGCGAATATCTCAATTCGATTCGTTTTCGTGAAACTAGTAATATTCTTATTTGTATTCGTTTGTTATTCAAATATTAAAATTGATTCGTATTCTATTTGAAATTGAAATTTGATACTATTCGAGTATACGATTCGAAATTTTATTTCTTATTTTTAAAACAAAATTTGGTTAACTCTTTTTTGCACACAATCTCTCTAAATATTTATTTAAACAAAAGTTGTATAATATAATTCTAAATAATATGGAGTAATACCTAATGCATTCAAGATATATTTGACTAATAAATAACAAGTATATATATTTATCGAATATATATATTTATTTGTTAAGAAGTCAAAAGCCTAGTAAAATGATAAATAAGTATATATATTATTCTTTAATTAATTATACATATTATTCAAATATTCGTGAATACTCGAATTGAATACTATGGGCTCCTATTCAAATTCGAATACTTATCGAATCATTAAAAAAAATCGTATTCAAATTCGAATATCTATATTTGAATATGAATACCAAATCAAATCGAAAATATTTGATTTGTTTACATCCTTACCGACAACCACCATGTGAATATGGTTTTGAGCGTACAACTTGAGTTGATGTAGTAAGGTGACTTTCTACATACCTTCTTTGAGGATTGGAAAGATTGGATCGCTAGTTGCCGGTCTCTAGAAGTTGCATCACGCCCATCGATGCAAACAAACACAATTCCCTTCCCGGATAGGAATTCCTGTTTAGTTAAAATTCAGATCAATTGTGACAATGGATGAGGTGGAATGCTGAAGGCAAGTCATCAATAACATAAACAAACAGTTAAAAATATTAATACCACAATTCAGAGTTCAGCACAAACTTGATAAATAAAATGCTACCTGAGAAATGGAACTCAAGGGCTCTTTAATTATAGTATAACAAGAAACCAATATGATGTCACTAATTCCACACTTCAGACCAAATTTCCTTTCTTGCATATAAATTCAACACACTACATTAACCCTGTTAAAAATGAGGAGATTTTTTTTTTTGGACAAGTGTGAAGTATTATAAACAAAAGGCGGCAAAACAGGTGCCGCATCCTGAGTTACTGTGTACACCACACCGGGAGTATACTCAAAAAATTACAATAGACTAAAACTATCCATAAACTCTACAAAAGAATTAGCCAAAGGCCCAACGGAATCTGTGCACCAAAAGAACAGCAGATGAAGAACACCATTCTTTCCTCGTCAAAAGCTCTTCTATCCTCTCCTTCCAAATGGCCCAGCAAACTCCCAAGGGGATAAGGTTCTAAATGCAATCTCCTCTCCCTTTTCTATACAAAGACCAACAAGAAAAATTACAATAGACTAAAACTATCCATAAACTCTACAAAAGAATTAGCCAAAGGCCCAACGGAATCTGTGCACCAAAAGAACAGCAGATGAAGAACACCATTCTTTCCTCGTCAAAAGCTCTTCTATCCTCTCCTTCCAAATGGCCCAGCAAACTCCCAAGGGGATAAGGTTCTAAATGCAATCTCCTCTCCCTTTTCTATACAAAGACCAACAAGAAAATAACTCCTTGAGAGTACCAGGCCTCACCCATGACAGATTAAAGAGGCTAAAAATCAAACTCCTTACCTCCCTCGCCACCTTACATTGGAGCAAGAGATGGTTAACACTCTCACCATCCCCTCTCCATATGAAACACCAATACATACACTTCGCTACGCCTCTGAAGATTATCCCCAGTGAGAATGGCTTTGTTTACTACCTCTCATACAAAAAATGTAACCCTTCCTGGAGCTTTGGACTTCCAAATAGATTTCCAAGGAAAAGAACCCATATCATTATTTCCCGTGGCAGAGAAGTATGATTTAACCGTAAAGCTTTTATTCTTGGACCTCGCCCAAATGACCCTATCCTCCATATTCCTGTCAATATGCCGCAAATAGATTTACTTAACAGAGAAATGGGCAAAAAAATTCCCAAGTAAAATGGGTAATTCAATTCACTATTGACAGACTAACCTAGCCACAGAACTGATCTCGAAAGGGTGAAAGCAGCTAAAATATCTAACACAAAGCATAATGTAGGATAGCAGTGAATGATTTTGCCTTGAGGTTATCTGAGATGGGCAAAAAATGTTCTACTTCCTCTGCTCCAGGCAACGAGTTCACTGTCCTATTTGAAAATGTTTCACTTAAAGAGTCCACTTTTAAATATTATGTCTACAATCTCCAAAATATTCCAACTTTACCCTCCACATTTGATATTGTAATGACCAAATCTAATGCTAGTTATATAAAAAATCGCCAAAGAGGGTCAAGTTCCCAATCAATTCCTTCTGAAAGAAGGATTCCACGTAAGAATGCCTCTGTAACAAGTTCCTTCTTATCTATTGCAATGTAAAACAAAGAAGGAAAACCTCTCAGTAACTCCATATCCTCGCACCACTTATCTTCCCAAAATCTAATCAATTCTCTATTTCCAATATTAAAGGAAATGAATCGCTTAAACTGGTCCCACCTTTTCATAATCCCTTTCCACACGTCAACCCCATGAGTCTCAACTCTCAAGTTGATCACTCCAACCCAGCTCATGATCACCTTTCCCATACTTCCCTACTACCACTCTCCTCGAGAGAGCCTTTTTTCTCAACAAAAAATCTCCAAAGCCATTTCCCCATTAAAGCAGAATTAAACAACTTAACCTTCTTGATCCCACCTCCTCTCAAATTGGAGCACATCAACTACCACTTGATAAGATGTAACTTCCGGTTGCGACTGTCCTTCTGTCCTTCTCACAGAAAATCCCTTCCTATTTCCTCTTTTCCTTAGCCACACAAGATGGGAAAGCAAACACTGTCATGAAGTAAGTAGGCAAGCTAGAAAAGGTACTCTTTATAAGAGTAAGCTTACCCGCCTTCGATAAATATTGTCTCTTCCACCCTGCGGTCTGCGAACTTACATTCAAACTTCACAATCACTGGGTCTTTACCCTTTGAAGCAGCCTCAAGAGGAAGACCGAGATAGGACGTAGGAAATGCACCAACCTTACACCCAAAAGAGTAATGTTTTCTACATTTCCGACTCCAAAAAATCACTCTTTCTCACTATTGATCCTCAACCCCGAAGCAACTTGAAAACAAAGAAGCCCTAATATTTTAATTTAAAAGCCTCCGCCTCACAGAAAATAAGAGTTTCATCCGCGAGCAGAACAACAAATGAGACACCGATAAGCTGACACTCTATCCCTACCCACATTAAAGTCATGAATAAATCCACTTGACACAGAACTAGAAGCATCCAAATCCTACTTAATACTTCCATTACAATGATAAAAAAAAAGGGTGAAAAAGGATCTCTTTGATGCAAGCCTCTCGAACTAGAAAAAAACCTTGCACATTCCCCATCGATCAAGATAGAGAATTTCACAGAAACTTCTGCACTCTGCAGCTCAAGAATGTGAATAGCCATATTATCAACACAAGAGAAAGATAAAAAAAAAAAAGCAACAATAATGAAGAACAACTCTAAAAGTTACACAGAATATCCACTGTAGGTATCCCTAAAAATCTCCATGGTCGAACACCATGAAAAGCCCCAAGCTCCAATGAAGGAACCAGAAGCTGATTAAACGAAATACTATGCCTATCATAATGAAGTTTTATTGTTTTGTCCACAAAATTGGGTATTGATTCATTGATAATAAATATTGTAGCTGTAAATCCACATGAGGTGACTAGAGATTGGTTTAAAGAAGAGTTAACAGTTGATATAGAGATCAGCTGCAAAAGAAACACAGATTTTCTAGGTAGTCTAATTGCAAAACACTATGCCTTGCCCATCTCCTTTGCCAATTCTCTACAGTAAAATGATTTATGTATGACTCAAGGTGGTTTACAAAACACAATTAAAAAGGGAACCAGTATAGATGACCCAGCAAACTATCTGATAAATCCATTCATAGTATTACACTTTTACCTTATCTCGAGAATCAAGCGGGTTTGAACTCATGAATTTGTAGTTTATGGCAGCTATACTTATCAATTTTTTTATGTGAGTTGACACCACGTGCATTATTATTTATTACCAGCATAGCATAAGACATAACCAGTGTGCTCCTTAAGTCTCAAGTTCTATCACCAAGAAGAAAATTATATAAACCCCAAAATGCAACTATAACTTTAAGCATCCATATTCAAACTCCAAATAAATCATAGATGTAATTAGCTACTCTTAAAATCATAAACTTTTTATACTTATATTGGCCAACAATGGTTATATCCAGGACTGTAGTTGAATTGAAAAAAAAAAAACACAGATAGAATGAATTTAGCCAAAGTTTCTCACCATATTGCAGAGTACTCAACAGTCAACAGGTCATTTTCAAAAGAGATATAAGCGATCCATCCTCAAGAAAGAAAAGTAAGGAATTTCTCACCTGTATTCTGTCAATAACCGTGTGGTGATGAGCAAAAATTATCATTTTATGAGAGCTGTGGCTTCCTTCTATACTTTCTTCATCATCTAACTCGGCAATGACTGGATGCATGGAAAGCCACTCTCGGAAGCCTGACAACTTTGCCAAACCAACAACTTGATTGGAGAGCTTTTTTGAAGATTTGCTACCGTCATCATCTTCTGAAAGCAAGCAAAACGAAGAACTTAGTAAAGCTGCAGCATGAAGTGCAGCTATGTCCATAGATTGCATGCATAAACAAATTTTCTACGGTGTTTGGTTAAAAGTTTGCCACACCAAAATAACTATCAATGAAACACAACACTCCAAATAGACTCAAAGGAGAAGTGGAACATACTAATAGAAGTTCACTTTCACAGCTAACCAGGCCTGGCTTAGCATTTCCGTTTCTCTAGGGCCACCAACCAGTTCCAATCTCTTCCCACATTGAAAGGGAAAAAGAACAAATGAAAAAGGAAAGTTCTAAAAGACGACATATAAGTTCCCCAAAAAGGCCGTGATAGAAGTACCTAAAGAACTATAAATGTATGAAGGGACGGCAATCGGAAACACGTGATATTACTCACTCTGTTACAGTGCCACCAGGCAGAAAACGAAGAAACTCATTTCAACTCAATTAAGGACTCAGAATGGATGTTATTATGCTATAGATCTGAATGCTAGAAAAGTTGAGTGCAAATTACAATATCATACACATTTAGTGCAAATATTTTACGGCAGCCATCCAGGAAATCATCAAAACATATTAGATTTCTACTCTGGTAAATGTAGGGCCAGTTGTTAGCTAATGATTTCCATTCGTCATTAGGGAAGACGTACTAGATATGTAATCATAATTCTTGTATTAAAACCCACAAATTTCTCGCAAACAGTAGGGGACATTCAAATTTGACCACAACCTCAAATCACTTTTTTTATATAAGTAAGAACAACCTCAAATCACATTAGGGGAAAAAGAGAGGAAAAAACTAGATTTAGCTGTCAAAAATTCTAACTAGTACAGCAAATAGTGTGGACTAGAAGGTCTGGAAGTTAAATTGGGGTGGATAACTGATTAGAATTTGTTCAAAGCCAAACAAATTTGGCAATCCAACAACTATAAAAGGAAAGAAGTAATTTTTCTATAAGACCTTGAGGTCCTTGGTTCCAATCCCCATACTAACAAGGGACAACGCTTACCTGTCAAAAACAAAGAAATAATAATAATAATGAAAAGTTCTGATTACAAATCATTACTTAGTACTCACGAGAAGCATCTAATTAAACAAAAATGCCGATTCAAACAAATGAGAGCTGAAATCTTACGCTTACCATCATGTTCATTAGATATATCTAATGGAGCATCTCTTGCAACATTTTCAGTGGATGAATTACCACTTGCCTCTCCACATACTGCTTTTGCAGAATCAATATCTGATTTCTTCAAAACTAAGTTAATTATTTGTCGACGTATGGGTGGTAATTGCATCAGCACATGCTCTTTTAAGCGCCGTATCTGTAAGTGTAAATGAAGAACAAAGTATTACCTAGCTCATTGTCAACAGAGGTAGGAAGTGGGATAGGAAAAATGTAACCAAAATTAAGATTAACAGAAATTTCAATCATTTGAATCCTCAGAGATGAAGGAAAAATTTATTGCCTTCAAAATAGAAGATGCAAACCTAATTGACACCGTTAAGTTACCAACTCATCTAAAAGTTTAAACAGTTAGGTAGGGACTCAACAATGTATATCAAGAACAGACACAATTGGAGAAGATAATAAAACTGTAAGGCCTGAATACGGATTGGAAGTATACAAAATTGCCACCTCTTCTGATTGAGAGAGAAGTAAAAGGTTATTTTCTTTTTTCTTTCTTTCTTTCTTTCTTTCTTCCTTTCTTTGCTTTCTTTGATAGGGGTCTAATAGATCAGAAAGACAGGAAAGTACAAAGTATGCAAGAAGCACAAAAACTAGTAAAAAATAGAAAATACAAAGAAAACCCTGTCCCTATCCAATCAGCCCACAATCCTCCAATCTTTACATAAATCTGAGATAGCAAACCCCCCAAAAGCCTCGATAGGCATAGGCTGGGCAAACCACACTCTACTTCAACGAATCAAAAGAGATCATCGTCTTCCCAACCACCACTCCTGACGTGTAAAATAATACTAATATAATTTTTCATCACGTCGCATTTGACGACTTAGATCGAATGCCTGCACATTCAATACTATGCGTCTTTCTGTGTGGGAGTGAGGGTGATGAGAAGAGTGCCATGCTATTGGGGCTACCATCTTAGATATAAAGCAAGAAGACAGTCACAAAACTCACAATCGAATTGGGCGTGTGTGT
Source organism: Codonopsis lanceolata (assembly GCA_013146195.2). NCBI lineage: Eukaryota > Viridiplantae > Streptophyta > Magnoliopsida > Asterales > Campanulaceae > Codonopsis > Codonopsis lanceolata. Next base: position 122,565,038 of record CM028381.1, on the reverse strand, counting down.
GTGTGTGTTTCTTTTTTAGAGCGAGCGAGCAAGCAAGCATTGAGGAGCCGTAGAATGAGAAGAGCTAACCATGACAGTCTGCTTCAGTAAAACATTTAACTCCTCCAAGCGGGTGCCCCTTGAAAAATCCTTTAGGAAAAAAAATGATATGTAATGTTAAATTTCATGAGTCAAAACAGATTCAGGAAATGTCATAGAACAATATAGCATGTAACATTAGATAATGTTATCTACTCCAGAACAACTCTTAATTAGACCTTGACAATTTTATAACAGAGCAAAGAAACAGAGGATAGCCAAATCAGAATTCACGCATTCGAGAATGAGAAAAGAAACATAGAAATAATGGGATACTCATCCTGTTTAAAATTTATGCATGCTTGACCTCTGCAGGAACAAACCATAAATTACCTTAAACACTACCCCCTGACACCCCCGGACAGACCTGAGGGAACAGTAGGTTTTTGCAAACGCATACTTGCTCGTTCCAAGCATTCCAGGCCTAAATCAAAAGGCATTGTCATGGAAATTGAAAATTTTGGGAAAAAACAATCAGCTAGAATAATAGCGTGTGAAGACAACTTACCATAACATATTTATTTGATGAAAAATGTCATACGGCCTATGAGCACCTAGGAAAACATGCAAGAAAGAAATTAGGATACAACTAAAACTTAATAAACTAAAAATATATTAAAGAACAAATGATGGATCCACAAATAACTGAGACACGAAAATAGTGCGAAAAATATATATGTCAAATAATAAAATAATCTGAATATTGTCCACCATTCTGGATAGTAGATTCAGAGGCAAGTTGCTACAACCTTGACAGAGAAGGAGTTCCTGAAAGTAGAACTATATGATTGACCTTTGTTGCAACATCAAGAACAGCTTTTACCTGTTGAATAACAGCAAAGAGAGAAAAGGCAATATAAAGGATGAGCACTGGGGACAAATCAAATTGAAAATGTTTATGTCCTAGGTAATCACTTTGAAGAGAAGACTTTGTATGTTTTGACCAGAACATTCATTTGGGCAAACAAGAGGTTTCTTTTGCGAAGATTGTTAGGAGGAAGATAACACTTGAACTATTTCTCCCCCGTAGTCATTTTATTTATCCTCTTTGCGCGAATTTTGGGGCATGTTAGGAGTGCAGGAACATAACTGTAGGAAAGAGTATTTTATCCCCTAAACAACATACCCATGGTTGGATCCAAATATATTAGGGATCTTCAGTTAAGCCTCCCTTTACCCAGGAGTTAGTTGTTACCCACCCTAAACAGGTACCTCAAACACAAGGTTATGGTTGGTTTTTACATACTAATTAGGAAGGTATAATGCTTGTGACCACTACAAACTTTCTTCATGTGTATGGTGAAGATTAAGAATTAATTAAGATTTATTTGTTTTTGCCTAGTACAAATAAACTTTCAAATATCTAGTGGAAGTCAAGGGTAAACTTCCTCCCATCTGGTACATGCAGCTTCTTCCTCATGTGTGTGGATGCAAATGTGTCGGAGAAATTTTAATTTGTATTGCTAGAATATTTTTTTGATATCAGGTAAATGAATTCACATATTCCCGTCTTCCTCTTTTGTAGATTTTGTGCAAAACTTTCATTTATGTTAGTTAGTCTTTTCGCAATATATACTTCTTGTATTGCTAGAATATTTTATTATGATGCATTATAATCAAATATAGAAAATGGTAGGGATTCCAACTTTGGGTTTGTCTGGATACGCATCTCTCTCTCTCTCCCCCAATCACTAAAAAAATTATCAAAAGAAAATAAAACAGATTTTAAAAAAAAAAACCAATCCAATCCAATGCACTCTTTCGATCCCAATCCCAAGTTTGACGAGAGATGGCAAGGGCACTCAGGCAAAGAGCTTGAGGTTATTCGTTCCAATCCCCATACCAATAAGGGGTCACACTTACCTATCCATATATATACATGTTAATCGGGATGACCCTAGCATTTTTGGGCCAGCCCCATCGGTCCCCGGCTAAGTGAGTTTGTTTAGACACACTGCTAGGTGACCTCAGGTTAGCCAGGCCACGTCTCAAAGTTTTAAATACTTATATATTTAAATCTAAAATTTAAAATCAACACAATCCAAAAAAATCATACAACATCATCTAAGATCAAAGAATTCAAGTATTTAACCACTACTACTAATTAATAAGTATTTATGTGATATATGATTGATTCATATATGATATGAAATAAATAAAAAAAGTTGGTTTGTAGGTTCTTAAACATATTAATACACAAAATGTTCAATGGTTATTACATGTTAGGCTTTTTTTGTTTTTGTTTCTTTTGGCAAGAGTTACAATTTTACATGTTAGCCTTGTTTCCATATTTTTTGCACAAACAATGCCCGACAACATTATTAGCCTTTCAAACACTTTAAGGGCTCGTTTGTTGTGGCTGATGGCTTATGACTTATGGCTGATAGCTGAATGGCTTTTGGCTGATTGCATGATAGACTGTTTGTTACAGCTGTTGAAAAGCTGCTTATGAGTCGTTATAATTATTTGTTAAAAAAAAACTTGAAAATTAGTATTCATATTTTTATGTATATTTCATAAAAGGATGAAATGAAGACAATCAAATATTTATTAATGAATAATTGTCTTCATGTTTAAAAAAAAACCAAAAAAGCTTAAAATTTTGGCTTTTTGGCTTTTGGCTTTTCAATGCATAAAGGGTGTTGTACCTTACTTATTGGCTTTTGGCTTATAAGCTGAAACAAACACTTTAAATATGACTTTTCAAAAGCCAAAAGTCACTCCAAATAAGCTGCAACAAACGAGCACTAAGTCGGTGGGGGTAATTCAAACGCTTATGATAAAGATTTAACTATACTAACAACAAAGCGGATAGCCAAGACATCATTTCACAATGGATTTACAAATATATATATATATATATATATATATATATATATATATATATATATATATATATAATTAATTAATTCCCGGGGGCAGCCAAGTTTATCTTGTGTCCCTAGCGGCCAGGCCCACCCAAAAAACCTGGACTTACACGGGCTTGTGCCCCTCACTTTTCCCGATTCAGACGGACCTACATCCCTATTAACATCATTAATCCCAAATGGAAGAGTATGTGATTGGTAAATCTTTGGTCTCAAGCTAACTATGGTCTATGGTGATGTCTAATCAAATCACATGGCTGCCAGGTATATTTGGATGGACAGTTGGGATAAAAAGTTGGATCCCTAGATTACCAATTGGACATTGTGGAGTAAAGATTGGGTGGTGATTGTATATCTAGGCCACGTACATAGTTGCAAAGATTTATGGATGCTGGTTGTATCAACACATAAAAACATGGGGAAAATGAATTATGTTTGCCATTTGTTTTACGATGAGAATTCATAACTTCATCAGGAGACATAACTTATTAGATGTTCCGTTTGAGTTTTATTTCCCAAGCATGAGATGGGTGACCCCAATGTAGCCATTCAAACAACAACAAATCCGTTTTGGGTGTTCGCAGACCTAGATGGAAGAAATGAAATGTAACTTTTTATATGTACATCATCAGCCATTAGGTGTAAGTCATTAGCCCATCAGCTATAAGCATGAGCTGAATCAAACAGACCCCTAAATATCAGGAGAAAAAAAAGGGACTTGCACGTGTGAGTCGACTGTCTCGCATGCTCAATTTCTACACGGTTTCATCTTCTTCATTATTTATGCCAGTTGCATTATTATTCAAGAAAGAGCCTGAACTGCTGCTCTCGTGATAGTTATTATAATATTCCCCTGCTAAGCTTCTGATAGTTAGCCCTATTAACATGTCCTGGTTACATTCTTTTCCCCGAGGCCCTTCATCGCTCTTGTTACTTTTAACATGACTAGAACCTATAATTTTTTGTCTGTTCAGAAGAAACCTGCATATATAAGCTTACCCTTTTTGTAGTTTCTAACTATGTATAAAGATAAAAATGTCCATTAGACCAAAGATGAGATACTCTCAAAAGTAAGGCTGCCCTTAATCGAAATTCAATTCTAAAAGGAGCATCAAGATCAATAGTCCACTGAGCATGGCATAGCAGATCATCAATAAACTGGATCCAGATTGCAATAATTGCCAACACCAAAGAATTGCGTACCTCTTTTGGTTCTGATGATTGTTTCGTACAGCGTACATGATGTGATTCATCAACTATCAAGACAGCCCAATCTTGTTCTAAGATGCTGTTTTGCAAATGATGAAGCATTGTGTAAGAAATAACCACAACTTTTGGAAATCTTGCCAAATGCACTGGATTGTTTTGATGACCAAAAACTGGAAAACAGAAGAACTGATATAAGTAAAGCAGCAAGCGTCAAAAGAAGCCCAACTGTACTCATGAAATTTCTCACAACTAATTAAGGTATGTTTGATAAAGGCGAGCGAATTATGGAGTTTATTTATTTTCTTTTTTGATAAGTAAAGATTGTATTAATTACAACGCCAAAAAGGAAGGCGCAACCATGTACACAGGGAGTATACTAAACAAAAATTACAGTTGGATAGAACTATCCGCCATATCCACAAAAGGGGTCCATTCATTCGAAAACGTCTTCGAGCACCACAGTCGAAGAAGCTGAAAAATATTCTGCTTTATCTTATCTAGCGCATCTTACACATTTTCGAAGGCTCTCTGATTCCTCTCCTTCCAGATACTCCACCAAATTGCCAACGGAGCTGTGTCCCAAACCACATTCTTCCTCCTTTTATACATCAACCATGGAATTTTTATTTTTATGAGAAGACAAGTTATGGAATTTCTTCCTTAATCTGTTTATCTTTCTTGCCTTCTTGGCATCTCCTTTTACAATAAGGAGCTTCTTATATGTTGGTCGCTTTACAAGCAGCGAAGGAGGAAAGGCTGGGTTTGGAATGTTGCTCCCTTGCGCATTTGCTGGGACTTGTGAAAGGAAAGGAACGGTCGAGCTTTTGAGAATGTTTAGAGGTCAATTTCCAAACTATAGGAGTCCCTGCTTTATACATTAATTTTTTGGTGTAAGGAATCAGTTCCGAAGGTTAATTCTTTGGTAGAGTTTGTGGATAGTTTCGTAATTGAGTGGCTCTTTTGTTTGGTATACTTCTAGGGTACAAAAGACAAGTCACCTGTTTTGACGCTTTTCTTAATAATATCTTTACTTAAATGATAATTTCAATGGTTATGGTATACAAGCAAATCATTATAATATTATGACCATCACGAAGAATTATTATTATGTTTACCCTGCAGGGATGTAAACTTGAAAACATAGAACAAAGAATTAATCAACAGATTCAAGATTGAATAGCTTATTTCACACATATTGTGGCTAGAAGTTTATTTGATTGACATAACATAACTATGACACATGTATATACATAATTCACATTTTACATATGGACCTATCAAAAACATTTTACATATAGAAAATGGTGAGAAATTGCTAAAGGTTCTCTTAAAAAAATACTATGCACACAAACCACAGCCTCACCCCTCCAAAAAAAATGCTTAAAATTAAATTAAATAAAACAATAAGAATAATAGTAAAACCCACAACCCACAGAAGTTAATTTTCAACATAAAAATCCTGCTCCAGGTCTTCCTCTCAAGCAATTAAAGAGTTAAAACTTTTGCACCAAAAGGACCTTCACAAAGCAATTATCTAAGTAAAAGTGTCACAACATCTCAGACCAAACTCTGTCTACCTCATATGATCAAGCAAGTATACCATGATATGTACCAAAGGTGGATAAAGCATTAGTGATATCCCGTTTTCTTTTTTGATAAGTAAAGAAGCATTAGTGATATCCTGATATCAGCAACAGTTTGTTCATTGGACCATAACAGATGCACTGACTGAAATAGGATAGGTTCATACTCAACTTTCAATCACTACCGAATGTCAGAATCAATGCAATAACCAACCTGCAATCAACAAGCTACTTGGCAAGAGCCTTAAGTCCCCAAGCTCCTTTCCAGAACTCTCTTTTGTATTCAGTTTTGTAGGCATATCTTAAGTGGGTGCACATTTAGAACTCTTATATAACAGAAAAAGTAAAACAATTGGAAGAAAGATAATGAAACATGCATTATTGCCTTAGCCCACGGTCCTTGTCCTGTTTTCAAGAGTTCTCTAAAAGAACTCAAAATCTTAAATTTCACTTTTAGGAATTTATAAAAAATAAGAAAATTTGTCTACAACAGTATTTTGAAGTTGTAGTTCCTTTGAACAAAAAGATGCTCTAGCGCCAACAGATCAAAAGATTGCTACAAAGTTAATGACTTTTTCCTGCTGTAGCAGTACTTCTCCAAGAATCTTCAAATAACATACAAGCATCTCACCCCAGACAGAGAACTGCAGCAATTTATTAACGCTAACAAGAACGAGAATAATAAAATAAAGCTGAGTGGTACCAAGATGGATATCGGAAGGCAAACAAGATGGAAGCCAACGTTCCAACTCTTCTGCCCATGTAAATCTCAAAATAGCAGGGCAAACAATCAGAATAGGACCTTCACTCATGAAACATCCTGCAATTGCAATAGCCTGAAAAAAATTACCTAAATCGTTAGATGCCATCATTAGAGTCAGTTAAAGAATCAGGGCAGGTGACATGAACAACAGACATATAACCATAAAGTTTTAGTCTGGAAGTTTCAACATACAACCAAATAATAAGGTCTAATATCAAAATTACTTTACGATGCTGACTGGTGACTGCACACAACCATAGATGTAATGCAGTGTGAAAATCATTAGTTTTTAGGGCTTTTTGTAACAGCTTACTGCTGAGGGGTTGCTTTCGAAATATTTTGCAGCATAGTTGTCAAAACAGGATACGTATCATGTATCGATATTGTATACCTATGATACGTATCGGGATCTGCGTTGTGTATCACGTTATATATATATTCATATAAAATGATTATTAGCAATAATTAATAAAAATAAGTTTGAACTTCGCATTGTAACTTGCCGTTAAAAAATGCCTTAAACAACCCAAAAAAGGCAAGCAACTATAGGTAATAAACTTAATTTCAAGTTCTGACAAGATTGAAAAGAGGAATAGAAGTAAAGACTAAATATTTTGAAAGCTCAATATTAGCCCAAAAAAATCAAGATTAAACGAAAATAGATCAAACGAAAAATAGCCAAAATATACACAAGTAAACTTTTAAGCTTAAAGCTATTAAATTCAAACTTTTTTAAAAAAGAAAATTTCAAGATGTAGTCTTTTTCTCCTTCAATTATGTCTTCACTTTTCAGCATACATAGACTCTATTATTACGATCGACAAGGGCTTTCTTTTTGTGGAGGATCATGTAATTGAATGATCAATGATGGACCACATATTAGATCTGAGCTTAGAAGGGGAGGTAATATACTAATGGAACCCTAATAAACGCAAAAAATAAGAGAAAAATAAAAAAGTTACACATCATGTCACCAATCTTAAAGAAATAGAAAAAAATCGTAAATTACGATACGTACCGTGTATCACACAATACGCAAAGTGGATCGTACACTCATGCAGTACGTATCTAAATAGGTGATTTTTGATATGTATCTAAATAGGTGATTTTCGATACGTATTCTTATACGTATCGCATATCGTACGATACTAACAACTATGTTTTGCAGTACTTATGAGGGTATTTTAGGAAGTTAAGACTCAGTTTATTTAGGGTTGATAAGAGTGACGGGATTAGGGTTTAGGTTCAGTTTTGGAGTGTTATGAGAATTCTCACGAGAGAACAGCCCTTGACGGATTATCTTTTTTCCTTGCTTTTGCTGGTTGTTTACTAAATAATCAATCCAGTTTTCTCAATCATATTGTTTTGCTTTAACTACTTTCTATTGGCTGCACCATTTTTGGTATCAGGGTGTGTACTGTTTTCTTTTTTAACTTCAGTGGCAACCGCCGTCAGGTATGCATTGTAGATAGGAATAGAACTCCAAACATTCAATTTTCATGGTGTGCATTTGTAAAAGATTCAACAAATTTTCTTGACAACTTTAGCTACCATTACAGTCTACTACTACCAAACATTCATATGCATGACAGCACAGATTCTAACCTTGAAGAGTACAACAACTGTTGAAATATTACCTGGAGTGTTTTTCCAAGTCCCATTTCGTCAGCAATCAAACACCGGCCACCCCTTCGTAGTCCAAATCGGACTCCTTCAACTTGAAAGGGCAACAAGGCATCCAACAAAGATTTCGGAAGTCTCCCCATCAATTCATCAACCTTTTCATCAGGTAAATGTTCAGGCCGGCATGGTATCCACCTCCCCGAAACAAAAGAATGTGAAAGTTTCTCAACAATATTAAATGTACCCCAAGGTATTTCTTCATAGTCAATATCCTCTGAAATCTTCAAAGATTTAATAACTGAATCATAGTCTCTGAGTTTGTAAACACATGCCTCTCCACCACCATGGATTTGTGTGTAATGTGATGGAACCACCTAATTAAAATCCAAACAATATAATGAGCAAATACCAAAATGACTATTGTTATGTAACTAAGTCTGCAAGTGTAACAGCTCCTATCAGATTGCAAACCAATTTTGGCACCCTAAGAAACAATCATTGTATATATAGCTCAACCGAATACGGAAAAGAAATCAAAGACAACTCTCTCTCTCTCTCTCTCTCTCTCTCTCTCTCTCTCACACACACACACACTGTTAGCCAATGAATCTAAAGCAACTTCAACCCTCTGTTCCAGCTACTTCAATGGCACATGAGCCATTTACTATAATTTATGTACTCCCTCCACCCAAAAAAGTGAAACACTTTCCATTTTCGTTTGTTCTCTAAAAAGGGTCGCATTTCTAAAATTTAAGCTACAAAATATTCAGATTTTCTATTTAATTTTTCTTATTTTTGGAAAATATGATATTTATCTTACAAGTCATGCAAACAAATGAACTTCCTCCATCCCAAGAAAATAGTCCTACTTTACTTCTTTCTTTGCCCCAAAAAAGATGGTCCCATTTCAAAAATAGTACTCCCTCCGTCCCTAAATAATCGTCCTAGTTGATCCGATGCACAGTTTAAGAAAAAACAATTGACTTGATTATTTATATTGGTTTAATGTGTAGTTTCCTTTAAAGCCCATGTGTATGTGGCCCATAATTAAAGTAGACTGAAAAAGTAAGGGTAAAGTGGTAAAAGTGATGTTCTAAAAAGGTAAGTTTCAAACTGGACAATTATTTAGGGACGGACGAAAAAGGAAAGGAGGACCATAATTTAGGGACAGAGGGAGTAAAATTTTCATCTATTGGTAGTGTAGAATCTTTTTTACACAAGCGGCCCTTGTAACATGACATATGTCAATCACAATCTTTGTCTTGAACTCTTGATTTTTTTAAATTTTGCTTGGCCACGTGTCATGTCTTAAAGGCCGTTAGTGTAAAAAATATTCTACACCATAATTCTTTCAAAAATTTAAGCTACAAATCTCCATCTTTTTCAACTTTTTTCTTTCATGAACATCATGTGTATCAAACAGGTCAAACAAACAATTCTACAGTTTTAGAACACTTCAATGAGAGTACAGAGGAGTAAAAGTACAATATTTTTTAAAAAAAAAAAAACTAACAGGCCATGACATGTTATTTCTGTGAAAATTAACATAGAAGGCACAACTTTCACAGAAATAACCGTCTAGAATCTAATTTGAAGTTAAATCCCCAATTCAAATCGAAAATTTGTAAGGTTTGAGTCACAAATCACAATGCAATGACAAACAATACCCCGATAGTAGGTTTATACATACACATATTTACTCTGACTCCATTCAAAGAAGCCCTACTTTCTTTTTTGGGGATTTAAAAGAGCTTCCTCGTATTGAAAATCGGGACATTCGAATTTTACCCATCAAACATGAATTAAACTAGTTGAGTACAAATCTCAAGAATATTAAGCTTTTCTATCAAGGACTCAGTGAGAGAAATCAAGGGAGTAGTAGAGATAAAGAGAGAGAGACTAACGTTTGAGAGGCAATCCCTTAATCTTTCAAGACAGGTAGCTTCCCCAGGATATTGGAAACCCTGGATGGGCAAGGGCGTGACGGAGAAGGAATCGGGGGAGCAGATTTCGAGCCTGACCATGAATTTTACGGGTGATTGGGGCTTGGATGGAGGATCTCGGGAAATGGGTTGTGGGAAAGTAGTTGTGGTGGATGTAGGTTTCCGTACAGGAGAGACCTTCCGACACTTGAAAAGCCTCCAGGGTTTTGGATTCGCGGGACAATCAACACCGGCGGCAAGTGCCTTGCGCTTTTCGAGGGCGGCGAGATGGTTGGCTTCCATTCGCCTTCTTTGTTCTTCGGTGATTTCCTCCTCCATGTGAAAAAAAAAAAAGCCGTTAGGGTTTGATACAAACAGGCGGGAAGTTGGAGATACGAACTGAGAGAGATAGAGATGTAACTTTGAACTTTGAAGTAGAGAGCCGTAGTAAGTAACGAGGAGGATCGCCGGGAAGTAGATATTTTAACTTTTTACCGGTGAAGTAGCACGGGTGTGGTTTATTTGAAGAGTAATTTTGCTTGCTTCTTATTTTCCCGCCGTAAATTGTTTGTTTTGGGATACGACAAAGTAACCGGATATTTCTTTTAAATAATCACCAACTTAATTATTTAAAGTTTGAGCTCGTATATTATCATTTTTTTTTATAAATGTTACATTCTTTACATTAGCAATGAGATAATATTTTTTTCAACAATATTATTTTTTTCAAACAAATATTCATTTGCACAAAAGTAATATTAATTTACTATTTTACCATTGACACATATCATATTTAAGAGTATCACCAATACAATTATAGATTTGATGTCATGTGGGTGTTGTAATTAACACACTGAATCACATGTGCCAATTTTTTCTCTTCATTTGTTTTCAACTAAAAGAGACATTTACAATGAAATTGTGAATTTGATTTTATGTGGCGTGCGTCCAATCATTAAAATAAATTTGTCCAAAGGTTCATAAATAAAAGAAGAAATTAACAATCAGTAAGAAGAGTTTTTTTATAATTTTTTTTTTACTATAGTGTATTTATATCATCACCTATAATGTTAAAAATTGACATTCTTATCGAGAATGTGATGAGCCGTGGTTAACACGTCATAATCACAACCATTATCCACGACAGCATTGAAGAGTTATTTTTCTTCAAAAATAGTATAAATCATGGGTGACACTTTTTTTTCATGTTTACATTTGTATTGGTGATGCTTTAAGTGTGCACTTCTAATGTTGTGTATAGATATTAATACACAAATTCTATTAAAATGCTCAAATCTCATCTCAGATTGGCACGCCAACTATAACTTAGATGGTCGAGCGACATGAATTGCCTCAAAAACTTTAGGCCTTGGGTTTAATTCCTTCCTATTACCTTGGTGAGATAAACTCTTAACTCTACCTCAATAAGTGAAATAGACTCGCGTGCGTAACATATTACTCCATTGTCCATTGACAACATTATTGGCAATGGCAATGTCAATTTCTTCTTTAGGCGAAAAATTTTCACCAAAACAAACTAACAGTAATAAAGATCTTATTTCCATTTGTTTTTCTTTTTCAAACAACCCTTCAATCTGCATCCCACTGACCAATAAACAATCTATTGGCCAGAAAGCAAATTAAATTAATATTTTCTCCATCAACCTATTCATCCACTTTCCTAAGGGTTTGGATAACCAGACCTCAAATCCCTATTTTTACACCCGATTTATCTCTACACCCCACTAATTTCTCACATTTCTCTCAACACCCCACCTAACTACCCAATTTACCATTTTCTATTCAATTCAATTATTAAACCCCCAACTCCATTAATTACTAACCTATTCATTCTAACCAACCAATTTACCAACATGCCACCCTTCCTTCCCAAACCCGACATACAACGTTACAAAAATTCAAGGTACACTTCTTTTGTGTCTTGTGTTAAGCTTCAACAACAACAAAACATACTTGATTCATAATTTTGGAATCAACAACAACAACATACTTCCTCTCTCTCTCTCTCTATTTCGAAATCAACAACAACCTACTCTAATGTCTTCAAGCCTATGTATGAATTTTCATTCTCCTCTACATTTAAATACTAGTTATAGGTTAGATTTAAGCATCAATAACAATGTAGGATTATTTAATTCATAATTTTGGGTTGCATTTGTTAACAACATAAAAAAAAATTTGAAATCTCTATAAGCGTCCAGTGGTATTCGTCCATCATTGTCTTAGGGTGTTCAACTCAAGGCCGCACAATGATTTGTTCATGCAGTCGAACACTGTGTTCATCTCATGGTGTTCGAACACTAGCAAAGGTGTTCATGTTATGATGACCGAACACAAAGGAAGTTGTTCATCACCCACTGGCCGAACATCTTTGAAGCTGTTCATCACACACTAGCAGAACTCTCCCTTAGCTGTGGTCGAATTTCTGCATGAGCACACTTTTCGTGTATGATTTTGTTGTGTTGGAACTGGAACCTAAGTATGATTTTTTATGTGATTTTTACGAGAAGACAATCGGCTAAAAAGAAATAAAACAAGGAGAAGGCAACGTCAACAAGAATTATAAGTCCAACAAGCATGAGATGTTGCGCGCATGAGATTCATATGGATCATAAGCCTTTTCCCCATGATGAGGAGCATTTTTAGTATAATCGCAACTCGGACAAAAATATCCGGTCGTTTCAAGTAATAAAGTGTGTATAAGTACGAGTTATCAATCTCACAAAAAATGTACATAATTCTCACTCCAACTAAGTACCAAAATTTGGTTAACTAATTATATTTGAGCGAAAAAGAAAATGAATTAAAAAAACTAAAAATATAAAAAATATAAAAATATATAAGAAGGCAATTAAATTATAAACTAACGTACAAGTGGTTTGGCAACAACAAATCAAGATAAAAAGATAGGAGTGTGTAGACACCCCAATTTCGTACCTCTGATATGTAACTCTGGCATGCGATATCAAGACCTGTTAAAACTTAACAAATGTCAAGTTACAAGGTTTAAAAGTGCAAAAGATAAAGCAGGATGAGCAAAGCAGTAAAATCACGAGGGCTAAAGCGTAAAGTTCTTTGAAGAGCAGAATTTTAGCGCGGCGCCCATTCCCTCGATGTCCCTCTCCCAGCCTATAAATAGAGGCCCCGGGGTTCGCTTTCAGGACACACTTAAGAAACCGAAAAATACTCCCAAGCTCTCATCGTTGTTGTTATGCTACGAGATTTGTGAGCGATCTAGAGATAGTGAGCGTCCCTTCCTATAAAGCCTCGAAGCCCTGCCAAAACTCCTCCTAAAGCAAATCCAACCGGTTAAAGTGATCCCTAGCCCCCTAGTTAGGTATCCACCTTATTTCCCCGGTCCAAAAACCTCGAAAATAGCAGTTGCTCTGCCCGAGTAAAAAGGTCAAATCAGCTAGAAATAAGCCCTTGTTCTGCCCGATTTCCACCAGCAGCAAGCAGTTGCTCCGCCCCGTTTTACGGGTCTCAAAAGCAAGTTTCGGAAGCAGTTACTCTGCCCGAACCGCAGCAGCAGCAGCAAAGCAAAAAAGACTCCCTCTCTCGAGAAGGACATAGCGAGCACACCATGTTCTAAAAGGTGAGCCTTTAAGAGCGTTAATTTATTAAAAAGCTATTTTCCATCCGGCCCAGTGTAAAAATATAAGTTGTTGTGCTGCCCGGATTATTTTAGAAAATAGCATTAAAAATAGTCATTATTATGACCAAATATTTTTAAATGTATTTGTAAATTATTGGAAGGAGACAGATGCAAGTCTGTAAATAATGTAAATATAGATGTATTTGTAGGTAGTTAATGCCTTATTTATTTGCTTAATAAATATAAAAAAGCATATTCTAGCCAAAAACCGTTTTTGAGACCGAAAGGGCGACTTGGGTGCCTAGCATCTTCCCAACTCGTAACTTAGCCTCCGAACCCGTTTTTGCATTCTCTGGTTTTCTTTTTATTTTTTGGTTTTTCTTTATTTCTTCCTTAAAATAAAGATGGCGACTCTAGCAAAACATTTTGCATCGCTGTGGGGCATCGCAACATTCCTTTCTTACACTTTTCTGTTTTTCCCTAAAAAAGGGAGAATGAGAATGAAAGGGTGATGTATTCCTATATCATGGTATCCCCTAAAAAAAGGATAACTTGATATAGAAAACCCAAAGCACTCATAGTGATCCGAAATATGCCATAAGGTAATTTTTATAAAGTCTGTAGTGGGGCCCGCAACATCCTTTCTTGCACTTTCCATTTTCCCCTACACAAGGGACGATGTGAATGGAAGAGTGATGCTTTCATGCATCCTGTTATCCCCTAAAAAAGGGATAACCTGATACAGAAAACTCATAGCTCCCATAACGGACCAAAAAATTCACTGAAGTGACCGAGGCGTATTCAACGCGCTTTTTGACAGCACCCTTTCCGTATTTTTAATTTTGTCTTCCCCTAGATAAGGGAGGATGGAATGGAAAGCGTGGTGTCCGCATCCGCACGCCGCATTCCCCTAACCAAGGGAGCGCGGAGCGTGGGGCGCGGGCGATTTCTGGGGCACCCACAGAGTGCAATATTTTTAGTCTAGCCATTGTTTAAATTAATCATCTTTCTGTTTTTCTTTAACTCGAGTCTTAGTAGTCGTACGCACTATTTTATTCACTACGGGCTCTCGCCATGTATAGCAAATCTAGCTATAACTCCTAGCTACGGGCTCTCGCATCTTATAACATAGGAGAAAATAGATACATGTCAAAACAAGCACCCAATAACTATCTACGCACGATCCCATCTCGGTCTCACGTAAGGCAAATAATTATTGTGATTTTCGGAATTAATAGGACGGGCTCTCGCATCTTATCATATAATTCTTGTGATCATCTAATGGTTCACTACATCATCAAAAGCATGAAGAACACACGATAATAACCAAGCACATGGGTAATACTTCGCAAAAAGAAATTCTCTACATTTTTTTACAAATCATGTCGGTAGCCAAGACAAACAAAATTGGTTAACTACAGGCTCTCGCATCTTATAGTCAACCCTAACCTCCCCGACCTCGCGAATGGCTAAGGTGGTTCGATCGCGAGTCAAACCAAGTTTCACAATGGCTATCGATGAGTGTCACAAAAACACCAACTATTAAATTGATTGGTCTGAATATAATGGTAGCTCTCACGTATCATAAATATTTCTAAAATTATTTAATTATTGGTCAAATAATTACAAGTATTAAGTTCACAAAATAATAACAAAACATGAATGTGTTCTAAATAAAGAGATAGATTAAATTAAATCACTACATTTGACAGAAAAATAATTGCATTTCATATATTAATTAAGCACAAACCAATTCAACATTTACAAAATTAATCAACCCAAGAAAATACAATAAATATCATAAAATATGAGTTGAAAGAATTAAATCAGATGTCGCTCAAATCCGGGGTTGAAATATTTTGTAGATGCATCATTGACTCTTGATTTGAAGTTTCAAACCTTCAATGGTGATCAATCAATGGAGGCATGAAAGAATTTTGGAAGAAATGGGGTTGGTGCCCCATTTTGGAAGCAATGTCCCGAAATGGGGACTCCTTGTTCTTAAACGAAGGCAGTTGGGAGGTATAAGGAGAAGGACAAAGGAGACAGTGGCAAATTTGGAAGGACGTAAAAGTTTTAGGGGCAGAAATGAGAGAAATAAGGGAAATGGGTATGGCTGGGAAAAGGGCAGACCAGGTGGGAATTCGCGGGTCAACCATGGGTCAAATGGGTGAGGTTGTGAAGGGGAAACATGCTAAAACGCAGGTGGATGGAGTGGGATGGGCTGGAGCGGCTTGGGCCCGAGTAGGAGGACACGCGGGTCTGGGCTTGATGAGTGGTTGGAAGACGACAACATGTGGCATGGCTTGCAGGGCGACAATACAGGATGATGAAGAATCTGGAAATGGCGTCGTGCTCCCCTGCATCTTAGAATAGTACGCCAGTGCCCCTGGACTTCCTAGAATTGTTGGGAAAGGTCCTTCCCCCTCCAAACTTCTCAATGAAGTCCTCCGTTAGCGCTATTAGCCTCCATTAAGCCTCTATTGCCTTGGGATACTTAACGAACTTAACGAACTTTGACCGAATGACTTGCAACTCAACTTTAAAGCCTATAATTACCTCGAACTTCGTGCTAAACACCATATAAATACATGATTATGCATGGAAACCTACATTAAACACAAATACATAAATAATAACATTTCCAAAGCATAATTAACTCAAAAATAACACAAAATAAAAGGAAATTCGAGAGAAAATTCATGAAAATTTTGGGCTCACCGGGATTAGTATCAGGAGCAGGAGCATTTATTTGGGGCTGAGATTGAGCGTGGATTTCCCGATGGTTCGCGTGATACATCGTTGCTGACTCAGTATGAGTCATACATAGCTGCATTTATTTTGGCTGGTAAAGAAGATCAGGGAATTCTAAAATGCCACAATCACACACACAAATTGCTTAATTAGGCCATTCCTAATAGCAAAGCTTCGAGGGCCCTTTCGGGTTATGGTCATGGGCAATGCACTTAGTCGACTAAGGCAGGTATGCTATGTTGATGTGAATAAGGTGTTAATTTATGCTTTCGTGGAACGATGACATCCAGAGACTAACACCATATGCCTTTCGGGGAGATAACCATTACTTTAGATGATGTGTTTTGTCTGCTTGGTCTTCCAATTGTGGGTGATCCATCATCTTGTGCTAGGGTTGTTGATGTCTCATATGTGAGTCAGATGTTGAGATTGTCACTTGAAGAGGTTTTTGAGGGCATGAGAAATAAAAGGGGGGCTTCGATGACATTTGAGTGGCTATGTGTGAGGTTTAATGATGATGTCACGTCTGAGGATGAGTTTAGGGTGGGTTGTGACGTGAGGGTGTACTTGTTATTGGTCTTGGGTTGCACGATATTTGCTGATAAGAGCAGGACCCGTGTACCTATAGCATACTTAGAGTGGCTTTAGGATCTTAAAAATCTAGATACTTACACGTGGGGAACAACCACCCTTGCATATTTATATAGACAGCTAAGGAAAGCGTCTAGTTATACCACGAAACAAATATCTGGTTCCATGACATTACTTGATGTAATAATTATAATTATTTTCTACTTTTATGTTGTGTATTTACTTTTAAAGTTAAAATGTTTTATTTGACATGTTAATATCTTAAAATGTATGTTTTATTGCATTTAGGTGTGGATTTACTTACGATTTCCATATCTGAGGTCTCCACATAATGTTGATTACAAGTCCAGGTTACCCGCTTGCACATAGATGGATCCCGCAAGGGAATCAAGGACGACACGTAGACCGTTTGATAGCAACACGTGAACATTTAGATAGACTGATGAGCTTTGAAGTGAGTATAAGTATTTTTCTATCAATTTCTATAATCTTTCAACTTATTGTATTGCAAGTTTTTGACTGTTTGTTGGTCTATTACTGTAGGTTGACTGGCTTCCTTATAACAATAAGGTTAGGCAGAGGTTTGAATGGCATCAGATTGCCACGTATTTGGGATGCATACAAATGGGCAATATTGTCGAGCCATACCATCAAGACAGAATCCTTCGACAGTTCGGGTATGTGCAAACGATTCCGTCGAGAGTTATTGCTTTGAACTGCGGTCCTTGAGATAACTCGAGGTCATTGGCTCTCTGGATTGGGTATGCTTTGTACTGGTTGACGTCAGATAGCCATTTCCTATCCGAAAAACGTCTCGGTAGGCGTACCCCTTCGTGCTTGGGATTGTGATCCTGGTTATTTAGACTAGTACCGGGAGCGTTGACATGTAGTCATCCAACCCCGTGATAGACGATCCAGATACGTTAACACCAATATGACTAACGTTGTTACAGTTGACTCAAATGACATGACGTTGGGAGCTGTGACCACTATGATTGATTTTAAAGTATGGCACTGGAGATCTAGTGAACGATTTATACCGTATGAGGACATGGGCTCATTGCTTGATAGGGTTCATATAATTATAAATGGTCCACCTGATTACACAAGACCGTCTCATAGGAGAAAACATTGATCTTCATTGTCGGTTTATGTTTTTTTTAATGTTATGACTTGTAAAACAGTTTTTAGTATTTGTGGTTATGACATTTTAGCAAACCTTCCATGAATCCGTGTATCTTTTTTTTTTAGTGTTATTATCTTATTCCAGACTTTGTTTATGTTATGACATTTTATAGCAACATAACCGAAGCATTAGCATAACCTCATTATCATACATAATTTAAAGCAACATAACCGAAACATCATTAAAAAAAGATAATTAACCAAAGTGACACGTTCAAATACATGTCTTTAATATAATACAATCAGAACTATTTTAAATGTATACTGTCAGAACTACCAATAACTCTAGTTGTGCCTACAGATTCACTATATGAAAGTTGTCGATTAATATAAAGTAATTTCCTTTGTTACTTTACTCGAACCATCACATTTTTTGACGAGGTTGCCCACCAAGTTCACAACCCAAAGTCAACCAAGGTCCTCTATTTGTCGTACCACTATCAGACCTAGTAATAACTATCACAAACCCATTATCTCTTTTGGTCGCACGCACCCAATCAAACAAATCATCCTGAGATGAAAAATAGGAGTGAATTATGAATACATTACTGTAATCTATAATAATTTGTTGTTGAAAAGGAATGATCACATCATTTATAGGACCAACAACACTGTACCCAATAGGAAACATGTTTGCATCCTGAAAAATAAGAAGAAAAAAATATGTTAAAAATTCATGATTATGCACTGTTCGTCCAGTGTGTGGATGTGGTGGGTTCGTTCGGCTAGGATGCGATGAACAAATGTGAGTGTGTTCGGCCATGAAGAGATGAACAAATGAGAAAGTGTTCGGCTAGGCTGAGTTGAACATAAGTGTTGGTGTTCGGCCAGAGTGTGGTGAACACCATCTCCGATGTTCGACCAATGTTGGTCGAACAACCTTAAGGGTGTTCATCACACTAGAGCCGAACAGTCGTAATACCCAGCTCAATTTTTTTTTGCAAAAAACCAAATTTTAATCGAATAAAGTGAAAGGAATACTTACATTACCTGACCTCATGACTTCTTTAAGCTTCTTGTAATGTTTTTTTTTTCACAATATGATTATGTTTATAGTTGGTTTTGAAAGAGTTTTGATTTTTTTTTTTTTGGAAGAAGAACGAAGAATGAAGGTCCCCGTAATGTCAAAGCTGCATGTATATGTTTTAGGTGTTGGGTGTAAATATAACACAATGAGGTACATGGAGTGTTATTTGTCTTTTAGTATAAGGGTATTATAGTAATTTGAATAGGATGTATATATTAATTTATGGGGTGCAATGCCTATAAGGTTGTATTAGGTCATTTCACTTAATGGTATTTCTGTAATTATTTCAAGTTGTGTGTAGAAATAGGATTTTGGAGTATAGTTATCCCCACCATTTTCCTAATGCGAATTGTTTATGAAAATGGAGGCTTGATCA
Source organism: Codonopsis lanceolata (assembly GCA_013146195.2). Classification (NCBI taxonomy): domain Eukaryota; kingdom Viridiplantae; phylum Streptophyta; class Magnoliopsida; order Asterales; family Campanulaceae; genus Codonopsis; species Codonopsis lanceolata. The sequence continues at coordinate 122,545,444 of CM028381.1, read as the reverse complement.
GGACAACTTAAGAAATTTGAGTCTTTGATTTGATTGTAAAATGTAAATTGTCAGTGATTTAACTTAATTACTAGAAGGATGTTATGACCTAGCTAGATTAGGCTTGTATGATTTCACTTTATGAAAAATCTGTGGGTTAATAATTGTATAGCTTCTAATACATTTTTTCATCCTAGGTCTCCTACAAAAACATCATAGTGAATTTCACTAGTTAAACAATCTGAATGCAAATACTCTCGTCATAGGTTTTACAAAAATGTTTGATCACACATTGGGTTACTAAACACAGTCATCTAGGTCATTCAGGCCTGCCACAAATCAACCTAAAAGTTTATGAATGGTGTTGGTGTACAGTGATAATGCGTACACAACTATTTTATGAAGGTACACAAGTCTCACATCTACCCGATGTGGGATGGGGGTATTACTTATTTATTCGTTTTGCTTCAAGTTTAGTATTTTAAATTGGGTAATATTTTGATTGAGGTATGGGAGCATAATGCGAGACCCGGTTTTGGTTGGTTCCGAGATCAAGACCGTTACAAATGCTATCAAAGCGGAACCCTCGCCGAAAATGTGGGAACAAAGTGTTGTGCGGGTCAAAGTATTACACTGCGGGAGGTGAGAGTCACTTCTTGATCCCCGTACGAGTAGAGCTATCAAAATTAGGTAGGCCTATTGGGTTGGTCCGCCCCAACACTTATAAAAGGTGGGTTGTGTTTTTTTAAAATATGACCCCACAAAGAGGCGGGCCTAACTGGTTAGACCCATGCGAGTCAAGGGTTGGAGCGATGCGAGTCGAGTTAGTTCGCCTTATATATATATATATATATATATATAGTATGATCGGGGTATAACTACCCGCCACAATTCACTGTGCCAAACATAACTACCAATCCAGATTGAAGGAGAAACATCTTATGGGCAAGTTGAAAAATTGGCCCCAAATGGAATAAAGACAAGTCAACACAACCTATAAGAGTGATACGGTGTATTCTTCTCCAGTATTATATCATCCAGCCTCATGTCATTGGTCGAAGAGAAAGAGCCCGGAAGGAAGTTGTACAAATCCTTTTAAATAACATTTGATAAGGCAGTGATTTTTTTTGGATGATGTTTTAATAATATCACATACTTTAATTTCCCCCAAATCCAAGTGCCTCCAAGCCCTAAACCTAATTCCCAAATTGTCAGATTATTTACTTTTGAAAAAACCTTCACCCTTCCCTTTCGCTTTCTCAGCCGCCTCCCAACCTTCAACCTTGAATCGCTTTCCCTTCCCCTTCAACCTTCACCCACTTTTGATATATACTAGTAAGATTCACGTGCGTTGCACGTAGTGATGATGATTTTTAAAAATGATTTGCTAGTTTTTTCATTTTTCTGTTTATTTTTAATTATTAGATGTTTTTTTGTATTTTTCATTACAATTTTTGAAACTTATAAATTGTATTGTTGTGCTTTTAGCTTTTTTGATATTTTGTTTTCTGGTCATTTATAATGTATACTTTTAGTCATTGTATAACAACTTATCCTACAAATTTTTTTTTGTTGGTTATTTTCATTCACTTTTTTTTATTGTCAAACATGAATACTTTTATGAGTGTGTGAATTGAAAATAATTCAAACTTACTATCTTGGATAAACACATTGTTGTTGGAGACTTTGTTTATGTTGTTTCTGAAATTTATGTCTCTCTATAGAAAATAATATATTATGTTAGAGAAACCAAACTTTCAACCCCAAAGTATATATACTTATACTAAAAATACGAAATTACCTCAAAGTATATATAAAACCCCACTTTACCATCCAACCTAAGTTTTGTATCATTTTCATATCTCATTTTATTATTCTTGTCTAGTTTTACCCCCTAGCCACGACGAAGGTTACCAATCTGACGTCAATGTGCACATGATATTTCACGTGTAGGGCATTTTAGTCATTTTTTGCAATGTTTTCTATGTTTTTATTACTCAAAGAGAAACTTCCTTTTCTTCTTCTGCGGCAACGCTTTCTCTGCATCTTCTCCGGCAATCACCTCGTATGTAAATTTTAAGTGAGATAAAACTCAAAAGTGTATTAATGTTTTATTCAAATTATTATATAGAAAAATAAAAAAAAAATAGAACTGAATCATATCAGAGATATTGAACTCAAGATCAGATAATCACACTTAGGGGTCAAAGTCGTCACGAATAAGAACTCACCTAATACACAAGCATACACCAAGAATTTCAAATATCATATTTGAATCCATCACATACGTATACGACAATGATGAGACAAATCATAGTTCAATCCGTTTTCATCGTCCATAGCTTCAACTCCAACAAATTTCTCATCGACACCGTTGATATTGTTTATGGTTTGATTGGAGCAAATTCTTGATTTTAAACATTATTCGCCACACAATGTTTATCACTATGATTACCAGACATGACATCTCGTCACCAAATTTGACATGGAATATGAAAATGCTAAAAAATTACATTGTGGGCCAAAGTGGATTTGGTGGATACTTTAGGAGGTAATTTGTATTTTGGATTAATTTCGATGGGACCAAAATATGATTAGCTCCAAAAATTACACATCAAATCTCACATTGCACCCCAACCTACGAAGTGTCCCACTTTCATAACTTATTTAGCTATTTGTCCGACTTTGCCCCCTCCCGTCTATGGGCGTTAAAAATAGTAACGGAAAATGGTATGTGCATGTCACATGAAGATTATTTTGGTCATTTTGCTTGGCGCACAAAATGAGAATTGATTATAAATTCAGTATTTAATTAACCATTTAGTTTTTAGAATATATTTTTAAATAAAAATAAAAATAATTATTTTAATAATTCAAAAATAATTATAGGGCCAAATTACAATTTCCCCCCCAAAGTATCCACAAAATCGTATAGTTTACCCCTATGTAAAGTTTGTCTCATAATGGTATCTGACTTTACTTCACCCCCCCCCCCAATTTTCCACCCTACCACTAACGGACGTTAGAAAATTCACGTTAAATAACACGTTGTCTTTCACGTACGGGGCAAAAATGTTATTTCTCTTATCTGGTTAAGGAGTAAATGTATTAAAAGTACAAACCCTAATCTCACACCCTCTCTTTCTCTCTTCTCCCGGTGTAAGTTCCCATCTCCGGGTCCACCGTAATAGCCACAATCTCCAGTTAGCCCCACTATAGCCACCGCCATCTCTGGGTGCAAGTTCTCATATCCGACCCAAACCCTTCCCACTCTGGTCACTCCTATCATAACTCTAGCGTCGTCGTCCTTTGATTCTAGCCAAGCTTCATCTCCGATCTCCCTCATTCTGTCAACCTCATTATTCATAGACTCACGACCACTACCTCCAATTTCACCATTAGCACAAAAGTTAATTTTTGATTTTATTTTATTTCATTTTCTAATTCCTTACTCCTACCTTCAAAGTAACTCATTTGCAAAAGTCATCATTTATGGACACACCACCACCACAACCTTAAATTTCGCTTTTTACAAACTCAAATTCAATTTTTTTAATTTTTCAAAATTTTTAATTTTCAAATTAAAACGGAAACCCATATGAATCTTTGAAAATTTGGTGATCACAATGTTGTATTTCATCTAAACTACCACTGTCATCCCTATAATCACTGTCATCACCGCCCCTAACACCACTATCCTTGCAGTCGTCAACACCGTTATCACCATCACCAAGAAACGCACTCACTTCGTCTTGCTCAAATGGAGACATAAAATATGTTTAACTTTCGTTTAGTTGAACTTCTTTCTTTAAACATATTTCATTTCTTAGTTCCAATACACTTTTTGTGCAAATTACTAAGTAAGGAGAAAATTTAATTTTAGGATGAGACTACTTAAAATGATGTCGGTTGGTGACAACCTATTTCAATAAAAGGAGAGTTGCAGTATAAGAAAGAAAGTCGATAGCCAGAGGAGGGAATATATAGATTCTCACATGTAACTACCTCGAGTCTGATGAAGAGGAGCAAGCAAATTAAGATCAAAAGAGGTTAGAGGTTTGGAACCCAGTTATGAAAATGAGTAAAATATTTTGAATCCAGTTATTTGCGATTACTAACATTGGTTTTGTTTGTAATATCTATAAGTTAGAGACCATTGATAGTTTTAAAAGCTGTTGTAGTAGTCTGAAAATTTAAAGAAGAAAATAGTAGATTTTAGCATTCTTTTATAATAAAACGCATAGATTCATCCATTGGTTCTTCATTTTCTTTATCTTCTTGACATTATGACACATTTTCTTAACCTGTTTCTCTTAGCTTATTCATGGGTAATAACTAAACACGCTACAGATTTGCTTAATAGTTTGATACTCACTAACAAATCTATCATTATAGTTACAATTTTCTATATACATCTAATAATGTCTTTCTCGAACATATATATTTAAGAAATAAATAAATAAAACTATATTATTTTTTAGTTTTAAATATTTTTTTAATTTCGAATAAAGTTTTAGTCTCTTGAGTAAATGTATTTTTTTTTGTCATTTTAGAATATATTGGATGATATTTGTAACGATAATAGTATGAGGGAAAAAATGATAACTAAATCAAAATACAAGACGAAATGAATAGAATTCAATAATGTAGGACCTAACTTTAAAATAGGTACAAGTCAAGGGATCAAATTATTATTTAATCATTCATGGAATTAATTAGCCTATGACAATTTTACTTGTTCAATCTTAATTAATAGTGAGTGATTTATTATAGTTATGACTATTTTTGTCCAAACATTACTTTTCGTCATGGTAAATTTATTTATTTTGTCCTTAATTAAATGGTGGGTAGTTTATTTGGTGAAGGGTTATTTTGGTCTATCAATTAAATTGTAAGAAACAAGTTTGACTTTTATAGTAAGAGAGATATTCGAAAAGTTTTATGGATTCAAAGATATAATAAAGTTATGGATTCAAAGATTTTGATTTGAAATGGAAGACCTCTATTTTTTTCTTACGCTGCTTTATTGCTTATAAGGAACCTTCCACGACGTTGGTTGAACTGTATGACTACAAAAAGTTGAACTTTGAAACTTCAGACGAGCTAGTTTTTCTTTTCGTTGAGCTGCCAACTACTTGTTGATATACTCGATTTTATGAATTTTATGGATTGTGTAGGGAAATTTTTTAAAATGGCCTTGTCAAAGGTCTCAATAGCAAAACATGCCTTAATAACTCAAAATTTGATAAATGACCTTTTTTTAAAACCCAAAAGGGACGCGCTATTCCGACCCCCATTTCTTATCAATTGACCTCCCTTCTAAGTGTACCCCCAACCCAAATTTAAAAAAACTTGAAACTTATTTGTTGACCCCCACCAATTACCCATTTTGTCCTTTTATTTTTTTTCAACTACTTCTTACACAAACCCCCTCCATAACCCACCATATCTACACTAACCCCCCTCTATACCCCCACACCCCCACCAAAACTGTGACCCTTCCCCCTTCACCCACTCACGCACACACACACACACAGGAAAACAGAAAAAAAAAAAAAAAACAGGAAAAGACATTCTAAGAACCAACCCAACCAAACTTATCTTGTAGAAGAAAGATTGAAGAGGAGAAGAAATTAACTTAATCAACCTCATCTCCTTCCTATCGATTTAGCAAAATGGTGAAAGGTATGTACAATTTTTTTTAAAAAAATTTTAAGTTGTGTTTTATTGCAATGTATATGTTTATAGTTGATTTATCAATTACAATAATTTGTTTTGTTTGATTGTGAGTTGTTTTAGAACCATCGTTTTGCAAAAAATGAGGATTTTTTTGGGCAATTTTTGAAAAACGTTTTTCAGGCCTGGATGGCTAAAAAAATTGGACTTGTTTGGACATATGGGGCCAAAATTCATCTTATTGTTTGGCCCCCTCCAACCGAAAATAGTAATTTTGCCCAAAAAAAATTACTGTTTTCGGTTGGAGTGGGCCGAACAGCAAGATGAATTTCGGCCCCATATGTCCGAACAAGTTCAATTTTTTCAGCCATTCAAATCAATAAATTCACTACGAGAAACGATTTTTTTAAGGAAAAAAAAACACTTTCTAAAACAATATTTAAAGCAAAAAAGGGATTTTAAAGCTTACCACTTGTGTGACATTGATGTTTTTTTGGCTCCATGCTTGATTTCTTCAAACCTAATGTTGAATCCCTAGGTTTTTAAAGATTGAGATGGTTTTTAGAAGAAAAGAAGGGGAGGATGAAGGAGAATAACATATCTTGGTATAAGATGGTATAGTATAATTGTTGGAGGAATAAAAATATGCTCAACAATCGAGAAGATGAAAAAGATGAATAGATGACGAAGAAAGTAGTTGAGAAGAAGGGGATTTGTTTGTTAGGAAGACGAGTTGGGAATAGGGGGTATATTTGTTTGAGGTGGGGTATAGTTATAGATTTTTAAGTTTAGGAAAAGAGAAATGGGTATACTTATCGGGTAGAATGGTATAAAAGTTTTTATAATTGATGACATTTTTTTCATTAAGAGAAAAAAGAGAAATGGGGGTCAACTCGGAGGAAATGAGGGGGGGGGGCTGAATAGCGCGACCCAACCCAAAAAATGCCCTTATTGATCGATTGAAGGGTTGAACAACTTGATTCATTGACTAACCGACTCAATTGATCGATTCATCAATTGATTAATCAATTCATGAATTGATAGATTGAACTCATGAGTTGATTAATCGATCTAGTGTTTGAAACACCAACAATAAGAGATCAAAAGCGGAGATGTGAGAAGAGCAGAGGGGGATCGAACTGAGTTCATGGGGGGATGGGATGAAATCAGTGAGAGACAAATGAGATAGATATAACGACATAGATGGGAAGGAGAGAGACATGGGGATCGAATTGAGTTCATGGGAGGATAGAGATGAAACCAGTGAGAGAAAAAGAGAGAGATATGAGATAGATGGAGCAAGAGAGATGAGAATGAGGGATGTGGGATGTGGGATTGAAATGAGCTCATGGGGGTGGAGGATGATGAGGAAACCAGTGGAGGACGATGATGGTGAGTCTAGGCGGAGGATGTTGCTGGGCGGAAATAGAGGAGGAAGAGAGGGACGATGCACTGTGAGGGCTTGAAAAGTAAGGGAGAATGAGGGGTGATTTATCAAATGGGGCACACTTAATACATCACCTACAAAATACTTAATACATCGTTTTTAGTTGTGAAAATACTATATTACCCATACACAAATTTTTTTTTGTTTGAACACCGCCACCGGCCACCAGTCTCTGCCCAACTCAACCTACATGGACTGCAAGGCCCCTCCCCCAGTCCAGCCCAGCCCAGCCTGCATGTTGCCTAGGCAGACCTTCCCCCCAGCCCAGCCCGTGTGCTACCTAGGCAGTCCCTCACCTATTTTCTTTTTGTTTTCATTTAATTATAAAATTGGTAAAGGGCAATTTGGTAAAAAAATTAGAAAGCGCTGTATTAAGTATCTATGTTAATAAGGAGGAAGCCCGTTGAGGTTTTTTTTTAGGAAGTTTAGATGGTTTTTGGGTCAAGGGCCTTTTTGGGAATGTATCCGGGTCTAAGGGTTGTATTTGATGAATGACACGATTGGTAAATTGTGAGATGTTTCTTTTTTGGGTTGAGTTGGTCTAAAGTATTTTCGGTCCGTCGTTTTATGGGTTGGTCCATTTTGACAGCTCAAATGCGAGCCACCTCTCAAGTCATGTATTGCCTTAAGGTACAAGGAAAAATTGCAGGACAATCCACTTTTTGAAGTTTCCAATCACTAAAGTACCTTCTTCTTTTTCAACTGGAAAAAGTCAGGTTTAGGAGCAAAATAACTACGATACCCTTAATTAACCGAAGGCACGTTATGGAGGTTAAATTTGGCACCGCGATACATTAATTTTATTGCATTATTTTTTGCATCGTGATAAAACAATTTTTGAATCACGATACATAAGTCTTAATTACCTAATCCAAATTTGCACCGTGATAAAACACTTTTTGCACCGCGATAAAACAATTTTTGAACCGCGATGAAACAATTTTTGAACCGCGATGAAACAATTTTTGAATCACGATACATCAATCTTAATTATCTAATCCAATTTTGAACTGCGATACATAAAATATTATCTAATCCATTTCCGCACCGCTATGCAAAATGATAATGAACCAGAACACATATTTCATCTCCTCCGTCGTAAGCCTTCTTCTTCCTCCTCCTTCTCTACCTTCGTCCAAACTGAAAAATCATTCAACCCAACACAGATCCATTACAATTTCGTATTTCATGAATAAAAAAATTTGTTCACCTTTCGGGGCGTTGCCCCCGAACTCTCGTTTCGTTATGTAACAATGATGATTTTCGAATCCAATATGTTTGCTGGAGCTATTGAAGGAGACGGTGACATTTTCGAAACAATATTTCGAAAAATTGACTTTTACGATTGAAAAAAAGAAGGGTGGACTTTTGAGGTTACAAATATTGAAAAAAAGACCGACTAAAATTTTACCCAAGGTTCAATATTGGTGACCCAAGGTACTAATTGCTCAGTGGGCCAGTGTTGTTACACGTAACAGGCCGGATTTTCGGTGTCGGGCCGTTAAAGTGGCCTCGTTATAATCCATGTTTACAGCTGGGAATGAATGAATATTTATGGAAAAATTGCGGGTTGGTCCACTTTTTGAAGTTTTTAATCGCTACAGTATCCTTTTTTTTTCTATCGAAAAAAGTCACTTTTTGTGACAAAATGTAATACCTCAATCCCACATCGGGTAGATGTGAGACTTGTATTTGATTTATAAGGTAGTCATGCGCTACTACTGGGCACCAACATCATCCATGGACTTTTGGGTCGGTTTGTGGTGGGCCTGATGACCCAAGGTGCTGCGTGCTCAGTGGGCCAATGTGTGGGCTACACGTAGCGAACCAGGCTCTCGGGCTCAGGTCGTTACAGATTGGTATCAGAGCAGGTCCCGACCGGAAATGTGGGAACAAAGTGCTATGTGGGGGACCAAAGTGCTACACCGCAGAAGGTGGGAGCCACCTCTTGATCCCCGTACTAGCCACCTGTTGAATCCTGCATCGTCCGGGGTACGATTCGGCCGTGACGAGAACGTCAAGGATTTGAGTGGGGGAGATTGTAATAACTCAATCCCACATCGGGTAGATGTGGGACTTGTGTTTGATTTATAAGGTAGTCATGCGCTGCTACTGGGTACCAACATCATCCATGAACTTTTGGGTCGGCTTGTGGTGGGCCTGATGACCCAAGGTGCTGCGTGTTCAGTAGGCTAGTGTGTGGGTTACACGTAGCGAACCAGGCTCTTGGGCTCGGGTCGTTACATATTCTCGGGCTCGGGTCATTACACAAAATGACTACGATACCTTTAATGAACCGTATGCGTGTTACAGATGTCATTATTTTTGCACCGTGTTACAATTAAACTATTACACTGCGGTGCAAAAATTAATGCAATGAAATTTATGAAACGCGGTTCAAAAATAGACTAGGAAATTAAACTTTGAACCACGATGCAAATATTAATACAATGGAATTTATAAATCGTGGTGCAAAAATAAGAATAAGAAATTAAACTTTGAATCGCGGTGCAAAATTAATGTAATGAAATTTATGAATCGTGGTACAAAAATAGACTAGTAAATTAAACTTTGAACCGCAGTGCAAAAATAATGCAATGAAATTTATGAATAGCGGTGCAAAAATAGACTAGAAAATTAAACTTTGAACTACGGTACATAAATATTATCTAATTCATTTTTGCACCGCGATATAATAGTATAAAAAACTAGTTTATGTCATCCACGTTTTTCTTCAATCTCCTTTGTCGTAAGCATTCTTCTTTCTCATCCTTCTCTGCCTTCGATCCCCGTTTCGTTGCGCACAATCGTGATTTTCCAATCCAAAGTATGTTATCGGAGCTGTTGAAAAAGACGATGACATTTTTGAAACAATATTTCGAAAAATTGTCTTTTATAGTTGAAAAAAAGAACGATAGACTTTTGTGGGTAAAAAAATAGAAAAGGGAACCGGGAAGAATTTTCCCCAATATTTATCCGACCAAATTTCGTCCGGTATAAAAGTTAACAAATGAAGAAGATGAGTTGTAGCATAGCCCGAAGAAAGTTGGATGTCTTAAAATGTGAATCTTGGGGTTGTGTCTGTGTTTGTGTGTTGAAGAGAGATATGGACGGGTAAAACAAAATCCTTTGCTTCCAGAAACAGGATTACCATGAAAAACTAGCTAGGCCATGCTTCTGCATAAAGGCATATTTCACTTTGCTTGCCGCCTTCCTCCACTGTTCATTGGCTAAAAGTAGCTGACATTACCTAAAAGACTTCTTTCCCCAGGCTTTCTGGCTCATACAAAGACCCCCCCCCCTCAATTCTCTCAAACAACTTCATTAATTCGATTCAAGGGATGGAGAATTCGATGAAACAAAGAAGGTGATACGAAATACATTATACATGCACGGTCGAACTAAAATAAGCTATATTTTGTAGTGTCTTCCTGTTCGAATTCTTTTCCTGGAATTTTTCTAGACATATTTTCAACAATTTATACAAAAAGGAAAGTTGATTTTTAAGGGCTCTTTGTTTCATGATACAGGGTTACATTTTCAGGGGCAGGACAGGGTGGCCGTAGAGAACCCTTTAAAGGTACATATGGAGTATTGCAACATTTTTCTTTGATCCCTTTTTAATAATTTTCCTGGTACCAATGCTGAATTGCTGATTATCCCATTCGCTATAACGACCGATGGATGGATTTTCATCTTTCCCACAAAAAAGGTTGTGTTTTAGAACCAAAAGAGATAATCTGTGTTGATTAATTAAAAACCAAACCAAGAATAATATTGAAAGTTTTATTGCTTGTACTTCTTGTAGATTGGTTCCAAAGGCAGTTCTCTAGCCAAACAAGTTATGATCACGAGTCCATGGATAGCGAGTTTACAACTGCGGTTGCAGCAGCTACATTTGCTGTACATTCACGAGAAGAAGCCACTTCTCAACATCTGTCAAGGAGAGAAGGATCTTTTAGGCTATCAGAATCGGCTCGTGTACCTTCTCGACAGTTATCTGGCAAGGAAACAAAAGAGGCAGGTACGATCATCTCTCTTCATATACATTGAGCTTTCACACGGGTTACACAACCACTTTTTGCTTGAAATAGAAAATAAGACTGAAATTCCTGGTTATATAAAGATGTACCAAATGGGGTCAGGCTTATTTTATTGGCTACTACTAACTTTGTGATTTTTATTAGTAGAGGCATCCATGAGGAAGCGAACGGGACAGGATAACAGAGCTCCATCCTTGTCTAGGCCAAGACCTTCAGCGACCGGATATGAAAACAACAATACAAGTTTAACAAGAAAAGGAAGAAATAGAATAGATAACACGGTAGAAGACTGGGAAAAGGCAGAGATGGTGAAAGTTCAGAAACGGTACAAAGCCACATCTTCATTGATGTTCAATGCAAATTTGTCACCAGGAAATGAAATATGAAAAATTATATGGACATTCACAAACTGCAGGTATGAGAAGGGTAAAATCAGTATCCTTGGTTGGGAGAATGAGAAGAAAATGAGAGCAAAACGTCGAATGGAAGCAAAAAAGGTTCTCCATCAACATGTTCCTTTTGCCAATGCTGTGTTTTAGGCTCATTAACATTAACTGTTGTTTAAATGATGGCAGAAGGAATTGGAGCAGAGAAGGGCAATGAATTGGCAACATTACCAAAACAAGCTGGCAAGGATTGATCGTATCGCGGGAGGAGCAAGAGCGCAAATGGAAGAGAAAAGAATGAACGAAGAGAAATCGCTTAAAGAGAAAGCAAAGAAGATGAAATCAAAAGGAAAGTCTCCAGCTTATTGGATATGCTGCTGATCAGTATCTCAAGAATGAGATTCAGAACTCAGAAGGACAGCAGGAACTTCAAACAACTAACTTAGAAGCCAAAAGAATGTATATGAATAATGTTATTATGAAAATTCATCAGTGAATCATAATATCATATATATATTTTCAGAAGAAAATCTTACAAATCACAAAAGTTTCTTGGTCTTATTATCTAATGTATTCATCTTCTTTTATCCAATGTTGAGACAAATGGAGAGTTAAAAGTGTCCGAGCATGGCGGTTCTACAGAGTTTGGTAACAGTAAGTGGTCATGTTTTCGCCTAGAGAAAATGTGTCCCAAGCACTATTTTGGTTGTGCCAGGACAGGAACATTGTTTCTTTAATATTTCCGTCAAACAAAACAAACGATAATGAACTAAAATGACATGGCAATCTCTCAAACCTTACAATTACCACGATCAAATCATATTTAAATTGGTCACATTCAAAGGGGACACGAAACACACAAGAGAGTGAGGATTGATGTGAGACCTTCTTCTAGCTTGCTGCTTGTGTGGTGTTGGTAGCGCCGTAACAAGGTAACTAGAATGGTAATAGCAACACGCAACACGCAACCCTAGCTAGGTCCAACGCCATTAATTCATCACTCAAAAGAATCAAACTTCAAACCCCACCTGAGTTGGCATTGGAAGACCAGATCCAAATATGTATGAGTGCAAGTTGGAAAAGTGGTCTGTTTGTCTGTTGAAAATTTTGGTTAGATGGTAAGTTGAAAAGAGACATGTACAGAATTAGTTCAACACACTGGACCTTTGCATTGATATTTAATGAAATCCCCGACATATATGTTTTGTGGCTTTGTTCCCCTGCCGTATATACACGAAAACTCTACTAGGACCAAACAAGCTCTTATCCCAACTTCCAACTTCCAACTTCCAACCAAACCGTCTTAACTTCTTAAAACACAGATGCATTTCTACCTCGTTTGTTTGTTTGTTTGTTTGTGTAGCTCCTTTTTTTTTTTTTCTTTTTTTAAAGAAAGGTTAGCAATTTATTCTCCAAAATATTAAAACTTTTGCATATATCATGGACGTTAAAAAAAAACAAGGGATGGAAAATTAGAAAGATTTATAGATTTTACTCAATTCAGTCTTTGTTCACTGTGAATCATTTTTGGCCATTTGATTTGGTCCAAAACAATATCATCACATACCATACTAATTCATATATATATATATATATATATATATATATATATATATATATATATATATATATATATTATTATTATTACGGATGTCCATATTAATTTTACTATTTCTTTTCCTCTACTCCTAGTCTAGTTAATGTTGATACACTCGCACTTCCTAATGGATATCTAAATCATCTTAAGCGAATTTCTCTCATTTTATCTGCTATTGAGACGACTTTTAGTGTCTTTCGAATTTGTTCATCACAAACTTTATATTGCCTTGGTAATTTTACTACTGACTATATATATTCATCTTAGCATTTTCATTTCAACTCCACTCTTTTTGTAAACAGGTTCTTTCTAACATGGCCAACATTCGATTACATAAAATATTACAAGTCTAATGGCTGATGTTGATGTATAAAACTTTTTTTTTTCAACTTAACCAGTACACATCGTTTACATAACAATCCACATGTATTTCTCTTTTTCCCGAGCCTAATTTTATTATGCAATTATATCATATCTTATCTTCCCATCTCAATTAATAACTAATCATAAAATTATATGATAAAAATTTGAGTAAGACGGTCTTACGGATAATTTTTGTAAAACAGATCATCTTTACTCGACTTATCATTTGAGAAAGTGGAGACCTATCTTACGAATTAAGATTCGTAAGATGACCTTAGTGGAGATCTAATCAAATTATATTTATGGAGGGTAATACTATTATTTTTATTAATAGCATGAATTGATGGTGATGAATCATGAGAGAGAAGAATAAAAAATGATTGATGGGTGAAGCTTTGAATTTCATTCAAGTTTTCCTAATTCATCAACTTGTCCCACTTAATCTATATTTTTATTATTTAAATGCATAGGCCGTGCGTGTTACTCGCTTGGAGACTGATGAATTAAATTAAGGCGTACGCATAGAATAATAAATATCTACGATCCATTGTATTACAAAAAGAATATATTATGATTAGGGGTGGCAAATCGGTCGTGCTGGGCTGTTATCGGACTGACACGATAACAGCACGACACGATAAGCACGAACATGAACACGACACGATAAGCTTATTGTGTTTAATATTAAAACCCGAACACGACACGATAAAAACACGAAAAGCACGGCACGATACGATAAGCAAAAAAACACGATTTATTTAGGCAAGTCCGTTAAGCCCAATAAACATTATAAAATATATAATTTTGATTTTTTAATACATATTTTGAAAATTTATCAATATAAATAGTCAAGTCGTTTAAAAGTCATAAATTTTCAAATGATAAAACTATGAAATAATCATGAAAATAGTTTGAAAGAAGTGAATAACCCTTAGTAAATTTTTAAAACATATATATTTTAGTTATCGTGTTTTATCGTGCCTTACCGTGTTTATCAGGTCAGCCCGATAACAACTCATTTTTTTTATCGTGCCTTATCGTGTTGACCCTATAACGGCCCGAACCCGATAAGCCCCAGTCCAAATCCTATAATTTCGTGCCGTGTTTGTGTCGGTCAATCGTATCGTACCTCAAATTGCCACCTCTAATTATGACATCAAATGGTGACTTTATATATTTCATTGAATTTGTTCGTTGGATTTTAATTCAGGGACGGATAGTATGGATCAACACATGTAAACTGTTGAATCGTCGATCAAAAACTGAGGCGGCCCAATAGGACCATATGGCCCAAAAACATGAGATCTTTGAAGATATGGCAAACGGACAACAGATTGGGGAAATTGATGGTCAGTCTCTTTCCTAACTTTATAACTTCTTCCGTCATGTGTTTTTTTTTTCTTCCTAATTGCTAAAATTCATTTTCGTAAAATTGGTCTTAAAATATCTATATAAGATAAATAACGTCTAGAATTCACACAAATAAAGATAAAGAGGGTGGAGGATGACAGGTTGTGAAGAACACTTCTGTGTTTCACCTTGAATTTGATTAATCCATCATCTAACTTTCCACTCTTTTTCCTTTTCATCTATCAATCTTCTGATTCATCTATCGATCTTCATTGTATTTGTGTGTTTGATTCAAAATATATTCGATTTGTGTCTCGTGTTGCTATGCATGTAAATTGTTCGATGTATCAATTGGTTGCTTGACTTGTTCCAGCGCGATGCATAAATTGGATTATGTAATTTTAATTGATGCAGCGCCATGTATGCATTGATGCAGCGCAATGTATAAATTAGATTAGATAATATTAATTGATGCATCGCAGTGCATAAATTAGATTAAGTAATTTTAATTGATGATCGCGGTTCATAAATTGATACAGCGCGATGCATATATTGGATTAAGTAATTTTAATTGATGTATCGCGGTAGATAAATTGATGCAGTTCAATGCATAGTAAGTAAGTGATCGGTAGCGCGCTAAAGTTTATTAATGAGATCGTAGTCTTTCTGTCCAAAGAGTGACTTTTTTCCGCTTAAAAAACGTATAACAGTTGAAAACGTATGAGAGTGGACCGGTCCGAATTTACCTAAAAAAGAAAATTGATTTCCGGTCCCCTTTGGTAAACTTTCAATCGCTACATCATTTATTTTTTTACTGGTAGAATGCACTTTCGTGAATTTGTTTCAAATCAATGTCAAGTTTACTTATCTTTCAATTAGCCTTTCAAATTGCTTCATTAAAGGGCTCGGGGTTGGTTCTGAACTTTTCGGGGCCCAGAGCGAAAAGAAAAAGGTCTCCCTTCAATTTTTTTTTTCATAAGCAATTTTTTAAACTTAATTATTCCAATTTAAAGTATTAAAAATATATAACACTTACAAACATATATGAAAAATAAGTATATAAATAATTACTAAAAATTAATATTTTGCGTTGATTTAAACAATTAGCAATAAAAACAAAATCAAGACTCTATCGTCCCTTGTATTTAATTTGTTCGAATAATCACAATTGTTGAGGCGAGAAAATCGGGATTGACATCCAGTCAGGTCGCGGGGCTCGAGGCTTTGAGGGGGCAGCGTCTCATCGTGAGGATTCGGGGAAACACACCCGAAAGGTAAAAGATTTTCCAACTCATTAAGTAATATACTTGAAGATTACGTATTAATGAAGGAGGAAGAGGAAGATAACAAGAGATGTAGATGAAACTAGTTTGACATCAATTTGGAATCGTGATGTATCACTATGAAATGGAAATGACAATTACATAATTTTGAATTATGCATCATACACATCAAAATCATGCATCATGATACATAAAATTATACTTTTACGCACACATATCGATTCATTAAGAGTATACTTGTTTTTTCAAAATAAAAATATTTTTTTTTCATTAAAAAAAACAATACTTTAACAATTGTATAAACTTATGAAAGAGACCTACCCGAATGTTACTTTCTTAAAAACGGTACAGTTGTACCGGTGGGAATTAATCATCCTTTTTATGGAGTAGTTATTTTGTGCAAATAAAATTAAACGTAAATAGTTGCTTTCCCGTTTTGACAAAAAAATAAAATAAAAATACTTGATTCATTTTTAAATAAGGATCAGGCTAATCAAATACCAACATTTATTCTCTATACCCCATAAAAATATACGATTAATTTTTTTTAGCCCACCCCTTTAAATAATTGTCATTTTTTCTTTTTTACCTAATTCAAAATAATTGTCATATTTTAAAATATTTATTTTTAGAAAAACTTTTTTATCATTTTATCATTACTTTTTCTACATATTTAATTATGGTCGCATGCTCAAAACTATTAAAGAAAACCACACATTACATTAATATTTATAATACATCCAAATATTTTTTATTAAATGATGTATTGGTCGAAAAGAACGATTATTTAAAAATTAAGGAAGTAATTACTTTTTCTCGCATGATTTAGAAACGTTAGTTTTTTTTTGTTTTTGACTTTTGTTCTATTTTGACCACATTAGCTTGTCTGTACCATTCTCATATTTCTTTTTCAATCATTACAAAATGAAAATCTAAATTTTAAAATCAATTACTAAATTACCATGTCAAATACTCCCTCAGTTTTGGACAAAGAGTCAACTAATTCATTTTGAGAATGTTTCACCTAAAGAGTCTACTTTTAAAATTTAAGACTTAAAAGTATCATTTTATTACTAATGAGCTACTAAAAATATCATTTATTTAAAAAAATTGACTTTAAAACATGCATTTTTAGCCCAAAACGAAGGAAGTACGTCATAAGAATTAATATTCCTTAACTACACCGTTATTTCTTTCTATGTTTTTTTCTTCTTAAGGAGGCGTGAGAAGAGATCCAACAGAAAGCATTCTCACTCTGTGAAGTCCATAATGAAGATGGGTTCATTTTTTGGCAAATTACCCAAATTATCCATGTACTTTATCATTTTTTTCAACTTCGTCCTTGTAAAAAAATCTAACGTTATTGGTCATTGTACAAAAAGTTTTGACGGAAATGGTTATTCTGTCCACTTTCATTATTTTTTTTTGTTGGGTCAACGCACATGTGTCTCACGTGGCATATTGTTAGGGTAAAATTGTCATTTTATCCACCCTCTTAAAAAATATAGGGACCAAACAAATTAATTTGAATTTTGGGCTTAGGGCGAGTCGACAGGGGGTGAATTGCAAATTACAAATTACAATTCATCCCTTCATCTTTTCTGGCAACCCTCACTTTGCTCAATTGACACAAAGAGAGAGAGAGAGAGAGAGAGAGAGAGAGAGAGATATGCTCCATCTGGGTTGTTGGGTTAGGGAGCCATTTGAGTTCTCTCTCTTTCTCTCCCTCTCTCTCTCTCTCACACACAAACACAAACACAAACACAAACCCAAATCTGGAAAGATAAAACCCCGGAGCTCCATCTGGGTTGTTGGGTTATGGTGTGATGGTTGTCAAACCGTCAAAAATAAATTCCTACTTACCAAATAACAAGAATAGGGAAGTAAGGTTCTTATCCACAGGGAACGATGTTCTAATGTCCTTAAGAATTTTGTAATGTACCAACACAACGATTTTTTGATTTAAACTAATGACTAACTACTAATTGAAAATGAAGTTTAAAGACTTAAAGCAAACAAATAACAAAATAGATTTAATTCAAATATGAACAAGGTCCAGCTTAATGAGTGCAACATAATTCCCCAAAGTTTTCTACTGATCATCGATTCAATAAAGTGCTAAAGAATAAACAAGTAAACCGGTTATAGGAGTTTGACAAACGTCGACCTCCCAATTTCTCCTTACAGTGTCGATAATTATGAGAAGCTCTACAATTATTCCCTAATCAAAAAACAACCCCCGAGACGCTCGTAGGATTTAGTGTTTTGAAAGTATTAAACTAGAGAAACCCGATTCTAACCAGTGCATATTGAAGCAACATCCTTTAAATTAGATTACTCAATCTCACAACGCTACCTGAGTATGCTCGTGATTCCTAAACGGTGCGCTATTTGCCACTCCGTTAACCCCAAGGACAATTACGGATCAATGGGTTTAACTAGCCATAGACTCTTAGATTAATTAAAGTCCGGGCCCTTAAATAGTAATTAAACCTAACAATCTTGAATTGCAAATTCTTGCAACTAAGGAAAATCAGAGAATGAACAAATACTTCTCATTAATTAGAACAAGAACTAGAATCTCCCAATAGCAATTTCCTAGGGAATTACTCTACACACATTAACTGGAAAGAAGAACCTTAGCTACTAGACATAATTTAATGAAAAAAAATAATTACGTACAAATGAAATTTAGAAAAACATTCACCAAGTGTTCAACCCAAAAGAAGAAAAAGAGGCACTGCCGTTGACTTGCTGTTCACCTTCGTCCCTCTCTGTGTGATTTCTAGCTTCGTGGTATCGAACATTTATAGCAAGACCGTCCTTCTGCTCGAGCGACTTCCCCCCGAAAATAGAGGATATGACCTCTGCTCCTTATCCATTAACAGGAGCAGTTAGTGACTGTTTCAAAAGTCTCTAATTCCCCTCTTTGACTAATTCTCCCCAATATTTACATAGAAAGAATTAATTTTTACAAAAAAAGTGTATTAATCCATAAGGATTTAACAAATCTCTGAAATTCGAACTTAATAAAAGTCCACAATGCCCTCTAACACTGACTTCAACTTCTAACTCAAAAACATAGCACATCACTTTTGTCCCAGCTACAATCTTTCCTTCATCAGCAAATGCCCATTCGGTACTGGACTATCATCTTCCTTCAACATGCTTTTTTTTTATAAAAATATTTTTACTTCTAATCTTCCACAATGCTTGTAAACATTAGATAAACGAGAATACCCATAAAAGTGTAACATTTATAACCAATAACAACGAAAAATTAATTTAAATGTCGCACATATTTTATCTCATCAAATTTCCCCCACACTTGGACTATGCTTGTCCTCAAGCATCCGAAATATTCCTTACATTTTTTTCTATCCAGTCAACCTAGAAAAATTGACAAGCAAGCCTCAACTATCCTCACGATATCACTCGAATCACACAAAGTGTTTAATGGAAGATATGTATATTGAGACACTCAACTCATACACCGGATTGCTACCACCATAAGCTTGTACAATGATCTAATCTCTACCACTAAATATGAGTCTACTGCACCAACCAAAAGGTCTTTTAAAGGGTTGTAACGGGGCTAGGGTTAAAAGGCATGAATAATAAGGATATAAAGAGGTTAAATAATCAAAGAAGTTGCAGCAAATGACCACACGAATCAAAGAGGTATGAATGAACTGCACATTTGCAATGATTCCGAATCAGCTTATTTTGAACTGGTGCAACCTGCTTTCTTTCTTTTCTCACTTTTTTTTTCACTTATCAGCAGTCCACTGAGTATTCTTTTCCTACTTTTATCAATTGCTTTTATTCCCAATAGCTTCACTCATCTTTACTAGCACAAAACACTTTTACAATATTAGGAGCCATTACTTCAGCTCAAAATCCATACCATACATGATTTTAAATTTTCACATGGTCATTATGCACTTCTTGACATTGGGTTAAAATAAGGGCTAAAAACAAAAGGGCTCTAGGCTTAAATTTTTGGGGTGGTAAAAATCAAAGAAAAAAGTTAAGGCTCAAAAGGGGTCAACTAGGGGTAAATTGAGGGTAGGCTTAGAAAAAGAAAGTAAAAAAGAGGTGATACCCTAACTGCCTTAATCCTTTTGATGCACTGAACTCATTGTGTGATTTCGACTAGCATACATGGTGCAAGTTCTAGAGTAAACAACCGAGTGCGAGAAAAAAAACTCTCAACGAATAACTGCGAGCAAAATTAATGAATGCTTCATTTTCGACTCAAAAGCTCACTTGTCATTAGGCTAAAAAGTTAAGACTCTAGCATACATATAACTTGAAGGAATTGTTTTGAAAACAAGCTTTTTACAACCTTTTTTTTTTTCAAAAAAAATCACAAAATGCCTATCATTTATCAAAGACTTCTACTTCACAATGAGCATGCACACTTGATCCAAGTTTTGCCATATTATCAATTTTTCTTTTAACTTATCCCAACAGCAAAATCCCATTTCAACTTATCCCAACAACAAAATCCCTCCCCCATACTTAAACTAGACATTGTCCTCAATGTATAAACAACATACGTGCAAAAAAGGACAAAGAGCAAAAATCCGTGCAAAAGAAAAAAAATAGGAAGGAGGGGGAAAAATGCCCTTTAAGCTGACCCAAAATGGGATGCCATCATGGCTTGCATGGACTGCACAGAAGTTGTAATCGATGTAGTCAAGTGTGCCAACTCTTGTTTAACCTCGCGCATCGAAGTCTCTAGAGCAGTCAACCGCGCAAGGACTCTTACCTCGTGAGCCACACTTTGAGTAGCTTCGCTTTGACCACCGAAGTTTCTCGTAGATCCTGCAATGGGAAAAATAAGCTCGGATGGTGGAACATCCGGCTGGGGATAATCGACTTCCTCGTCATAAAAAATAATCATTTTCATTCTCGAGAGACATTCAATATTCAAAGGCTCACAACTACAAGCAATATGCATGTCATGAGAAGATAAATCCAGTATGCCTAAGTTGATTGCAAGCATGGTAATAACGGAACCCAGAATTAAAGGTCATTTTTTCTTATTAATTACTCCCATGAATTGGCTAGCAAGCCAATAGCCCAGATTGACCTTCCTGCCATTCAACATACTTCGCAAAAAAAAAAAAAAAAATCAGGCTTGGAACAAGTATTAGACCCATCCTTGCGTCTAGAAAAGCTATAAGCCAAAAATTTGTGAATTATTTGAAAAGCTGGATTCTTGAGAAAAATACCTTTTGCCAAATTGGGCTTGTAAGGCTAATGATCAGTAGACAGAGTTTTCCAAATATCAACACATGAAGCTTCAAAAAGTTTGGGCTATTCACAATAGGCAATGCGCCTTGCCTTAATCATATTATCACCACACAGAAAACCCAAAGCATTATTGAAATCATTTAGGGAAAAATTGAAAACCTTGCCCATAAGTCGGAATCTGATTGACTTAGGCAAATTCGGGTTTTCAATGGCAGCGAATGAAAACTCGTAAGTGCAATAAAATTCCCTAGTTAATTCAATAAAAGCCGGGAATTTAAAATTCAAAAACATATCCTAACCGATGGCATGCATAAAAGTAGTAACTTGCATATTCACATTCAGCAGAGTCAATGTAGAAGTATCGCAACACTTACAGGGCACTATTTTATTTGGAAGAAAAAACTTCCAGCGACTAATTGCCGTTTTCGATCGAAATTGGATGCAGCCTCCTAACTGATCACTAGTGACGACCTTCCCTTGAGGAACCTTTCGACGTTTACGATTGGCAAGGGGCTTCAGGTAAGATGCCAAATGTTAAAGGGGCAGTGGCTCTGGAATATGAGGGGTGGACTTCGTTGGAGGTCTGGGGGTAGCGGATGGACCAACAGCCAGCAGGGGTGAAGAGGCCGAAGCTTCAGGAGGCGGGACATAAGAGGCACTGCCGGAACTTGAAAAGATGAAGAAGGGGGGACCGAGACCGCCGAGTCGGAAGTGTAGGCTGAACGGGCGGAGGCGGAGGTGGGGACGAAGAAGCCGAAGACAAAATCTCCACTATCTGCTTGCTTGAAGGGTTTGCCGTACGGGCTACTGTTGCGTGCAAACGACTGGAACGCCGTGGCTTGGCCAGAACAAGAGCACTGTTTTGTTTTGGCGTTGTTGCCGGGGAATAATTTGTTATTAATATCTCTTTAAGAATTGTGGTAGTACTGCGTTGTTTTCTTTTTATGCCTCGTTATTCTCGGACAGGAAAGTTAATCTACGATCCAGAGATTGAGAAGACATCAAGAAGGTTGACGAAGCAAGCGAAGCTCATCAGACAAGTAAGCAACTCTTCACCTGGTTTAAAGTCAGCATTTGAGCTGGCAAGTTCTCGTGAATCAAGCGAGGAAGAGCGGGAAGGAACTGCAAAGGTGCAGGAAGAAGTGAAAGTAGAAGATAATACAGTTGAGAAGGAAGAAGTAATGGCAGCTCCTCAACGTACGTTGAATAGAGCTGTCAAAACGGGTCTGCGGGGCGGGTTTGCCCGCGCGCTTGAAAAGCCCGCTGTGAAACCGGGCAGGGCGGGAAAGCCCGCAAACATAACGGTCTTGAAAACTCTTAGTCCAAACCGCCCCGCGTAGGGCCGCGGGCAAAACGGGCAAGCCCGCAAAAAAAGGGTTTATTTACCAATATACACCAACTAGGCAAAAATACCAATATACACTAATTAGGCAAAAATTCAGACTCCAGTCATATACCAATATACATATACCACCAATTATACCAATATACACATACCACCAATTATCATACCAATAAAATTATACATCTGTAAACAAAAAAATGCCACCATTTTGAACAAAGCTTAATCTAAATCACCAAGAAGTTCCCCAAAATTTGAGGGAGTTTTTTTAATTTCCTGTTATCCTGTATTACAGAACAACAACTACTACTGTATTTGAAGTTGGATGGAAACTAGTACGGACTACTTACCAACCATAGAGTTGTATTAAAATCAAACTAAATAGAAGAATGAAAAAGTAGAAATGGAGGCCGGATCTGGAAGCAACAGGACTGGAGGCTGGAGCAGACGTCGGGATCTGGAAGCAGGGACGACGATTCGGTGAAGACATAGACGGCGAAGACGCTGTCGGCTACTCGGCGTGGAGGTCCTGGATCTTGGTCAGTGAGTCAGTGACTCAGTGGAGGGACAAAGCGTGAACGACTGACGCTGTGAACTGAAGACTTATAGAGTCTTCACTCTTCAGTCTTCACTACTGAGACGAGTAGACGACGGAGAGACGACTGACGGAGTGAGAGACTCAGAGTCTCAGAGAGAGAAGACAAATGAGAGAATGAGATGAGTGAGAGAGTGAGAGTCTTCAGTTCTTCACCCTAACACAACTTAACCCTTAGTGCCCTGAACCTGATGCCCATGCCCTCAACAGTCAACTACTCAACGGATGATTCGAGAATGGCCAAATGGACCTGGGATAACTCATATAAGTTATAAGTTATTACTTATTAAGTTATAACTTATAACTTAGTAATAGACTAATAGTAATTAGTAACTTACAAATTATAATACAAGTTCAGAATATGCGGGCTGCCCGCCTCGCCCGAACCCGCGAAATCCCGCTGCCCGCATGGGCAAAGCCCGAAAAGCCCGCATCCTAACAGGTATTGAATACACTAGCCTAACCCGCCCCTAATAGGTGGCGAGGCGGGCATGCCCGCAGGCTTTTGCCCTATTTGACAGCTCTAACGTTGAGGGAGATGGTGACTCCTGATGTGAATCAGCCACCCTTGGAACTGGAAAGAAGAAACTTAGCTACTAGACATAATTTAATGAAAAATAATAATTACTTACAAATGAAATTTAGAAAAACATTCACCAAGTGTTCAACCCAAAAGAAGAAAAATAGGCGTTGCCCTTGATTTGTTGTCCACCTTCGTCCCCCTCTGTGTGATTTCCAGCTTCGTGGTATCGAACATTTATAGCAAGACTGTCCTTCTACTCGAGCGACTTCCCCCCGAAAATAGAGGACACGACCTCTGCTCCGCATCCATTAACAGGAGCAGTTAGTGAATGTTTTAAAAGTCCCTAATTCCCCTTTTTGACTAATTCTCCCCAATATTTACATAAAAAGAATTAATTGTCACAAAAAAAATGTATTAATCCATAAGGATTTAACAAATCTCTGAAATTCAAACTTAATAAAAAGTCCACAATACCCTCTAACACTGACTTCAGCTTCTAACTCAAAAACACAACACGCCACTTTTGTCTCAGCTACAGTCTTTCCTTCATCTGCAAATGCCCATTCGGTACTGGACTATCATCTTCCTTCAACATGCTTTTTAAAAAAAAAATCTTTTTTACTTCCAATCTTCCACAATGCCAGCAAACATTAGATAAATAAGAATACCCATAAAAATGCAACATTTATAACCAATAACATAAAAAAATTAATTTAAATGTCACACATATTTGATCTCATCAGGGAGCCATCTGGGTTCCAACACTTTCTTCCCATAGGCTCAATCCAAACAAAGTTCAAACACAGTTCTCAAATCTCATAAATCCAGTAAAACCCATAAGCTAGGAATTTCATTCAATTATCATTGCCATCTTGTCTTCCTTAATTAGTTTGGTTGATTGGAAATGATTGGAAGAGGAAAGAATATTGGCACCTTCCAATCAAGACATTTATTACCCACAAAACACGATTTCAATTGGTCCCTTCCCAGGATAGATAGTAAACATCAGACATTCGAGCATTTTCTTCCTAATAGCTGAAATCTTCCTTCCTTTGTGGGTTTCCATATGAAAGTGTTTATTGATCTCTAGGAAAAGTGGATCTTATCCACAATGAAAGCAAGAAGTTCTAGGTCGGGGCGGAGAACTGCACGAATCCTTCAGTTGGGGAAGTCTTTCTTCTCTTATGCTCATGAATGAAGATTTGGATCGCTCCTTTAGTCGAGAAATTACATACCAAGTCTTGTGGCAGTAACTGAAGAATGATGAAAGAAGATCAGAGAGTCTATTTCTGTTTTATTCAAGATATAAAAGGTATAATTACAAACATCTCCCCTCTCTCTCTTTGTATAAATACACGAACAACATACACACACACAACCTTGACTATGTGCGTGTGTGTTGTAGTTGAGGCAGAGCCGCTGAGTGGGTGAACAATGCAGGAATGGCTCAGTACAGACAATCGGGTTTTGACAGAGTGGGTGTAAGAAACAGCGGGTCAAATCACATTTCAATCGGGATAGGGGTGTGTACCCTGCAGCCCAAGAAATCCCAGATTCATCGCTGGTTCAAGACCTGTAAAGCCTTTGTGGGGGAAGAAAGGGATATAAAAATTATCATTTAATTAATTACATCGATACCCTCGTATTTAGTTTTTAAAAACTAAAAAAGTGTACATTGACTATTCAAAAGAAAAAAAATGAGTGGACAGTTTTACCCCTGGTCAATATCACGTGCCCAACACGTGCGTTAACCTAATGGAAAAAAGTAACAAAATTGGATGAAATGACCAATTGCGTCACCAGCTTTAGTAAAGTGACAATTTTTAGGAATTTAGGACGAATTTGAAAAAATAGGTAAAGTACATGGACGATTTAGATAATTCGCCCTTCATTTTTCTACCAAGTCAAATTTGAATATATTTTATTAATTGAAAGATCAATTAATTCACAAATAATCCTTTGAAAAAAATTGACATGCGTTTAGTCGGGATGGCTCTACAGTCTACCCCTCTTGATCCCACGATTGTTACTAGGTACGAAAGTAAAGAAGGGAGAGAAAAGAGAGACCATTTTTAACTTGTTTGATAGTAAAGTGCAAGGGTACTGAAATAGCTACTTACAATTTTACCTTAATATAACACTAGTGAAACACCCGTGTGTTGCACGGTTTGAACACGGGTGTAAAATAATACACTCAATTGAAGTTGAATAATAGACAATTAAAAACTTTAATATGGACAAAGTAAACAAAAATTAATAAACATTACATTTAATTAAAGATAGAAAATGATATAAATTTGAAAAATTATTATAAATTTTGGAATACTTCTTTATATACAACATTTGTCGTTGAGTATGCGACATAGATTTATAAAAATGCATTTTCCTTTTTCAGTACGACATGAATTAAAATATACAAAACAAAATAATACAGAATATAACATTTAACAAAAAAAAACTTTACATTGAGTAAGTGACATAGATTTATCTAAATGCATTTTATTGTCCGGAAAGGGAGAGGGAAATGAACCATCTTAATCATTCGTTAAATAAACAGTTAATGGGATACTTGTGACTGTTGATGATGAAAATCCATAGATATGATAATTTCAGGTCTTTCATACTACCGTAGTAGTTGTAACAAAATGTTGTGAATTGAAAATACAAACATATAAAAATAAATAACTAAAAATTACTTTCTAAATAGTCAAATATCATATGGTTTGCTATATCCCATAAAGTAGGAATTTTGAATTTACCTATAACACATTGAAGAGAATCTCTAGCATTAAAATGTTGAGAAAAAACTTTTTCTGCAACATATAATTTATTCATGTAAACTTATCCATACATTAATATCAATATAAATAAAATATTTAAAAAAACTTTAATCAAAAAATGATCAAATAATTGTAACATAAAGTTTTTGAGTTCAATGTATATAAATAAAAAATAAAAATAAAAATATTTAAATTTTTAGTAAGAGAAATGTATAAAAATTAAATAAATAATTAAAATACAAAAAAAGTGAAATTAATTATAAAGAATTACATTGAAAGAAAACAATCGTTAAAGAAATTGATAAGCACTGAATTACCAAAAAAAAAATGAAAGCAAAGGAAAATATATAAAGCCAATTTGACAGTAGATTTCATTCATTTTCAAAGAAACCCTAAGCCATAAAGCTCCCTAACAACACTATCTGTCTCTCCCTCCGTCTCCTATCTGTGTCTACTTTAATTGCTAACAACTGATCGGTGCTTCGTTTCTCACTCAATCACCGACAACACTACGATAATCTTTTGGTCTATATTTTGCTCGATTAATCTCTCGTTCTATAGTATCCAAATTTATCCTCAAAGGAAAATCTTGATAATATTATGCCTTATCATTTTCTGGTTTGATATTGATTTGATATATTAGTTGGTAAATTACTTACATTTTTTTTCCTTTTTTTGTTTATTACATTTTAGTTAAAAGTACTCTGTTCAGATCTGTGAATACGCCCCTAAGGGGGTGGCCCAGTGGTAGACATGAGGCTTCACAATGTATGAGGTCTCAGGTTCGATCCCTTCCCATGCCCCCCTTAGGAGGGAAAAAAAAAAGATATGTGAATACTGTGATGTAATCCCTATCAGATTTGTTGAATAGTCAAGAAAACTTCAGATCGATAGATAGTGGTAGAATTTTTTTTTCTTTCAGATCTGTCAATAAGTTAGAACTATTTGGGTGCATTAGTGATTTAGTTGAAATTTTTTGGTTAAAATAATCTCAGATCCGGCAAAATGAACAGAAATTCCAAATATATATCATCTTTCTAGAAGTTCTATCAGTTATGTCAACATGATGCATTTAATTGTGGATAATTCTGATTTACTTAAGTTTTTATTAATGTCATTTTTCTAAATATTATCTAAAAATTTCAGATATATAATTTTTAAAGATATTTTCCTAGATCTGTCATTTGTTTCAAACTGTTGTTTATGTTCATCATGCAAATTATGAAATTGTTATTTGTTTTAAATGAAAGGTTATGAGGTAGTGGATTTTCGGGGAATAAAACTTGTAAATGGAGTGCAATGTATAACGGGTTTTATTTTGACATTCTCAACCAATTTAGGTAAAGACAAACTGAAAACTTTTAAAGGAAATGATAATGCAGTAATATAACTGATGCGTCCAAAATAATCTGGACCCACTAAAACAGCCCAATCCAAGCACCTGGCTTTCAACGTGCTTACAAGTCCTCTGAGCCCAACTCTGCAATGAGAAAGAAGAAGCGTAAACTGGGCAGGGGCACTCCCTGCAAAAGCCCTCCGGCGTGTGAATCAGTACAATAAGCTCACAATTTGACAGAGTTTAGGCTAGGGAAATAAGATTGCGCATACCTCTCTCCGAATTTTGACAAGGTTTTTATATGTGCCGGAGGCGAATCGCCTATGATCATGATTAACTGCCCATGATTAGCATTAACTGCCCACGATCGGCATTAACTGCCCACGATTGGCATTAACTGCCCATGATTGGCATTAACTGCCCATTGACGAACATCAACTCTTCCGCAAACCGTCATGGCTTATAGTCGGGATTATTGCTCGGGTGTAACCACCCTCAATCAGATCTTGATCTTTTCCTGACATCGCTGCCCTCAACGCTTATGACTTACTTGGTGCCATCGAGCAACGCGTTGCGCTCATCGATATTGCTCGCATAATTAAAGCATTTATCCTGACCAAAACGAGACTTTACCTGATAGTTCGCGTGATATGTTTGCTCGCTTGCTCGGAGGATTCCCACGACTGACACGTGGCTCCTGGCTTGGGCCTAATTGGGCCGAGCAGCTCAGTAGCCCCCAACTCCTTGTCTTATCGAGTATTCATGCTCACGACGAGGAGGATCCCAAAAATCTCACAGTAGTTCCCCCCAAATATTTGAAAACCCAAAGTTTAAGTTGGCGGCGATTCACAAAGCTTCTTGAACAAGCGTTTCCTAAAAGAACGAAGCGTCAGCCGTCAGCTGTCAGCCGCCGGTTTTAAAGACAGGTTCAACTTCCCAGGCCCATTAAATGCGGCCTCGTTCACCGCGCCTCGTGCTTCGAGCCTAATGATTCAACTTTCAAACGGCGGCTGCCTTGCGTATAAAAGGCAGGACCCGATCCTTTTATTACTTTACGCTCCTTTGCAACTTCATACAACCATTCAAGCTGATAGACGAAACAAGTGGAGTTTTCTGCAAATCTTCATCCAGAACCACATTCCAGATTGCATCCTTGCCGCGCTTCGACAACAAAATCAAGATCCTCATCCAATTCTCCAAGTATTTCACTGCCCCTTCCTCATCCTCTTCTTACATTACACTTTTTTAAGTTCTAAGTTAGGGTTTACACAACGTGAACCCAACATTCAATCGCCTTTGTCTTTTACCAATTAGCAACCCAAACCCAAGGAATCGAGAAGACCATGATCGGTACCCCGCTTACTGATCTCGCAACCCCTATGTCAACCAACTTTCTTGCCACACTTTACCCAGTCAATTTTTAACCTGTAATTCTCGATTCCTTTTCCTGTAGGATGTCTAGCGAAGGAACCGTTTCTGAAATTGAAGGACAGTGCTACGACCATAGAGCTCAAGTAGAAAGGCCTCCGTCCTCATCTTCCGAAGGAAGCGAACAAGACGTAGCTCCATTGATCACGCGCCGACGAAAACCCTCACAGGCGAGCAGGCAACAGACCAATACCGAACAACTACCCGGACCAAGCCGGACTCTATTCATTCCTGCCCCCTCCTTTTCCTCTCCTTCAATCAGATGGGAGGATTTGAATTCCGAGGACGAAGTTAGTACCTGGTTCTACTCGCTAGGTATAGACCCCAAATTGTACCGTGTTCGTGCTTTTGATTTAGACCTAGAAAAGGAAGGCCACAACTTTCAAGGAGATAAGATGGTGTTTTATTTTGATTTTTTCCAAGTCGGACTCCGACTTCCCCTTGACCCATTCATTGTTGAACTGCTGAATGCTTCCAACACCCTACCTTGTGACCTTACCTTAACCACAGTTAGGTTCCTAGTATCCTTCACTGTAGCCTGCCGGTCACTCGGGTTCGAGCCCGATATGACCTTGTTCCGAAAGTTTTTTCTTCTTTCCCTTGACAAGAAAACTGGCCGCATCAACAGCCGCTCAAACCATGGTTTCTTCAAGCTTCTCACTGACAGCCCCAACAAAGTCGACAGCTGGGACGGGAAAGCCTTGCTCGTTGAATCGAGCATTGGATGGCCCTTCGCTTCGCGCCTATATCGACTACGGGCTTCCCGAACATGACAAATACGCCTACCGAGCCGGGAACCCAAAATAGTCAAGGCGTTCGTAAAATGTTAGCGCAAGCAAAGAGGAGGACAAGTGGGCGGGATTTTGTGGGCAAGGGTTCTTACTTCTGACCTCGGTCTTTTGCGAGCTGCTGGGATTTCTTACCTCCCTGTTGAAGGAGTGGAGCCCCGGGTTACAATCGACCAAGAAACCCCTCACCCATACTGGGGTTCTTGCCATGGAAATAGATTTCCCAGCGAATGCGAGGATTGTGCTCGCACCGGAACCCTTTGTAGACCTGACTTTTCACTTTCTGGTTATTTCTGAACTGTTTACTTCATTGCCTTTTCCTTTGATAATTCAAACTGCTCGCACTTTCCTTGATGCTAATATTCTTTGAAACCGTGCGTAAATGAGGCAATTAACAGACGCTCCAAGTTTATGCAAGCCGCCAAAAAGAGCTCGAGCAAGCGAGCCAAACACCTGTCTACTCAACCGGCTATTACTCTCCCCACTGTCCCGGCTGCGAGCTCAAGCCGTGGTACAAAACGCTCACAACCCGAACAATCTACATCAAACTTCATCCCGCGCGCCTCAAAGATGCGAGAACCGAAGAAGTGTACCTCCCCCTATCCTCAATGTCGAGCAATCTGAGAGCCCGAGGAAGAACAGACGCCGGGCGGACAAAGCTGCGATCGAAGAGAGCACTCCCCCACTTCCTTCCTGGCAGCAAGAAGGCTTTACCATGCCTGATGATCAACCCAAAGCTGCGGCCCTCATCAAGGAGCTCGCTAATGTGTCAGACCTCGACGGCATCGCTGTTCACAAACGAGGAGGATTCCCGTCTACCACTGGACTTGGCCTGATGAAGCGCCTTCACCACAAGCATCCGTAAAAATACACTGACCAAGCGAGCTCTGTCTTAATCGGTGAAATGGGGCTCGTGTTTACCGAGGTAAAAATAATTCTTATTTTTCACTTTCCTTCTTTCTTTCTCCTCGCTTCTAATCCATAATTTTTCAACAGATCGCAAACAAATCTGTTTTGATGTATGAGCGATTAATCACCAACTTGAACAAGACCAACTCCCTGACAACCGAAAAGAATACTTTGGCCTCCGAGAAGAACGCTCTGGAAGAAAAAATCAATTGCATCCGGGCCGATCTCAAAACCAGCGAGGAATCCCTTACCACCAAAGTGACGGAGCTTTCCAAAGTCGAGGCCGAGAAGACAGCACTAGAAGCCCAACTAAACCTGTCCAAAAAATCGAAGAGGTCGCTCTCAACAATATAGTCGCGGCGCGGCTGGCTTGTCAAAACGATCCGAGGCCGCCAACGCCACAAAGCTCGAGCAACTGGTATCAGAGGTCGGCTCTATGACGGCCGACGAGCAAAAGCAGATCATTGAGGACTACAAAAGGTCATCCGACTTTACCAACTGTGTGGAGAGTGAAGCCTACCCATTTTTCGTACAGGGGATGAACCATATTTTGAGGCGGCAGTGGGCTTAGAGATTAGCCCCGAGCAACTCGCCGAATGGGGAGCTAACCCCCTTTTTTGCTTATCTGCCCGGGCCGGCCATTCCCAAGTGCCCTTTAACGAAGATGAACTAGAAGGGTTGGCTGAAGCCGATGCTGCCAAGGGCCTGTCTCCATGGATCCCCCCTCCTGTCGTCGATACTACAGTCACCGACCTCATGACAGAGATTTGGCGATCTCAAGCTCCTTCAACTACCACTGATGGCGCCGAAGACCAAGCTGACGAGGAAGTTACAATTCTGAACGCCACTACAAATACCGAGGAACCCACCGCTGCTTCAACTGAGGACAACACTGCCTCCGCTGTTTGAATTCATCACAGGCCTGCGCGCCTTTCTGGCCTTCGTGCCTTGTCTCAAAACAATTTTACTTCTTGTCTGTAATATTTTAACTTCTTTTACTCTTGAATGTCTGCACGATATTAACTTTAGCCAAACCAATGGCCTTTTACTCGCTCTTACAGCGATCAACATTTAACCAAGCTTTTACTCGTCTTAAAACGATCATCCTTTAACCCAGCTTTTACTCGAATGCTCCTTTTACGAGCACAGAGCCCTCTAT
The DNA here is from genome assembly GCA_013146195.2 of Codonopsis lanceolata. NCBI lineage: Eukaryota > Viridiplantae > Streptophyta > Magnoliopsida > Asterales > Campanulaceae > Codonopsis > Codonopsis lanceolata. Next base: position 122,513,198 of record CM028381.1, on the reverse strand, counting down.
GCTCGCAACAAAGGGTATTCGATCAACCTTCACTCGCCTTAAAAAGCGATCAACATTTAACCACTCGAATGCCCCTTTACTACGACCATAGAGCCCTCTAAGCTCGTAATAAAGGGTTAATCAACTTTTACTCGCCTTAGAAAGCGATCAACATTTAACCATACTCAAATGCACCGTTATTACGACCATAGAGCCCTCTACGCTCGTAATAAAGGGTTATTCAATCAACTGGAAATATCCTTTCAAACACATAGTTGAAAAGACAACTGAATTGCATCACTACCACGAGAGAAAAAGATTACAGAACTACAACTTTATAAATCAATTACCAATAATATTTCTTCAAATGATCCGCATGCCATGGATGCTTCAACTCATCACCATCCTCTGTTCGCAACACGTAGGTGCCTTCCTTAACAATTCTCGAAACTTGAAAAGGACCTTCCCAGTTTGGTGACAACTTCCCCCACTCAGCTCGATGGCCCGTGGCCTCAATCTTACGAAGAACCCAATCCCCCACAGCAAATGATCGACCACGAACTCGCTTATCGTGGTGAGCCTTTGCTCGTTGCTTATAGTTGACCATCCTCATCTTAGCTTCCAACCGTCTTTCTTCCAACAAGTCCAAATCTGTTGTTCGAGCTGTGTGATTAGAATCGGCATTGTAATTTAAAACCCTATGGGTGGGCAAATACATCTCTACCGGAGCCATAGCATCAGATCCATAGGCTAAAGAAAACGCGGTTTCCCCAGTTGGACCCCTTACTGTTGTTCTTACTGCCCACAAAGCTGAAGGCAGCTCGTCTACCCATCTTCCAGCTTTTTCCTCCAAATTCCTCTTCAACACATGAAGAATTTGTTTATTCGCGGCTTCTGCCTGACCATTCCCTTGTGGATATGCCACAGATGACTGCCAATGTTTCACCCTCATTTGCTCGCATGCCTTGGTAAACTTTTCCGAAAACTGAGTCCCATGATCGGACACAATTGCTCGCGGGACGCCAAACCGACACCATATGTGTTCGTGTACAAAGTCGATGACATTGACCTCACTTATGGTTGCCAATGGTTTTGCCTCCACCCACTTCGTAAAGTAATCCACCGCGACTACTGCGTACTTGAATTTCGAACGAGCAACGGGAAAAGGGCCAATCAAGTCAATTCCCCACATATCAAATGGCCAAGACGCAATAACAGGAGTCTGCTCGGTTGATGGCAATCGTGGAACATCTGCATAACGCTGACACTTGTCACACCGACGAACATACATCTCGGCATCTCGCCGCAAAGTTATCCAATAAAATCCCGCCGCTAACACTTTCTCAGCTAACGATCGTTGGCCGGGGTGACCTCCGCATTTGCCTTCATGCACTTCGCCCAATATTCCTTCTGTCATTTCTGGACGAACACACCTCAACAAAGGTCGTGTATAAGATCTTCGATACAAAACGTTGTCTAAGATAATGTAGCGGCATGACCGCTTCTGGACGGTCCTAGCTTCCTTTTTATCCTCAGGTAACACCCCATGCTCGATGTATGCTTGAAGATCATCTATCCAACATTTTGCAGCTGGCTCTATGTCCATGACCACTTCCTTTTCAATGACAGGAATTTCCAGATGCTCGATCATGACCCCCGGATGTAAAGAGTGGATCTCCTCCTCAGCCATCTTCGATAAATAATCTGCTCGCATATTGTCTTCCCGAGCAATTCTGACTAACTCCCAATAATCGAAATCTTTTAAAATTTCTCTCACCATTGCACAATAGCGAACCAAGATCGGATGATGTACCCCGTAATCGCCCTTGACTTGGTTCACCACCAACTGTGAGTCGCAATATACCACCACTGCCCGGACACCAATGTCTTGCGCGAGCTCAAGACCGGCAATTAAAGCCTCATATTCGGCCTGGTTGTTTGAAGCTGGGAATTTGAACCGTAATGCTTTTTCAAACTCTACGTCTTGCTCGGGTGGTACTAACACCAAACCAGCACCGCTCCCAAATCGACTAGCCGAACCATCCACGTGAAGTTCCCAGCAATATTCCGGCCGCGGCTTTGGACTTGCATTACTCGTCACTGTTACTTTACTCTCAAGCTCGACAGGATCCTTAAAACTTGTCTCGGCCACAAAATCTGCAATAGCTTGCGCTTTAATTGCTCGCCGCGGCTGATACTCGATATCAAACTCAGTTAACTCGATTGACCAAGTGAGTAACCGACCAGAAGTGTCTGGCTTGTGCAAAATCTTTCGCAAAGGCGAATCCGTGTATACAACAATTGAATGAGCAGAAAAATAAGCTCGGAGTTTCCGAGCAGCAACAACAAGCGAGTAAGCCAATTTCTCTGCATTAAAATACCTTCCCTCTACGTCAGTAAGGGCTTTGGATACATAATAAACAGGCTTTTGTACATTGCCTTCTTCCTAATCAAAGCTGCGACTACGCTTTGCTCGGTATGCCGGATACACATACAATTTTTCTCCGTAGGCCGGGCTGCTACTTAACAAGGCGGACTTCCCAAATATTTTACCAATTCTTCAAAAGCTTTACGGCATTCGAGTCCATTCAAACCCTTTATTACCCAAACACCTTGAAGAAAGGCAAGCATCGCTCTGCCAGCCTCGAGATGAACCTTCTAATGCGATCACCTACCATTCAACCTCTGCACATCCTTAACACAGCGAGGAAGCTTCATAGTCACCAATGCCTCTATCTTTTCAGGATTGGCCTCAATTCCCCTTTCAGTCACCATGAACCCAAGAAACTTGCCTGCTTTTACCCCAAACACGCATTTGCTCGGATTCAACTTCATGTTGTTCCTCCTGAGATTAGCAAAAGTTTCCCCCAAGTCCTCTGTATGCTCGCGCCCCTTAGTCTTAACCACCATATCATCAATATAGGCCTCCACATTTTTCCCGAGTTGCGAGCTAAACACCTTGTTGACCATCCTTTGATACGTGGCCCCGGCATTCTTCAATCGAAAGGCATCATCTTATAACAATACGACCCCCTGGCTTGCTCGGAAAATTGTTAGAGCCTTGTCGGAACCGGCCATCTTAACTTGATGATACCCAGGAGTAAGCATCTATAAAACTAAGGAGCTCGAACCTGCAATGCGTCGACCAACTTGTCGATTCTCGAAATAGCGGAGATAACAATCTTCGGGCAAGCCTTGTTCAAATCAGTGAAGTCGACACACATCGCCACTTGCCATTTGATTTCTTTACCATAACCACATTAGCCAACCGGGTTGGATAATGGATCTCCTCGATAATATCGGCCTTGAGCTTTCACTTCACCCGATTGCGATCCTTTTCTAAGGAGCAAGCCGTGGTCATTGTTTGAATTGATGCGGTGCCAAGATCAACATTCCGATTGATGCAAGGCCGTCACCACATGTCTGCGATTCGCCGAGCAAATATATCGGCGTCTGGCGCAGCTGCTTGATTAGGTTTGCTCTTGCCTCTCAAAGCCACGCCAATCTTGATCTTACGCTCGGGGTATTACGGATTAATAACTATCTCTTT